>CM055092.1:50493523-50693863 GCA_029204225.1 Diphasiastrum complanatum | reverse complement strand
TTTGATCTTTGTATTGAATTGGTTTTTCCATTTCATTCTTGAACTTGACAAATGTGCAGCAAACACTTCATCCTTACTTTTAAGAAGATAGATCCAAGTATACCTACTAAAGTCATCAATGAAAGTTGCATACATTCTTTGCCCCACCATTGCTAGTTGTACTAGAAGAATGAATATCAGAATGCACAAGTTGAAAAGCTTCTTTTAGATCTAGAAGTAGATCTAGAAAAGCAAGTACTATGAGATTTGGACAAGGCCACAATGTTCACAGAACACTATTGTTTGCAACAAGACTTTTAGGGAGACCAAGAACAAGCTCTTTCTTTGCCATTACCTCCCAAAGATTTGAGAGTTGGGATGGCCCAACCTCTGTGCCAAACTTCTTGGTTTGTCAATTGCTCCCTAGCCATACATCCTTCATGATTAGAGATCACACATGCATCAAGCTTGAAAAAGTTTACCCATGCCTCCTACCTTGAGCAATCAAGGATCCTCATTTACTTATCAAACATGCATCTCCAATGAACTCCACATCAAGTCCTTTGTCATCATTTGACTTACACTAAGCAAATTCTTAGTGATTTGATAGGTAATGTACAAGACATTTTCAAGATTGCTTTCCGATTTGTTGAAAGGGAAATAGGAATAGTGCCTATGCCTTTGATGTCACATTGACCATCATTTGCAGTGTAGATGATGTTACTTCTCCCTCATAGACAATAAGGAGGTAAAGTATTCCTTATGTCTTTGTCATGTGAGATGAGGCTCCACTATCAATCCACCAAGGATCATTATCATCTATGTTGGCTAACAAACTTGAAGTCATAACAAGTGATTCACAGTGTTATGTTCTTCCTCAATCTATTGTAAGATTTCCTTGCCTCTCTCCTTGCTCTCTTTTCTTCTTATAACATTCATTGCAAAATGACCTTTTATCCACAATAAAAAGCACTTGAACTTTGACTTATTGTTCTAGTAGAAGAGGAAGAGGAAGAGTGATCATCATGATCAAAGTTACCACCTTTGGACCATTTCCCTTTGCCTTACCTTTGCCCTTGAATTTGCCTTTTGTGAAGAAAGCCTCTTCACCTCCACCTTGCAAGGTATGCACCATCAAGCTTTGATTGCAACCTATGTTCTTCAGCCAATAAGATTTCTTGCAAGTCAACCACACTTGGCAAGACTCTTTGAATGGCAAAACTTTGCACAAGGTTAGCAGTGTTTCATTTAGCAAACCGTTCAACATAACTTGGACTATTTCACCATCCTTTATGTTCTCATCAATGCATGCTAAATCATCACTTAGGGACTTAACTCTCAAGATAAATGCATGAGCACTTTCACCCTCTCTTTGCCTACTAGAGAAAATATTTGTCTCCTTAGGGTCAATACCCTAGATGTGGACTTTGATTCAAAGAGCTTCTTTAAGGCATTCCATGCCTCACTTGCACTTTGACACTTTCCAACTTCCTTGAGAAGTTTCATTTGTAACATTCATTTTAATGATATGAAGAGCCCTTTTGGCCTTCTTATCAAACCTTTGGTTGCTCTTGAAGTGTGAGAGGTCTCTCTTCAATTTCTGCAACTATGTTCCATGAGTTCATTCAACTCAAGTAAGGACTCCATCCTCACTTTCCAAGTAGAGTAGTTTGATGAACTCAACCCTTTCACTAGACTCTAGCATGATCCCACCATTGGAAGCCATGATTCTAATGTTTTCTTCAACTTTTAGGTTCTGTCCTAAAGCACTTAGCACTCACTTTTCTCTCAAACAAATGATAGATAAAGAGATCTATGAAGATTAAGGACCCTAAAAACACTTCTATCTTGAACCTAGAAGGTTTCCAAGCATAGAAAGGGAAGATTGAAACAACATGCTACACTTTGCACACACTAAGAATGGGATTACAAAATCAAACCAACCTGAACACACTCTTGCTTAAGCTCTCAAACTTTCAGCAAGTGACCAAATCAAGTTATGGTGTGAAGAGTTACTTGGCATTCTTAGAAAATACCCAAACTAGGATGCCCAAGATTACCTAGTAATGAACAAACTTGATCAACATATGATCAACACACTAAGATATTGATTTCAACCTGTAAAACCACATGTAAACCACACTTCTAAAAGTTTATAAACTCCAGCAAGTGATAAATACAAGGAATTAGAGGTGAATGAATGAGCCACACTTAGTGAATCACAAGACTAGCTTCTACTATCTTGTCAAATCTTGGTGTTTAGATGTAGATCTAAGATCACTTCACATGAGAATGTTCCTCAACCTGTTAAGAACCTGAAAACACACTTGCATAATGGTTAACACCTTCCAGCAAATGCTCCATCAAATTACATAAGGAGAGTTACTTACATGCTCAACAAAGTACACCCAAAATTTATGCCAAAATTGATGACAATCTTTACAATATGCTCTTCACAATGGAGCTTACAATATGTTCACCCAAAAAAAGGGATCCTTTCATCCAAATGGGAGCTTTGCTCAGCCTTTAGGAGAATTACAACTCACATCAAAAGAGCATTTGTCATCCACTTAAGGAGAAGTTTCATCCACTTAAGGAGAGTGTTCATCCAAGAATGGAGATTGTCCAACAATAGGATTGAAAAGAACATTGTTAGTATTGAATATGCACAAGCCTCACAATCACAAATGATTAGGTGTTATGATCTGATCCAAAATAGTTTCTTTTCAGCCTCTGATCTTCAATAGACCTGAAATATGCTTTTGATCCACAAGTTCAAACTCACAAAACAAAGGTTAGTAAGATTTGATCAACAAAGCAATGCAAAATCATGCTAGAACTTGATCAAACATCCAAATATCACCAAAAATGGAATACTTACTGTAATAGAAGCCAACCAGCTCTGATACCATGTGAAAAATACAGATCCTAAGTGGATTCTAAACTCCAAGATCATTGGCTATGAATGCTTGCACTCCAAACTACATAAGCTAGGAATTGGCAACACATTTCTATGCTACTAGAATGCAAAGAACTTGATCAAAAAGCATTTATCCACAAATGGAAACTTCCATAAACATCAAGTGCGGCCCAAAATAGCATTATACAGTCCATAATACATCAGCCTACCACTTTTGGAAAGCACCTAAGATCATACACAATAGCTTGAAGACAATACACACAACAATGCTCTCAATGGAGGAAGAAACAATGACAATGATCTATTGATCTCAATGAAGCATACAAAAGGTTTTTCCAACCTGTTCTCCACGACTTCCCTACTATTTATGGATGAGGAAGATGACTCTCTCTCCTCTCTCTAGAAGGTACTTGACCCTAGATATTCCCTATATAGGAAAAATAGCTAAAAATGGCTTATATGACCAAAATACATCAAAATGGTCTCATTTTGAAGGGTATGAAGTTTGACACTTCATCATACTGAAAAAAATACAGTAAATAAAAACATTGTGGCCTGGTTCACACGTGAAAAACTCCAGAACCAAAACTATTTACAATTTTAGCCAATTTAGGTCTCAAACTAGCTAGGAAATGTTGACAATTTTCACAGATGACATATAACCACTGAGGGGATAATCGATCCGGATAAAATATGATATACAATAGACAAATAAAATCAATGCACAATGTGATCACAATTTGTGTTCAAAGTGATCGAACAAAAAAGTCACAGAAAATAGAGTGCAATTTGCAAGGTAGTTATACATTGTTCACAATGTCATGGCAACACGAACGTGTCATATGAGTTCATAGGTATTACTTTTGTCGCGTCGATTGCAAAGAGTTTAGACACATCCTTTCTAATAATAGTATTGTTTCCATGATAGTTAACTTTGAACCATTTCACATCAAAGATGAAGTATTTTTCATTACTTCCATAGTCGACCTTGTAAATATGTTGAAGTGTGCCGACATAGTCTAGGTCACTTGAAATGATGTTTGTGTTGTTTGCACTAGATCAACTCTCCTGTTGAAAGTTTGTCATCATGCCACAATCAAATGTGCGTCTTTTGGTGTCAATGCCCTCAATACGAAAGTGATATCAGTATGCCCACATGACATTGTATGTTTTGTACTGGCACAACATATCTTGAACATTCAGCACAACATATCTTGAACATTTAGGGTTTACGATTTAGAACTAGAATAAGAACATTTATATCATTCTTTTCAAACTAAAACATTACTTACCTACCATGAACAATTGCGAGCAAATTCCCACTCTTCTTCTATCACGTGTTCACTATTTTCCGTTGTTTTTTCGAGAGTATCATAAATCCATTCACATGTGCATCGAGAAGGTAATTGTTTTAATGGCCTCATCAGTAGAGGAGTTCTAAATCCAAAAAAGACCCTTTGTAAAGATACTTTTTATACTTTTTCTCAAATTTCGCTTACACATGGACCAATGAAAATACTCAAATTTGAAATCTGCATAATGTACCTCATTAGAATTGAAAATAAAAAAGTTTTTTTAATAATGCTATAATTCGGCGTCAAGGGCAGCCCACAAGCATGACATGTTATTCATAAGATAATATGTAATTATCATTAAAATTAGCATAACTTTTAACCTTAACTTTGATTACTGAGAGGGTGCTCTATTCGCGCACAGAGTGATATTTGGACTATTTTTTGGGTTGAAAACTTTGACCGGCCATAACTTTTGAACAATAGCTCAAAAGTAGATCATTTAGGATACTGTTGGAAAACTCTCGTCAAGTGCTTTCCAATGGTATAATTTTTGTCTCAATCAGAGCTACGGTTAAAATAAAATACTATTTTCAATGAACTGCAAACAATAATGTACATAGAATGGTTAAGCATCGAAAATAGTGCGGGCAGAAATGAAAAAAAAATGTGGGCAAAAAAATGAATTTATTTTAGTAATTTACATTATTAAACTTTGTTAATCTACATGCAGTTCAAGAATAAGATTAATATTTATTTGTTCATACTCGAATGCATTGAACGTCTCTCAAATCCTTGCTAACAACTTAATTAGCCAGAATGTAGTACATTTGTGCTACTCTGATAACATTTCATTTGTAGAACGCTTTTCATTCGACAAGTAAGAATTGTATCAATTAATCAACTTTTAAGTGCTATCCTCTTGGGGTTCGACATTAAATACTACACAATTCTATCATTTCTCTGTTGGTATATCATGATAGTTATGTACTTGAGAAAATCCCTTGGCTACAAGTCGAGCTTTTCTTCTGTCGATGTTTTGTCTGCCTTGTATTTGATTTTGAATATCCATTTGCAATCAACTACATTTCTGCTGGCAGGTAATTCGATAATTGTCCATGTTTGGTTCTTGGTAAGAGATGAATACTCTTTATCATAGCTTTTTTCTAGAGATCAAAATCGTGCTGACAAAGTGCCTCTTCGACAGTCGTCGGCTCCTGAACAAGGTAAGCTTTAGACTCGTTGATATACTTTTGATAGTAGTTTAGAAACATACAAACTTTTGATAGTAGTTTAAATTGATATGCTGAAATTTTAATCTTACAGTACCTTCACCTTCAATAGTGTGAGTGCTATCATCACCAAGATGAACATACTTCTTTGTATTGTAAGGCGTATAGGATTGAAAGATCCCACAATGATTGGTCATGTGTTGAATAGCTTCAGGATCCAGAAACCAAGAATTATCCAAAAGTGCCTTTTGGTCTTTGACCATAAATGCTCCTTCATCCACGTCGACTTTGGGAAATGTTTTGACTGCATTTGCTTGTTGATTAGGTTGTTTGACTGTATTTTTTGCTTTGAGAATTCTACAATCCTGGATCTCATGGTTATTACACTTTCAATACCTAAAAACATCTTCTTCTTTGATTGTGGATTTGATAATTGTCCTTGACATTGCGTCGACTTCTGATTCAATGCAGACTACTTGGTGCCTTTCTGTTTCTGTCGTTTTGAGCCTTTGTTGACATATAGAGCGTGAAATGAAGAAGCAGACGAAGTGTTTGTGTCGTCTTCAGGCTTCACTTCAATACCTGTGACAACATCCCACAACTCATTGGCAATTAGCAAGGTCTTCATCTTAAATAACCATAAAAATGATTGGATCGATTCAGCTTGTGATAAGACCAGTTTTATATTGAAAATCCATCTGGAACTTTAGTCTGTCGATTGTATCAATGACATTAAGAGAGAGATATTGTATTGCGCTACAATTGGAAATCAACTATCTGATATAGAAATTTGATAGCACACTTGAAGAATATGATACTATGAAAAGTATCTAATGATATCGATTTGATATCATGAAAGATATCAAGTATAAGAATTTGCATGCTTTTTAAATTTTTTTATAATCCGTCGATATTGTATTATGACGAATTCGGATTCTTCTGTAAAACCATTGAAAAAGTTGTAGTATATAGCTGTTCTTTGTGCTAGTCCCACCATGTTGTGTACTTTTATGAAATGCCGCTCTTGCTTGCCAATGAGATTTTTCCATTCCTTACAAATTATTTAATGCTCCTAGTTTTGCAATTTAATTCCATATCCGCCTCTCCCTTCGCGAATAAAAAACCTCTATATCTACAAACAGATACAACACCTTTGCTTCTGTTATTCTTAGATGGTACTAAATTGATACGTAAGGTCCGGGCAAGGCTTCGGAAAAGCTGGAAGGCTGCTAGTGTGATTGGAAAAACTCCAAATGTTGATGTGAGCTATCTCGAAAATCTTACAATCTAATACCTAACAGGAACGTCTTGGAATGAATGGTTATGTTGTTCTTTCTGATAACGAAATGGATGCGGGTAATGAGAATGTCAAAATTGAGACAAGACAGACACGTGTCAGGAAGGAATCTCGTAATCTCACCCCAACAAAGTATTTCGTTATTACTCTGGGGACTCATGATGATCATGACTTGAAACTGTCTGAAAATACCGTTCACACAGAACAGTCCCAGTTTGCTGGAATTGGCAGACCATCGAGAGGTCGTACAAATATGGTTTAAACTAGTTTTAAAGTTGACTAGGAACGAAGAATCCATAGAAGCAGATGATATTTGAACTTCGCAGACTGAGATCTACATGAATCACATTTGAAATGTAGGCGGGGATTCGGGAACAATGGGTGCAAGAGCTATCTTCTAGGTGCGAACGTGGTCGTTCAGGTGTTTCTCTCTCATAACTAGCTCACTCGACAATTTTGTTAAGACGTGTCCTAATGTCTTCTATTGTTTGAGACTTTGAGACTTCTATGGAATTCCAATAAAAGAAATTACAATTCTCCAACACTATGAATGCCTTCTCTTGTTTACGCCTATGTATTAATGCATACATAATGGATTCTTTGTGATGATTATGGCCCTTTTCCTGGCTCTTTAAAAGCAGAAAACATCACTCGGCTTTTTAAAAAAAAATTGACCAAAAAAAAATGCGCTTCAATCCGCACGCGTCAGTCCGCGCGTGTTATTCTGTGTCAGTCCGCGTCAGCCTACCATGTGGCAGTTTTTGACTGGTCCAAAAAAAATTAAGCTACAGATTATGGTTTATTAATGGCATGTGAAAAAGTCAAAGAATCCATTACCCAATGGAATGGGCCGATACTGGCCATTCTGTCCGGTAAAGTTTTCCAGAATTTTTTTAGGCGGTACGTTTTGCTTATTTTGCTTGGTTTTTGAGCATCTTAAAAAGCAAAATATTCATGTGTTTCTTTCCAAATGCATGTGATGCGTGTTTCTCTCCTTAGGTTGCGTATTTCACCATCGCGTCAACCCCCATGTGGAATCTTTAGAGTGCTCATTATGTTTTATAAAATACATGTGGAAAAAGTCAAAGTTATAGCTTTCCAAAAAAATTTAAGCTCGGCCCCCTTCGGGCCTCGCCTAAAAATTCTGAAAGTCCTTGTCGGTCATAAGTCCTCTGCCCGCACCTTCCATAATACGAAAATGGCAATTCTCTAGCTCTGTGAATGCTTTTTGTTGTCTGTTGCTGTTGTTATTGATAGCTAGCCAGAGGATCCAATACATTGACAAATTTGCAACTCTGCTTCGTCTTCCTCTTGCAGATCTCCATTTTGTCGTTTATGCAATGCCATTATTTAGTGTTATGTGCTAATAGATAGTCATCATAATTTGATCTTGCTTGGTGGTAAGATCATGACTGCTCTGTTGCCTCTGCAGCTACTTCAAAATTTAGCTCTTTATATGTTGGTGGTCATTAGCTCTTTTTCTTGTATGGTTGTTGGCTATTGGCTTGCTTATGATTATTGATTGTCCAATTCAATTTCTATTTTGGACACATACTTTTGGTTCCAAAAAGTCTTTTCCCATCATTTTTCATAAATAGTATTTTTGGATCTTCAAATTCATGTCAAAACAAATTGATAGGTTGAGCTTGATCAAATGCCCACAGAGTAGTCACAATGGCAGCTCAATGGCCAATCAGCTGAAGTGCTACAATGCATATCTAGCCACAATAATTATCCATATTCAGACTTTTGTATTCAATTTGGAGCTAAAAATTTGCTAGTGCACTCCACTTTGAACATATGGGGATGCAGTCTCCACTTATGTACACTAAATACCAATTCATGATAAAGTGAGCCCCAGCTTTTCTTGATGATGCTTTGTAATTATAGAGGTAAAATTTAAAGCAAGCTAAAGTTGTGACTACATAGATGCCATTCGATTTAGCTCCTCAATTTTACATTTCCAATTTTTAGCAAACTTTTGTCTTTCAAGTGGCAAAGGAAATAGACACAATGTACCAAGTGAATCATAGGAAGATGAGATGAAAAGTCGAAATTAAAATATCACACCTTGCAGTGGCAAACATTTTCTAACAACGAATTTTGAATTGTTTAGATTACGTAGATTAGACTTACAAGTCAAAAAAAGTTTTATTCAGTGGCCTATTGTAGGAAGATAGAAGATGTATTTAGTGTGAAAAATTCAACTAGTTGGGTTAAATTGGCAATTTTGAGGCCAACATTGAATTTCAACTTAGAGATAGATTTGTTTATGTCAATAAAGCCTTAAAATAGTATTTTTATTATTTTTGGCAAGTTGATAAGGTTGGACCTATCCTAAATTGGTTAGAATAGATACATTGCTTCTAGTCAAGATAAATGAAGGCACTGTGAGATTGCACTTTGCAAATACTCGATTTAAACTACTCTCTAATGTTCTTCATGTACCAAATCTTTCTACAAATCTACTCTCTATCAATAGAATTATAGATTTAGGACATAAAGTGGAATTTGAATTAGATCACTATAAAGTTATCAATGGGACAAGCAATATCCTAGCACTCGGAAAGAGACATGGATACTTGTACAAATTAAATCATTTCTACTTTGCCTCTAATCAAGCTCTTAGTACCTCTGTCCAAATCAACAACTGTTTACTTTGGCATCCAGACTTGGTCATTTAAATTATGCTTTTATATGGCGAAGCAAAACTGCATGTCTGTCAAAATTGTATAATCGAAAAATAGGCTAGGAAGCCCTTTAGATCAAGCCTCCAGCATGTAGCTGGAGATGTATTAGACATTGTACATTCAAACATATATGGCCCAATGCAGAATCCTTCATTGAAGGATGCAAAGTATTTTACTACTTCTATGGATGAATTTTTTAAATAGCAGTGTATTTTATCAAGAAGAAATCAGTGACATTCAATCTCTTTAAGCCTTCAAGGAAGCATGCAAAGAAAGAGACTGGCAAGAAGATCAAAGCATTGAGATGTGACAATGGTGGAGAGTGTATCTCTACTGAATTCAAGGAGTATTGTCTTAGCCAAGGCATCAAACAATAGTTCACAGATCTCTATTCTCATCAGTCTAATGGTTTAGTCGAGAGGAAGAGTCATACCTTGGTTGTCGAGTCAACCAAGTGCATGATGGCTCACACATCATTGTCGAAGCATTTCTAGGCTAAAGTTGTCTCCACTACAACTTACATCCAAAACAGATGCTCGACTAAGGCCGTCTCAGGTAAAAAAGCTTATGAGGTTTGGACATGATCTAAGCCTTCAATAAATAACCTATGAGTGTTTGGATGTATCGCCTATACGCAGATCTCGAAGGAGACAAGAAAGAAATTGAACACTCGGTTGCTCCACAACGACCCTCACCATAAGAAGTGTACAACTATTTACGGGAGAAAGTTTTTTTCTTTCAAAACTACTCTTTCATGCATCCACATTTACTTGCATGCTCCACAAGAGATTAGTCTAAAAAACCTTAAATCCTCACATGAAAACCATAAATTCAAGATTTCAAGCAACAGTCAATTTATTCATTCCGAATAAATCAATTCCTCGTCAATTTTTTAACAAACAACCTCCTACTAAATCAAAATCAAAACTGTCCAAAACATTAAGGATTCATGCAAATTATTCATCCAAAAAATTTATTTAACTAAGAAAGTGGATCTATTCATGCAGATCGTTCTAATTCAAATGGAAACTTTCTCAAGGCTTCAGAAAAATAAGAATGAATTCCACACTAATCCAGAACATCTCTAATAAAATCAAACAAGGAGACCAAGTTTGAAAAGCATGCTTCACACATGAATTAGTGAATCCAAACTCAATTTCCCTTGAAAAAGCAGCACTCCATCTGGGATGTGAATCCAAGTACGTTCCAATTTCGATTTGATGTAGAACTTGTCTCCATCCCATCCAAAACCGCATCTTAGCTGAGCTCTGATACCAATGTAAAGACCGCAAGGGAAAACCCCTAAGATGAGGATAAGAAAACACAAGAGTGACTATGGAGCAAAACCACCCAACCAAACCTAGATCCCTCCTAAAAAATCCTCTTGGACCTAGCCCCCAGGCCATGCCATATGATAGCAAGAGGAGAAGAGTTCCACTGATAACCTAGACCAAAAGTCGTCGACGTGATAATCTCTACCTCAATATATAGAGAGTAGGATCTTGTGCATGAGCCCACGCAATCCCCATGAAGTTCAACTATAAATAGATCACAGCTCATGCATTCCTCCTGTCTATATTCGTCACACGTACATGCACTACTCCATACGTCTCTATTATAGTGTCTGGGTCCTCTCAAGGTCATTAGTCATCAACAGGCCTCGAAATGAAATAAAATCTAGGCATGACCAATAATCTCGAACACTGGAGGGCCGGTCTGTTAGAATTACTATTAATGGGCAGTGCCACTTTGTTATTTATAGACATACTTGAAAGGTATTAATAAATGTGGTACAAGGCCCAATGTGCCTTAAGTCAAGTTTAATATAGTTTGGGCCCAATCCCAATGTGAAATGGGCTGAGGTCTTTTATGAAGAGGTGTAATCTCTACCTCTCTCTCACGTACTCTATTTCTCTCATATTTTAGTGTGCAAGTTTTATGGAATAAAGCAATGGTGCTCTCTTTTTCTTTTTTTGCTATGTGAATCCATATGTGCATGCTCTGATTTCACACACATGGTATCAGAGCCATCTATGGCTAAATCTGAATAATCCTAAGAGATTTTGGCTCTGGAATTTTGATTCTTTTTGTAGAATCTGATGAATAGAAATAAACAAAGAGAGAGACATTCTCTTTGTTCTTCTTTTGTTTTTGTAGGATGAAATAAAAGTGATTCTGCTTTTGTGCAGAACAGAATAAATGAGAGAGACAAATAAAGGACTTGGTGTTTTCTTGGTGAATGCACAATATGTGGAAAATCGAGATTCGGGATCTTGCTGTATGAGGCCAGCGCTTGTGCTATGATCGATCTGGTGCCTACTCGTGAGTGACTGGTCGCACATGCACACCCCAGTTCCATGGCATTAAATGCACAGATTGGCTGACACACGCTCTGCCTCTGACGCGTCTGACGTGCGCGAACTGACACAGAACCTGACGCATGCAAACAGATGTTTGCTTTCTGTTGCATGTCTGCACATTCGTTGGTTCGTTTGAGAGCTTGAAATCTACTGTGTATAGGAGTCTAAAGTTCAGAAACATGGCCGTGGCTGGAGGTCTGACATCGTTTGTTGCATCCGTGTATGTGCATACCATGAAGGCAGTCGGGTGGTCTGCTCTCGGCTGCTGCTGGCATGCTCACTTCTTTCTTTAGGCTCGATCCTTACAGGCGGGCTGCGGTGAATCAGATCAATAGCCTGAAGTACGTCATTAGCAGGGGTGGCCGATTCTTTGTAAAAAACAGATCAATAGCCTGAAGTACGTCATTAGCAGGGGTGGCCGATTCTTTGTAAAAAACAGGTTGCTTAACTATCCAAAATGTGCCCCGCAAACCCGTATACAAAACTGTATATAAACTCGTATACGAAACTGTATTTTATACAATACATTAATAGTGTATTTTTACAAACCATAAATTATCTAATACTTGATTACATATACATAAGTAAATCGAGAGTTACGCATTGATCTGTTAACGTTACGAACAGGAGATTCTGCTAGCATGCTACAAACGCAGGCAAACCTTTGGTGTTGAGAACTGGTAGAAGCCATACATTGATTACCTTCCCTACAGGACGATCAGGAGAAGCCACACTTTCTGCCGGCTGATTGCAAACGCAGGCAGAACTTTGGTCCAACCCTCATTTAAAGGTTGAATGCGCTGGTTTGGGGGACGTCTCCCTGTACCAACAATTTTTTTCCTGATCACTGTCTGAATTTCAGAGCTAGCGCCACCTGCGAGGCTGCGAGGCTGCGACAGTTGTTGATTGCGCCGCACCCGGGTCTGCTATCCACGATCAAACACACTTGATAAGTAGTGCGCACTGGCTCACAGAATCATTATCTATCTAACATGAAAGAGGGCGAGGGCCGCCCTCTAGTTAAAGACAATCGCACTGTCAATCAACATACGGGTCTGTATCAGTCAGAATATCCAGAACATCGTCATTGTTTCCGCTCTGATCTCACAGCAACGCAAGAGAATCAAAATAGCATAACTTAAAATCGTATATACGGTATTACCGTAGTCGGCTCGCCCGGGAGACGCCCTCCCGGGCGAGCCCGTGGCCCTGCAATTTCGCATAACGGGCCAGCATGGCCCGTTATCTAATACATCAATGGCCTGAAGTAGAAGGTTAAAACCTGTCAGACGACTTGAATGGCTGCTTGAAGGCCGAAGGAAGAAGATAAGGAGTGTGCAGAGATGGCACGATCCAGCAAGAACGAGACAAACGCTCTTCTGATCTGAAATCACGTGCAGGTTTGCTGATCCAAAATTGTAATTCAAAACTCCAGAACGTGTGTGAAGAAGAGGTACGTGAAGCCCATTGGGTGGGTGAGAGAGAAGACCAAGAAAAATTCAGGTGCCCAGGGTGAACGGTAATTGTTTTTTTGGTTACTTGAAGTTTTTAATGGCATTTTAAAAAAAATTTGAAGTTGGGTCCTTAAAAGATGTCTTCCAAGCTTAGAAACAAACCCACTGTGTAAAAATGTGAGAAAAATGCAAAACAGAGGCTTAATTGTGCATAGAGAATCCATTTCTGTAGAGAGCTGCTACTTACATTGATCTTGGTTTGGCTGATTCTCAAATTCATCATTTAGACCTATCTAAGACTGCTCGTGAAATATGGCAATCATTGGAAGCTATATTTGGAGCACGTTCTTAAGCAGCAATTTTTCACTCTAAACCTAAAAAGTGGAACGATCTTAAATAATCATGTGAATCGTATGAAGTCAATAATGAATCAGCTTGCTGGAATTGGTTCTAATGTTCCCGAAGATGATGCTATGGCCGTGCTATTGAATAGCATGCCGGCTGAGTATAATAATGTCATTTTTACACTCGGAAACTTGCCTAATCAGTCATTAGAGATGATGATAGCTTCATTACTTGAAGAAGAATGTATAATGCAACATTCTGTTACAATATTCTCTTCAAATGAAGTCGCTTTATTTACTAAGTGGAAAGCTAATCAGACTAGAAAATCTAAAAGTGATGAAGGCAGTTCTAAGAGTAAAAAGAATGTTAAGTGCTTTTATTGTGGAAATATGGGACATTATAAAAATCAATGTTTAAAGATGAAAGCGGATCTTAAGTCAAAGAAGTCCACTGACAGTGATAAAGAAAAAGAGGAAGTGAACCTAACAGTTTCTTATGACGAAGCAGATGCTTGGTAATAAGTTTGGGCGCATGTACTCTATCTTCTATGGGATTCAGAAAGTTGTTGCAGGATTGCTAAATTTGGAATAGGTATCCTAGAAGATGGTTCCTTGGATGCAGAAGTAAGGTGATATCTTCCATATGAGGCAGTTTGCGGATGCATTTGCAGTTTCAGGGAAAGATATTGTCCTTGGCATAGCTCTTGGACATGATGCAGTGAGCAATTTGTTTTGCAGATTCAGTGGATGTTTGGCTCAACGGAGGGTGATGGAATTGTTCCACACATTCTCAATTTGATAACATCAGATTTTTGTACTAATTGCTAGCATAAATGCCACATTAGTAGAGTTAGGAGTATAATGTACTTTCAATGTGATGTACTTGGTTAAGCATGAAGTAACACCTCTAACAAAGCTGTCATTGAGGGAGGGTGTTAGAATTACTATTAATGGGCAATGCCACTTTGTTATTTATAGACATACTTGAAAGGTATTAATAATGTGGTAAAGGCCCAATGTGCCTTAAGTCAAGTTTAATATAGTTTGGGACCAATCCCAATGTGAAATGGGCTGAGGTCTTTTATGAAGAGGTGTAACCTCTACCTCTCTCTCATGTACTGTATTCCTTTCATATTTTAGTGTGCAAATTTTATGGAATAAAGCAATGGTGCTCTCTCTCTCTCTCTCTCTCTCTCTCTCTCTCTCTCTCTCTCTCTCTCTCTCTCTCTCTCTCTCTCTCTGCTATGTGAATGCATATGTGCATGCTCTAATTTCACACACACGGTCTACCATATTAGGATTATTCCATGTCCTTAGTTGAATATGGCCTTAACAATTAGCCATGAATTGGCTTAGTGAGATAATTGCAAAAGTGGTTTTAGGTCTTGTACAGACCATTGCATATATGAGGGATCCAAGTATCAATTGATCATGATACTTTCCCATTCGCACTTTTTTTTGCTTTGTCTGAGGACATTTGTCCTTTGACAATCACAGGCCTAGGTCCATTGGTGAGTGAGATTCTTTACAATTGATTAGATTATATCTGATAAGAATAATGTGAAGACACCTATCCTGGATGATATAAATCAGCCATCTCGATTTGTCTTGGTGGATTTGAATTTCTAGACAGTAGTGAGCCTCGCCCAAATCAGGCACATGTGTCAAATTCGAAAAACGTCATCTGTTTAGCATCCTTTACTTGACCAACATTGTTGCTGAAAAGCAGTTTGTCGTAGACATACAAAGTAATAATAATAAAGGAATGTTGCACTGACCTAAAATTAACATTCGAATCGACATTGCTTGGTTTTAAACCGTGTTGGATGGGAAATGTATTAATCCTTTGAAACCAAGCTCTTGTTGATTGTTTTATGCTATAAATTGCTTTATGGAGTTTGCAAACATGATCTTTCTTACTGTCGAGAACATATCCCTTGGGCTGCACCATGTAGATGTCTTATTCAATAATTTCGTTCAAATAAGCAATATTCCTTCGATTGGTACTCCTGTCAGTTTTGTACTTGATCTTAAAGGCCCATTTACAATCATTAAGATTGATGTTGGTAGGTAATTCAACTAATGACTATATCTGGTTTTTGATCAAAGAGGAGTACTCTCTGTCCATGGCCTCTCTCCAAAGATTGGAGTAGTTGATTCTTGAATTAAAAGATAGGCAGACTCATGAATATACCTTGTGGGATATGTGCACACTTGGTTTGATCTTCTTGGAAGTGGAGTCGGCGGTTGATGATCCAATCTTTGCTTGTGATGCTCCTGAATAGCAGCAATGTCTTTCACTTTTGAATAGTTGTTCGATTGTCGGCATGATTGAACCTAAGGATCGAATTGTCGTGTTGATGACATGAGCTTCTGCTGGTTCACAGGGAATTTTACCCTTGTCGTTGAAGTTGATAAACTGATTCTTGATAAAGACTGTATCCTTGTTGAAAAAGATCTGCTGGGTATCAGGGTCAAACCACTTGTAGGTGTTATCAGAAGAAGTATAACCAATTAGGATGGATTTTAGATTTTAGATTGGATCAGATGGAATAAAGTTTTAATCTTAACCTTATGTCCAAAGATGTCTGTATAAGTTAGCCTAATCTTGGTTTGTACACTAAGATCTAAAGTAGGTTGATTGGATGAAAAAATTATGTTTGTAAAAGTATGATGGCTGGAAAACTTGTAATGGGAAATTATTCACTTCAGAAATTTCCTAGATATGTTATTTACTCATGGGACATAGAGGCTTTATTTAGCAGTTGACTTACAAGATTCTCAATATGATATGTGAGTAACATATGCGGATTTTGGAGGAGTCTACCAGATAAGGACATATGTGTTTATGTATTGGGTCATAGTGAGATTATTCTCATATGTGCACGATTAATCTTGGTTACTAAGGCTATCTATTGCACTGAACCTAAGTATTGTTGAAACAGATACTTGTAGAGTTAACAAATCTATTCTGATAGATCTATAAGTTAACTTTAAAATGATTTGGATAAGGATCTAGATGTGGTGTTATACTAGTATAATTGAATTCTTCACCTAGACATTTAAGATTTCTAAACCATGGGCAATTAACTTGAGTAGTTGATTTCCTCTTGTGGAAGTTAATTGTTAAACTGTTTGTATTGTGTGTATTGCTTGTAAGACACATAATTTATGAATGTTACGGCCATATTCAACTAAGGACATGGAATAGTCCTAATATGGTAGACCGACCCTCCAGTGTTTGAGATTATTGGTCAGCCTAGATTTTATTCCACTTCGAGGCCTGTTGATGACTATAATAGAGACATATGGAGTAGTGCATGTACGTGTGATGGATCTAGGCAGGAGGAATGCATGAGGAGATATGACCTATTTATAGTTGACCTGCATGGAGATTGCATGGGCTCATGCATAGGATCCTACTCTCTATATATTGAAGTAGAGATTATCTCATCAACGACTTTTGGTCTAGGTTATCAGTGGAGCTCTTCTCCTCTTGCTATCACATGGCATGACATAGGGGCTAGATCCAGGAGAGACCTAGATTTGGTTCGGTGGTTTTGCTCCATAGTCTCTCTTGTGTTTTCCTATCCTCATCTTAGGGGTTTTCCCTAGTGGTCTTTACATGGGAGTCATCAGCAAATTGTATGCATAGGATATACGAAATTCTTGGATGATTATTTCAAACTTGATTCATTAGTGATAGTATCAATGTGAGCTCAATTGGATACCGGATTCTAATGATTCCAAGAATGGTAAACTAAATATTTGGAATTCATCAAAACTTTGTAATCGCTAGATGTTGTTCTAGGGGATTGTATAAAGTTTATGTTGTTAAAGACAAATGTTGTAATGGTCTTTAATTACTTGGTTGATTGTAGAATTTGGAACTCATAATTTGATTAAGAATCGGTTTCAAAAAATATTCTTGGAATTTAGTGATTTTCCTTGTGAAAATGATTTCAAAATGATTCTTATATTTCCTGAGTTGCATGTTGTGCATATACTCCAATATTTTTTTGCTAGAAATGGGGCTGTTAACTCATTAGAGTAACTATAGTACTCTGGATTGAGTTATAATTATCTGAGACTTGATGGATCTCCTAGAGACTTTAGATGACTGAATTGTGGTATTTTAGAATATTTGGTTTTTTTAAGAATATTTGTAGCAAGAAGTATTATTGTCTACAAGAAATTGAAATGGAATTTTTTCAACTTTCGGATTTGATTTATGAAATAAGTAAAATCACCCAGTGGTTCATGTAATTAGGATTACATGAAGGTGATAAACTTTTATTTTGCAATAGATCAACTCATTTGGATGATTTAAAGCTTAGTGTATCTTTTGGAATTTGGGTTAGTATTCATGGGTAGAGGCAAACAATTTAAAAATTGTTGCATCTCTGAGTACTTATTCAAATGGAAAGATCAGACTAAGAATAATGATTTACGGGTAAGACTTGAAAGCTTAATTAAGAAATAATTTTATGTTTTCTTTTTCTCGTTCTGAGGACAGAACCTATTTAAGGGAGGAAGAATGTTACGATTATATTCAGCTAAGGACATGGAATAGTCCTAATATGGTAGACGGCCCTCCAGTACTCGAGATTATTGGTCACGCCTATATTTTATTCCACTTTGAGGCCTGTTGATGACTAATGACCTTGAGAGGACCCAGACACTCTAATAGAGACATATGGAATAGTGCATGTACATGTGACAGATATAGATAGGAGGAATGCATGAGGAATTGTGACCTATTTATAGTTGACCTACATGGGGATTGCATGGGCTCATGCACATGATCCTACTATTCATATATTGAGGTAGAGATTATCCCGTCGACGACTTTTGGTCTAGGTTACAAATGGAGCTCTTCTCCTCTTGCTATCACATGGCATGGCTTGGGGGCTAGATCCAGGAGGATTCTCCATGAGGGATCTAGGTTTGGTTGGGTGGTTTTGCTCCATAATCTCTCTTGTGTTTTTCTATCCTCATCGTAGGGGTTTTCCCTAGTGTTCTTTACACTAATCCTGCTATTACCCATTAGAAGCATCTCATTCCAGTCATGAGATACATTCAAGATACAACAAACTTATGCATCTATTATGGGGAAGTCGGCAACGACAATTTTCATTGGCTTAGTGGATATTTAGATGCGAGTTGCAGAGGAGATGTAGATACTCATAAATCCACATCCGGATTTACATATTCTTCAATGGCAGTCCTATCTCTTGGAACAATCATAAACAGACCTCTATTGTTATTTCCTCCATAGAAGCAGAGTATATTGTTGCTTCTCAAGTTATTAAAGAAGCAATTTGGTTGAGAAATTATTGTCAGACATTATTCTAAATCAGTACACTCCGACAATTATATTTTATAGCAATCAATGTATTATTGCCTTATTGGGCAACCCTAGATTTCACTCTAGGAGTAAGCACATTGAGATTTGATATCACTATGTCAGGAGTAAGGTTCTCAACACAGAGATAAGCTTGACGTACTGTCAAACGTAGGACATGATGGCAGATGTATTTACAAGGCACTGAGCATTGATGCACACAACAGATTTCATTAGAGAAAATATGGGCCCAAAGAGGGGGGCCCTATAAGAAATGCCATGTAGGAGAGAGAGAAATCACAATAAAATAATTAAAATATTATTTTCTAATTTCTTTACACATCTGCCCGCATCACTTTCCATGAAAATGAATGTACCTTATTCTAGTCACATCAAACTTCATTGGTGCTTAACCATAGTTAAAGTATAATTTTCAAAATGTTGAAATATTCCCTCCAAATAGTTGGGAACACTCAAAAATTTGAATTAGGAGTGACATTTAAAAAACAAAGCCTACGCCATCTCTATCTCCAAGGTCTCTAGCTCTGTTATTGTCATTGTGTTGTTTGTCACTATACTATTGTACTGATGACAAAACCAGACAAGAAATTCAAAGCATCCCAGATTGTCAACTTCTGATATGATCCGATATAGAGAGAAAAAGCTAAAGCATATATATTTATGATCATCATGAACATTGTATCCTATTGCATATTCATTGCAACATCCAAATTTCCATTTGGTGAGTCAATTAATAATCTATATGTGTTGTATTTATTTTTTTGCTTTGCTAAGTATATAACAGATATTCACAAAGTGAGCCTACAAAAATTCTAACAACCAATTCCACTAAACTTTTATGATTGTTTACAGTAAAATGCTATTAATTTATGTTGTAATCACGTGAAGAATTATTATTGCTTTGGCCGATGAGATTTCCATTGAAAACTCAGTAGATTCTATTTTGATTTCTAAATCTATGAAATCAATGTTAAATAATAACTAAATGAAAAAGATTAAGGCTTCAGTTACTTATAGCATTATGAATGAAGTTGAAAAAATATTGGACACTACATTGGTTCAGGGAGCATGTGATTTTTCTAGCATCAGTAGAGAAGCATATGCAACAATGTTTAAGATGATAAAGAAGGCATTTGCACAGGTAAGTATTAAAAAATTTCCAATTTCTGTCCATTTCATCATTAAAAAAAAAAAGACATGTTAAACCAAGGTATGCAAACAATAGTTGGTAATTCATCTCATATCAATGAAGTGCATTGGTCGAAAGGAGAATGTCTAGCACATAAGAATTCCAACAATCAATTTATTGAAATTGATCAGTTACTAACATTCATCATAAATTTTTGCAATATTATAAATGAGAATGTCAATAACAAGTTGATAACTGTCGGTCTCACGTTTTGCAAACGTGTGCTCACAGCCATCCCCAATGAATAGCAAGTAACCAGCAAACATCAACTATTCATTCCTATCAACACCTTCCACACTCATTACACGCACTGGTGCACCTCAATATGTTTCCAAAGAAAGGAACACTTAAGTGATGCATCAACAATTTGTGCATGACTGCCACGTCGCACCACAAGTAGTATTTGTCAGAAATTACCACCCAACACAACTGGTACACCACCAAAGATAGCATCCTTCGACAACATATCTTTTAAAGAACGATCTACACACTCTACTGCATGCTTATGTACCATCAGAGCGTCATCCCAGATGATGAGCTGACATGCCATCAATAACCAACCTAATGCAGATTGCTTTGAGATATTGCATGTCGAGGTCTCATGCAATTCCATTGGAGTTAGTGTAGCAACCTCCGACGATGCAACTGCCAATGCAATACATCCTTCTTCACGCACATATGACAACATGACATTGTATATGTGAGTCTTCTCAGTACCCCTCGGACCAACCACAAAGAACACGCCACCTGTTCTTTTCACCATATGCTCACATATTACTCGCTCAAATATCGCGCATTGCTCAATTTCTCGATTTCTACCTCCACCTGCTGAATGCTCTCATCGAGAAATTTCTCTTCATAAATTACTACACAAAAACTAACCTCACTCTCAGGAATCCTAAACCCAAAATTTTCTAAAGACTTTCTTGCTGCCTGCATATGCGTCTCAACGTCCAAAATAGCTCTATCTACCAGAAACTGACTCACAACAACGTTCTCGCACGTTACTGCATGTCCCAACTCATGCGCATAATCCTCAACCAAATATGGCCCTACACTCCTCCAAAGATCTAGTTGGTTTTTATTATCCCTTCCCTCGTTGAATTTTTTTTTTTTTTGGGTCAGAATGGGCACAGGTCAACAGAAGCACAACATACATGAGACGGAGCTGGGATGAAACCCCCCATGAAGCTGCCTCCCACAAGCAATTACTCCACTCCATCGCATCGTTTATTATAAGCCTATGTCTACATGCATCTCCAAACATGGTATCAGAGCTATTTTCGTAGCCTGATAAGCTTCCACAATACAAGACTCTAACAGCCGATAGAGTCAACTGTACGCAAGTCCTCGAAACTTGTTGCACCTTTGACGTGACCCAAAAGAGCTCACAGATAAAAGCGCTCTCCTTTAGACGGATGGAAAAAATACATGCGTCTGATGGTAGGTATTTTCTAGCTATTGGTTTGACGGATCCACGTCAAAGTGGTTCTAGAAGATTCCTCTATAACCTCCTGTAAATCATCTTTGTCACTCAAGTTATGTCCAGGGAGATGAATCGCCAATCTGAAAAGTCGCCAGCCAGCTTCGCTTGTTGAGAAGTACTGTGCATTCAAAAACTGCTCTATCTCATTGATTGCACCCAATGTCTGATACCCATCCTCTACAGCCTCCGCTGTTATCATATCTGGTCTCTTGTACACATACTTGTACAAATATTTCACACTCTACATTTATGTGGCACTGAAAATGTAGAGTCAACCACATATTGTATGGGACAACCGACCTATTGTCTAGCTCTATTCCACGCGCCAGGACTTTTTCATCGTTGTCCTATGTCTGTACGAAAGGTTTTTTTCACCATTGATGTCTCATCAATGAAGCTCCTGGGGTAGGTCTTCGAACACTTCCCATCTTTCATGCACGTGGCACTTCAGAAAGATGCTTTGCATGGACCACGTATCATACAACTCTTCACTAATTCATACAGTATCGGATCGTTCTCCCTATTTAGAATTGTCAATAATCATATATGCAACATCAAGCATTCACCATAAGCAATCACCAAAGAAGCCGGAAGAAGAACATGCACTATCAATCTATCACACTACAACATACTGAATGTAAAATGTACATATAAACCCTGAACCCTGATAGAGAAGGAGAACGTAGGAGTAGACTACTAGACTAGCCAACGACTAGTTATAGCTAGCGATAAAGTACATCGTAAACAATAACTAAGAAGTGTAAGTTTATCATTGATTTCTAACACTCTCCCTCAATGATAAAATTACATTCTTCTATTCCTAGTAGAGTACGAAACTTTTCAAATTTACATCTACCTAATGACTTAGTAAAAATATCTTCCACTTGATCTTCAGATTTACAGAATACAAGATCAATGGCTCCATCAAGAATTTTCTCTCGAACAAAATGATAATGTATTTTGATGTGCTTGGTTCGAGCATGTAAAACTAGACTTCTGGCAAGGTGAATGCAGCTTTGATTGTCGCAAGATATAGTAGTTGCGTCCACCTGTGGTTGACCTAAATCCACAAGAAATCTTTGTAACCATACCGCTTCTTGTGCAGCATTGCTGAGTGCTCGATATTCAGCTTTCGTTGAGGATAAGACTATTGTAGGTTGCTTTTTATTGCTCCATAGAACTGCAGCTGTACCATAACTGAATGTATGACCACTAGTAGATCTTATGTCATCAATATTACATGCCCAATCAGCATCTGTATATCCTATCAATATTGGCCCTTTAGGCTGATCACACTTCAAATCAAAATTCAATGTCCCTCGAATGTATCTAAGAATACGTTTAGCAGACTTCCAGTGTGTTTGAGTAGGATCTTGCATAAATTGACTAACAACACCAACAACATAAGAAATATCAGGTCGTGTGTGTGTCGAATAAATCAAACTACCCACCAGCTATCTATACAAATAAGCATCCACTTTCTCAGATTCATCATATGCAGTAAGCTTCGTGTTGACATCCGTAGGTGTACTCAAAGGCTTACAATCCTGTATATTGAACTTATAAAACAAATCTCATGCATATTTGTTTTGTGTAAGAAAGACCACATTTTTCTTTTGCCATACTTCAATGCCAAGACAATAGTGCATCAATCCTAGATCGCTCATGTCAAAAGCATTGGAAAGATCTCATTTGATTTCATCAATTAAGCTCTCATTACTTCCTATAGTAATCAGATCATCCACGTACAGCACAATGAACACTATATCTGAATCTTGCCTTAGAATGTAAAGATTAGGATCAACATCACTCTTTACCATTTCCCTTCGCTTAAATTGTTCATCAATGGAAGAGTACCACGCTCGTGGTGCTTGCTTCAATCCATAAATAGCTTTGTTGAGCATACAAACAAGGTGCTCTCTCCCTGGTTCAATAAATCCTTGAGGTTGTATTAAGTACACCTCTTCATCCAGCACTCCATTAAGAAAAGCAGATTTAACATCCATTTGTTGGATCTTCCAACCATAGAAAGTAGAAATAGTAATGACAGAACATATAGTTACCATTTTAGCTACAGGTGCGAAGGTTTCCTCAAAATTAATTTCCTGCTGCTCAAATCCTCTCGCAACCAACCGCGCTTTGTATTTGTTGAGTTGTCCATCAGCTCCATAGTTGATCTTGTATATCCATTTGCAAGTGATAGGCGTCTTACCATCAGGTAGCTCAACCAAGTTCCAAGTCCTATTTTTTGATATAGCTTCCATTTCTGTTTCCATAGTTTCACGCCACTCCTCGTACTCCTTTGCTTTATCAAAAGTTTTTGGTTATTGAGCCTTGAGCACAGAACCTATTAGGGCTAGATTCATCTCTAATCTTGCAAAAGGTTTTTGATTTCTACTTGATCTTTTAAGCTCTCCCTGCTCACTAGATTCGGGAGTATCTCCCTTCTTTGCACCATCTGTGACTGATAAGTACCATTTAGGTACTCTCTTGGGAATTTCAGCATCAGGCTTGTCTTTGTCCAATGGATTTTCTATATCAAAATCCACTTCCTTCATGACCTGTACTTTCGCTCCCTCATCAAAAGGTTCAGTGATTACTGCAGATTGTTCACCTCAGCCCATCTCGTCAAATGTAGCATCCCTAGAAATTACAAGCTTCTATGCATTTGTGTCATACATCTTGTATGCCTTGGCCTTCTCATCATATTCAAGGAAAATACACTTGATAGCTTTTGCATTCAATTTCCTTCATTTCTCATCAGGAATATAAGCATAAGCATCACAACCAAATACTCTCAAATGCGAAATATTAGGTTTCTTTCCAGTAACAGCTTCATGAGGTGTTTTGCCTTCCACGGATTTTGTAGAACACCAATTCAGGATGTGTGTAGCTGTGCTACAAGCTTCTACCCTAAAGGTGTTTGGCAGACCCTTGCTTTTGGGCATCGGCCTGGCCATCTCAACAATAGATCTGTTCTGTCGTTCTGCAACTCCATTTTGTTGTGGTGAATAAGATGTTGTAGTCTGCCTCTTGATCCCTTGATCTTTGCAGAAATCAATAAATTCTGTCAAAAAATACTCACGACCTCCATCAGATCTCAAAGTTTTGATGCAACATCTTGTTTGCTTTCCAACTAATGCCTTGAATTCCCTGAACTTAGCAAAAACATCTAATTTCTTGCTTATGAAATAAATCTGAATGCATCTGCTATAATCATCAATGAAGGTAATAAAGTAATAGTAGTTACTAAAAGATCTAGTCTGCATAGGTCCACATAGATCACTGTGGACAAGATCTAGGATGCCACTGGCTCTCCTTGCTCCACTTTTGGGAAACCTCTCTCTGTGTTGTTTTCCCAAAATGCAACCTTCACAAATTTTTCCTTCAAAAGAAACATCAGACAATCCTATAACTAGATTACCTCTTTTGAGAATCTGTAAACTTTGGGCACTAATATGACCAAATCGTTGATGCCAAAGGTCACTTCGACCATCAACCGTACTTACCATAGCTTGAGCAAAAGATCTCGCATTCAATTTGTAGAGTCGATTTTCGTTGACTCTAGCTCCTGTAGCAATCACTTTGTAGTGATTCTTGATGTCTTTGACAAGACATTTGTCACTGTCAAACTCAACCTTGAGTTGTTGATCAGCCATCGTCCCAACAGATAGTAGATTGTTGGCTAAGCCAGGTACACTATCAATGTACCAGGTATCCTTGGCTTCATCACTTGTCATTAATGCTTTAATGAACAAGTTTGAACTCTTACCTATATCATCTTCATATTGATCATCATCGTATTGATGTTGATCAGCATAATTGTCTTCATAATAATCATCATCAAATTGATGTTGATCAGCATAATTGCCAGCTTGCCATTTGCGTTTTCTTTGTTCTATCTCCTTCTATTTCTTGAAGCATTCACGCTCCCAATGGCTAGGTTTGTTGCAATACCTACAATTTCTAGGTTTATTCTGCTTGGAATAGCCGCGTCCTTGACCTTGGCCTTGATTCCAATTGTCTCGATTTGGGCCATCATTGGATTGTTCTTGAAATTGTTGGAATGATCCATGATATGAGTTTCCACCTCTTGATTGGTGTCTTCCACGACCAAATCTGCCAACACGTCCTCTCACTGCAAGAGCTTGATCAAATCCCTTGTTGTGATGACTCAAGTTCTCTTGACATTGTTCTTCCTGCAAAAGCAATCCACCTACCTGTTCATAGGCTGGAAGATTTTTCTGTGTGACTATACTTGTCACAAACATTTAATGTGACTCACTCATATTATTCAATGTCAACTGCACGATCTCACGATGCTGTAGTCGCTCTCCAACTGCTGCTAATTGGTCACGAATCTCTTTGATCTTGACTAGGTGATCAGCAACAGTTGCACCATCATCCATCCACAATGTGTGCAGCTTCGTCTTCAGGAATAGCTCTCGAGATGTGTTTGTGGTCTCAAACAATGCCTTCAACGTATCCCATGCTTCTTTTGGTCCTTTTGAATCCGAAATGTAGGGAATAATTGCATCTCTAATTGATAAGTTGATGACATTTTGTGCTTTTTGTTTTCTTCTATCAAATGTCCGCTGATCTTCTTCAATCACTGGCCTTGTCTCTTCACCTATCACGATCTCCCATAGCTCCTTTTCCATCAAAATATTTTTCAGTTTGAATTTCCAAACTGCATAGTTGTCGGCTCCTTCCAATTTGCTTGACTCATTGAGGACACTCTCGCTTAGAGTTGCCATTATTGAACAGATGAGTCCAGATCAAGTAATTTATCACGAATGGAACGTGGAAGTACGGTTGCTCAGGATCCTCCTTAACTTGTGTGCGTGGATCCGATATTGGAGCATGTGATATCGGACTGGAGCGCGGATGTACAACTACTCAAATTTTTTTTTACCTCGTGCGCTTGGATCCGATATCGGTACGAACAATATCGGACTGGAGCGCGGATGTACGACTGCTCGGGTTTCTCTTCAGCTAGCGTGCTTGGATCCGATATTGGTAGAGATATAAAAAAGAGAGAATATAAGAACTTTTAGAGGTAATATTCTAGATTCCCTACTTCGGTGCGGCGACTACGCCGTCTCCTCTTCGCTTAGATTTCGAAACGAGTGATCGTTCAAATAGACAGATATCAGTAATGTGAAAGGTATGAAGCCTCAAAGCTTTAAATGGCAGTACTAGACACTGTCTGGTGTGATTTGCAGTACCCCAAACAAACAAATGAGAGATTTCTTGGCACAACTCTCTGACAAATGACACTTCTCACAAAGACAAAAAAAAAAATTGTAAAACTTTTCCCACTCAACAGATTTTCAATCTGTCTGATGCTGCCCTAGCCTTTCCGATGCCTCCGGGACTGTGTCTTCGTTCCCCACTAATAACTGTGAGCTCCAAAACCTACAAAATACATCAAGAAGAATTTCTTCCAACCATTTTTTTTGTCTCTCCAAGCCTACACCTCCTATGAAGGACTTTCTCACTGTGTTGCGGAGCCTGTGACAAGCTGTATCCACTGATCAAGCACGCAGGACTGTCGTAGCTCTGATACCATGTTAATAATCAGATATGCAACATCAAGCATTCACCATAAGCAATCACCAAAGAAGCCGAAAGAAGAACACGCACTATCAATCTATCACACTGCAACATACTGAATGTAAAATGTACATATAAAATAGAGAGGGAGAACCCAGGAGTAGACCACTAGACTAGCCAACGGCTAGTTACAACTAGTAATAAAGTACATCGTAAACAGTAACTAAGAAGTGTAACAATGAAGTTTATCATTGATTTCTAACAGGAATCTCCACGCACACGATACGATCATAATCTCCTACTATGATGGGTTTACTCCTCTCTTCCAATATAATCAGTATGTGTGCATGAGGCAATCCTCTCTTCTGGAACTCTACAACATGAAGTCTCCCTATAATGCGCCCAAATATCCAATCCTTCTTCAATAGATCTATCAAATGTTGAAGCTTCATGCTAAAAACCCTCAACACCAAATCAGGCCTATCTGCTGCTATTTGTTGGTGTTTCAATTCTCTCCTTACATCCAGCCAATTTGGATTCGTGGTCATCGTGATAAACAAATTGGAGAACCTAACACTCTAACGACAGCCATGGGCCAGACATCTTGGTAGTGTTGATGCATATGGCATGGTGAACCGATACATGATGATGGCAATACAACTCCTTTGACCTATATCGCTAGCAACATGAGCCACAATAGCATCAATGATGCCACTACGAATCTCCCTACGAAAACTATGCTGATACTATAGATGTAATTCATGTTCGCCTGCAACATTTTTGTTACCACGTCACACATGTACTCTTGTAGCAATCTTCCACCCCAAATAATTGTGTGATCATCGAGTTGGACTTACACACGTAAGGTTTCAAATCCCTCTTACTTATTAGCTAGGGTTAGGGTTGCCTCGATATCCACAAACCTTCCAACAAAGAGAGTGCCAGGTGCACTGGAACAGGTTCAAAGTGTGAAAATTTGGCAAAATCTAGCTTGGATATTTCACAAATTATTGTATGTGAAAAAATATCACATGTGTGGAGTATGTTTCCAAATGTGGAAAAGAGACTAATAATGTTTTAGATCTATGTTGAGTTAGGGGTATTCAAGTTTTTAGTAGAGATCTAGCCACATGTTAGATGTTGATTAGGCCATTTTTGGCATTAGAGGCAATTTACACAAGTACACAAAGGCTTGATTTGACCAAAAGTAGAAAGTGATGTAGCTCGAGTTAGTTAGGCTACTTACATTTGTCAAGTTGAGGTTGGGTGTGTGACTCATACCTATGTGTTGGCATGAGAGTTAGTGGCCAATAAAATAACTAGAATCTACCAAAATCAAGATTAAGGGCTCATATGTCACTCAACCAATAGAATCTTGAGGAGGAAAAGAAGGGGTACAATCATGTTTCACTCCCCTCTACCTTGAGTAGCTACATATAGGAGCAATAGTCCATTTGTAAAATGAGTTTTATGGAGTTATGAGATTTCTACACATTTTGAGTCAAATTGGTTTCTCTCTCTACTCGAGTTCTTGATAGTAGATTCTCTCTCTACCCGAGAGGAAGGCTTTTCCCCATTTAGTTTTGTGTTGCGCAAGTGTCCACGTGTGAATGTACTTGTTTGGTTGATCTACGCATGGTAGAAAGTGCTCTTGCCTTAGATTTATGGAATAGATCTTGGTTTTCAGTCTAAGTGTGATCTATGTGCAATCACTATATCTTAGGAGATCAAAATCACGCTTTTGGGCACTCTCACATGTGTGAAATTCAACATGGTATCAGAGCTAGCCTAAGATATCCATGCATATGGTTTAATGTGAAAATTTGTCTTGAAATCAAGATTTTGTGAGTGTAGATGCATCTCCTTGTCTATCTTTGTGATTTTAGGATCAAGAAGATTCATAATCATAATGATTTGACCTGGCCTGATACTATACGAAATTTAGTGCTCAGACACATGTGAGGTATAGCCAACTTTGATGGTTTGGTTCTCCTCCAAGTTAGATTCAAAATCTATGCTAGCATTAGAGGAGTTTTGAGTTCCAAAAAAACCCTTTAAGAATTTGTGCAAGATGCTTTTTTTATTATTAAAATATTATAACACTAATACTTTTGACTTGCCATAACTTTTTAATCGTAGCTCAAAAGTATGAATGTAACATATCATTGGGAAGCCTTGTTTGAGCACTTTCTAATGCACCAAACTTCGCTAAATTCGGACTTACCACTAAAAAGTTATGCTATTTTTAGTATGGAATCAAAATGTGGACTCAAAAAGTTACGTTACGTAGATTTCAAATTTGAGTGTTTTGATTGGTCCATGTGTAAGAAAAATTTGTGAAAAAATATAAAAAGAATCTTTACAAAGGGTCTTTTTGGGATTTAGAACTCCTCTAATGATAGCTTGTTAGAAAGCTAGAGAAGTCTAGTTTCCAATGCAATTTGTTTGAACCATTTGGATTAGCCAATCAAAAGCTATAGCCTTTTGAAAGAGGATGCCCTAGACCTATATGGACACTTTTGGTTTGATCCATTCTTGCTTGTTTGATTGAAAAACTCAAGGGAAAGCTTGCCAATCTTGTCTATTTGAGATCTAGACAATTTTTTGAGGTCATAGCCACGTAATTTCATGCAATCCAATTGTATGTGAGTCATTTGTGGATGTTTCTGAGTGCTTTTGTGTACTTGAGTCAACTTGACACAAATGTCCATACTCCATCTTGGGATGAGAGTTTGATCTAGTTTGAGAGAGATTGGTAGAGCTAGTGAGATAGGTCTCACACCAAGTTGCAAGATCTCATACTGGTGTTGGTAGTAGACATTTTTTGAATCCATTATTGAGAGAGACGCAACACCTTTTGATCCATTACAAGTGAATTTCTAAAAGGAAAATGACTTCCTTAGGTTCCATTTTGTTGGAGCATAGTGAGAGATTGAACACCTCCAATTATGCCACTTGGAAGGAGAGGATGGAGTCCATTTTGGTGCTACAAGACCTGATAGAGACTGTGCTAAGACTTGAGGAGGAGCCTCAAGTGCTCCAAGAGGTCCAAAAGTAGAAAAGAGGGCTAGTATGGCCCTATCTATCATAATGATGAATGTTTCCAATGAAGTGGTTGAGGGAGATTGGCTCATGTACATCATCCAAGGAGGCTTGGGACACATTTAAATCCAGCTATGAGGCAAGGAACACATCAAGGTTGCTCACACTAAGGAGTCAATTTTTCCAAAGCTTCCAAAGGAGTGATGAGAGTGCCTCAAATTATGTTTTTAGAGTCAAAGATCTTCATAGAGAGCTTGCTTGCATAGGGGACAATCTCAATTCAAAGGAGCTAGTGCAAGTGATCCTAAATGGGTTGAAGGAAGAGTTTGACCACCTTTTTCAATCATGTGCAATCAAGGATGAGCTTCCAAGCTTGGAGACACTACGAGGAGTTCTCATTTCAGAGGAGTGTAGGCAAGAGAACAAGCTTATGAGGATCAATCAACTTTCCTTGAAGAATGATGGAGAGTTTAAAGCATACTTCACAAAGGAAAAGCCAAGAGAAAGGGCCAAAGAGCATCATCAACATTTCAAGAAGGACAAGTAAATGGAGGAGAGTGATGAGGATTCATCACAAACATCAAAAAGTTGCAATCCAACAAGAAGTGTTTCTTTTGTGGTAAGAAGGGGCATTTTGCTTCTAATTGTTTCAAGAAGAAAGATTTCATCAAGCAAGCCAATTTTGCCAGAGAGAGTGAAGGTGAGATAGAAGGGAGTTATAAAGAATGATCTCATCATGATTTTTATGTACAAAAACTCTTCTTCTAGTTTTGAAGCTAAAATTTCATGGTGGATACATAGTGGATCTAGTTCTCATATGCAATTTATGCAAGTAAAGGCTTGATTTGGCCAAAAGTAGAAAGTGATGTAGCTCGAGTTAGTTAGGCTACTTACATTTGTCAAGTTGAGGTTGGGTGTGTGACTCATCCCTATTGGCATGGGAGTTAGTGGCCAATAAAAGATCTATGGAAAAAGTACAAAATGGACCAAGAGTGGATCCTAATCTGATCCTCAAGAGGGATTGGATGTTAGATTTAATTAATCTATCAATCTACATAAGATTAAAATCAATCTAGATCAATTCTAGACATAAAATCCAAACAAGAACAATCATTTATTGAAGGTAAATGTACTTGCTGGTTTCACACGTGTGAAACCCTATCAGGTTACGGACTCCAACCTGAAAATCAAGTACACTATGATAGAACCTCAAAACAATCAAAACAAATGTAGACAAATAGAGAGAATTACAAAAAATTGTCTCCAAAACCAAGATTGGTGTTTCATATTGATTATGGCCAAATGTGGCTCTATATATACAATAATTGGGAGCTCATGGTACTGATCATCCCTATGATCCCACATGTGTGAATGTTCTTTGTCATATGATGATTCATCATGCAAAATTGACACTTGGACAAAACCTTCTATTTTGAGCACTTTTGGTCCATTTTCCTTCTATATGGAGATCTACTTGGAGATCTTATAGAACTCAAAATTTGCCTACTTCAGCTTATTCCACATGTGTGAGCTGTCCTCTATACATGGGATATGACACCTAACTAAAGGATGTGGCTCATGCAATCAATAGATTGATGTCATGTGTCATATGTCTAGAAAACTATTTTTTGGCCTTTTTAGCCACTAGAACTTGAATTAAATCATATGTACATCCTATATAATTATGGTACATGACAAGTACACTATTTTAGCACGTGAGAACAGGCTCCACACATGTGTAATCATCCTATATACATGATTTTTTGCCTCTACCAAGCTTATTTTTGCATTTTTCACACTCCTCAAAAATCTAGCTTGATGAAAAACATGATGATCTTGAACTTGACTTCATGGGCTGAATGACAGGCGAAAAAGACGACACTGCCCTACAAATGCCAAAGGTGCCCTTATGGAAAAGCGAAGGTGCCCTGTAAATCAATTCTTATGGCATTTGTCAGAGTGTCACATTTTTTGCATTTTCATCAACATTAATTTCAGCGAAGGCTGACGTCGCGGCCTTCTCACGCTCATCCCATGCACTGTGCAATCAGATTTGACAACGACAGCAGCAACCCACGATCTCTCACGGATAGCACATCCACTTTTGTACTTTCTTCATCTGCACACCTATAAAATTATGTATATATTGAATACCATCTGCGTATTCAGCAATGAAGAGTGTGAAGCATAACAAATTTACTATATTTTTCGAAGATTGATGGAGCTTGATAGGATCTCACACGTGTGGAGTCTGTTCCCACGTGTGAAAGAATGTACGTAAGTCATTTTTATTAAGTTAGATTGGTTTTAGCCTAGTGTGAAATTGACTTTTGAGTAGAATATTGAAAATGGTCACATTGGTCAAACTTTTTATAAATAGATTGGACTTCCATGTGAATGAGTTATTACTCACACATGTCAAGATACCATTCACACGTGTGGATAAGCTTCTAGAAGATAAGATAGGAAGATTCCAATAGATTCTATATTATAGGGAATATTCCTATAAATGTGGAAGACTAGCTTTTTGTTTTGTAGCCAAAGAGAATAGTCAACTTTGGGAAATAAGCACATATGGCTCCCATTGGTGGATCTGGATGACTAGGCACTCTTCACACGTGTGAAGGCTTGTTGGACAGTACACAGGTCATGGATGAACTTGATCTATAAAGAGATCAACCATTCCAATGAGAAGTTGATGTGACATTGGCAAATTCTAGTTTTATTGAGATTTCCACATTTGTCTTGAGTTTTGATGAATGAAATGCATTTGTAAGTTAATGTACTTTACTCTCTATAAACAGGCCATACTGGTATTGTCCTCCACACGTGTGAGGCTGCCCATCCATGTGTTTGATCATTGGATCCATTGCTCTTGCTTAAATCACAGTGTAAAGCATCTAGATCAAGATCTAACATCTAGAACTTGATACATCTTTGGATTAAGCAATCAATAACTCTTAATGATTGATAGTACAATCAATATTTATCTTTTTTCTCTGAAAATTGACATGGTAAGAGTGATCTAAATGATTAATAGTACTTGAGAAATCATTGACAGTTTGTTGTTTTTGAGTTTTAATTGAGAGGGCGAGTTCAAAGAGAGAAGTAACATCATTGTTTTTGGTCAAGATTGATTTGTGGGCTATTGAAGTACTATCCACACGTGTGAAATCGTACAAAAACCTTCAAATTAACTTCCATAAGTGTTTTTGATCCAAAAAAGTGCATACTAGTCCAAAATTCAAGGTTTTTAGTACATTGTCTGGATCTAGGTTCAATCTATTGAATGCTAATGATCAAATAGTGATTTGTGTCATTGAAGTAATTTATTTTAAAGCATTAGATCAGATCTTTAAGGCCGATTTGTTCAGATCTTAAGTGTGTGTGAAATATCAAACCAATTTAAACTAGAATCAATTTCTTTGAGGAGTGAATTGCTAGGATATTTGTAGTTGATCTAATATACCATCATCCAAGTTGAACTAGGATTGATTGGGCCGAGATTAGAAGCTTCTTGAAAGCTAGAAATATATCTTAGAGCACACCTTATCAAGATAACTTTGTGTATCTCATAGGCTTTCATTCAAAATGACATCCATGGGTGGATATATGTTAGAATCTAGTGAGAAACTAACTTTTACAAACTATTCCATTTGGAAAGTAAGAATGAAATCACTACTAGTGGTTCATGATCTCTTTGATATTGTCTTAGGAGTTGAGGAAGAGCCTCAAGCTCCCCAAGAACAACTAAAGTACAAGAAGAGGGTTAGATTAGCCCTACATTGCTTGAAGTTAAATGTAAGCAATGACCTCTTGAAGGAGGTGGCTTCTTGTACCACATCAAAAGAGGCTTGGGATTCACTAAAGAACATTTATGAGTCCAAAAACACTTCAAGAGTGCTTATGCTAAGAAACTTGATCTTGCAAAGCATGAGGGGAAGTGGAGAAAATGGACAAGAGTATGTCCTAAGGATAAAATCCTTGAACAAAGATTTGGAATCTATAGGAGAGAAGATCCAAGATAATGAACTAGTACAAGTAATCTTGAATGGATTAGGAGATGAGTTCTCTAAACTGGTTCAATCTTTTGCTATTCAACACCAACTTCCATCAATTGAAAAATTGCATAATGTTCTTGTGGCCGAGGAGAGTAGGATTCTACACCTCAAAACAAGAATCAAAACATGAATGGGGTCCTATCACTACATAATGGTGATGAGAAAGCAAACTTCACATCTAAAGGCAAGAAGAAGTCTCATCCTTTCAAGAAGATCCAAGGCAAGGAGGACGAGGCAAATGATGGAGCATCTACCTCCAAAGGGAAGCAAAAGAACAAAGCAAAGTTGAAGTGAATGCAAGATAGATGGCATAGGATCTATTCCATTATGCTTAGGATCATCTAAAAGGATAGATCTTGATAATGTTTTGTATGTTCCATCCATTACAATAAACTTGCTTAGTGTTGGTCAATTAATGGACAATGGACTAGATGTACATTTCAAGAATGGAGTGTGTTCCATCTTGAAAAATAATAAGTGCATAGCTAGTGGCATTAAGCAAGGAAGGCTTTCAAGTTGGATGCTAATGTGGCTATTGAAAGTGTGAATATGGTTAGGGAGGAGTTGACTCAAGTGGAGCTTTGGCACAAAAGATTGGGCCATCCTAATCTTCAATCAATGGAATCCATGGCATCAAAGGAGCTAGCTCTCGGCCTACCAAAAGCTTTCAAGAAGTGTGGCAAAGTGTTTGAGGCATGTGGCCTTGCAAAGTCAACAAGATCTACCTCACCTTTAGATCTTATTCATTTGGATGTACATACTTTTTCTCATGAAAGTAATGGAGGAGCTTTAATGTATGTGACTTTTATTGATGATTGTACTAGATACACTTGGATTGAATTATTGTCTAAGAAAAGCCTTGTATATGAAGATTTTGTAAAGTTTAAGTCTCTAGTGTAAAAGCAACTTAGTTCTTGCATTAAAGTTCTAAGATGTGATAATGGAGGAGAGTATATCTCCAACAAGATGAGAGACTTTTGTGAGATCAATGGCATTAAGAGAGATTACTTGTCCTTACACCCCCCAACAAAATGGGGTGGCCGAGAGGAAAAATAAGAGTCCTTGTGAATGTGCAAAGTCTTTAAGACTTGATGCATCTCTACCCATCACTTTTTGGGGGGAGGCCATAACTTGTGCTAATTACTTATGTAATAGGCCTCCTAGTAGTGCTATTGGTGGGATCTCACCATTTAAAGCTTTGTTTGGCAATAAGCCCAATGTAAAAGATTTTAAAGTGTTTGGAAACAAGAAGAAAAGAAGATGCAACTTCCTTCAAAGGAATATTTGTAGGCTATAGTGAACATAGCAAAGGATATAAGATATTTGAACCTATTTCAAAGAAAGTAAAAGCTAGCAAGGATGTCTTGTTTGATGAATCTCAAAGTTACAAGTTGTCTCCAAATTCATCTAATCTCTTAGGTGATGAAGATATTGCAACACTCGAGGAGGAGCCTTTTCAAAATGATCTTTTGGAAGATCAAAATCAAGTGCCAAAGGAGCCGAGAAGATCCACAAGGAGCAATCTAAGCCTTCAAGGCTCACATACTTTGAGAAAGGAAAGCGAATGGAAGACACATCTCCTTCTACCTCTTACTCTTTTCTAACCACAATGCTTGAAGAGCCATCATTTTTTTATGAAGATGCAAGTAGATCACAAATTTGGAGAGATGCAATGCAAGTAGAGTTTGATGCTTTGATAGATAATCAAACTTGGAATTTTGTACACCTTCCATATGGGAAGGCCACTTGCATGTAAGTGGATCTATAGATTAAAGTACAATCAAGATGGATCTATAAGTAAGCACAAAGCTAGATTGGTTTCTAAGGGGTTTCTTCAAACTAAAGACATAGATTATGAAAAACATTTGCTCCTGTAGCAAAATTTGTAACCATTAGATTGATCATTTGTATTGCTACTTTATTCAAGTGGAATCTCTATCAAATGGATGTGACAAATGCTTTTTTGAATGGCTACTTGGAGGAGGAAATATACATGTTGCAACCCAAGGGCTTCATCAAGGATGGTGAGGAGGACAAGGTTTGCCACTTAAGGAAGAGCCTATATGGCTTGAAGCAAGCACCTAGAGCTTGGTACTCTAGGTTGCATGATTTTCTCTACTATCTTGGCTTTGTGATTAGCTCTTATGGGCCTTCTTTTTACATCAAATGTAATGATGGAAAGATCATCATTTTAGTACTTTATGTTGATGATATCATATTGACAGGAAATGATGGTAAGGGGATTGACACCCCTATGGAGCAAGTTTGTAAATTTACTAATGATTGTGATGAAGCATCCTTTGAGGACATCACACTCTTTAGGAAGCTAATAGGCTCCTTAATCTATTTGACAATCACTAGACCAGATTTGAGTTATAGTGTAAGCAAGTTAAGTCAATATACGCAAGGTCCCTTGATGCATCATTGGAAAAGTGCCAAGAGAGTGCTTAGATATGTCTCTTCTACTAGATTTTTTGCATTCTCTATCAAGGATCTAACTTGTACTTGAGAGCATTTTTGGATTCAAATTTTGCAGGAGATAAGATGGATAGAAGATCCATAAGTGCATTTGTCACTTTTCTTTGTGGAGGAGTGATATCTTGACTTTGATACAATTTATCTTTCCTCTTGTGAAGCCGAGTACAAGGCATTGACTTCAACAACCAAAGAACTCGTATGGCTAAGAAGAATTTCGGTGGAACTTCAAGTACTAAAGGCCGAGGAGGTCCCTTGCATCTATTGTGACAGTCAAGCTTCTCAACAAATTGTACCAATCCGATCTTCCATGCTAGAACAAAGCATATTGAGATAGCTCCTCACTTTGTATAGGAGAAGGTGCAATCCAAGGAGGTTCAACTTCATCATGTGTCTTCATCTGACTACATAGCTGATATCTTAACCAAACATTTGGCTAAAGATTCAAGTTAAGAAATGCTCTTGGAGTTGTAGATATGTGTACATTAGACTTGCCAAGTTAGAAGTGAGGAGGAGTGTTAAAATATCACTTCCAACTTGTTGTATCTTGTAGATCTCAAGTTATTTAGCTTGATAGGATCTCACCCATGTGGAGTTTGTTCCCACGTGTGAAAGAATGTACATAAGTCATTTTATTAAGCTAGAATATTTTTAGCTTGATCCACACTAGTGTGAAATTGACTTTTGAGTAGAATATTGAAAATGGTCACATTGGTCAAACTTTTTATAAATAGATTGGACTTCCATGTGAATGAGTTATTACTCACACATGTCAAGATACCATTCACACGTGTGGATAAGCTTCTAAAAGATAAGATGGAAAGATTTCATTAGATACTATATTATAGGGAATATTCCTATAAATGTGGAAGACTAGCTTTTTGTTTTGTAGCCAAAGAGAATAGTCAACTTTGGGAAATAAGCACATATGGCTTCCATTGGTGGATCTGGATGACTAGGCACTCTTCACACGCGTGAAGGCTTGCCGGACAGTACGCAGGTCATGGATGTACTTGATCTATAAAGAGATCAACCATTTCAATGAGAAGCTGATGTGACATTGGCAAATTCTAGTTTTGTTGATATTTCCACATTTGTCTTGAGTTTTGATAAATGAAATGCATTTTTAAGTTAATGTACTTTACTTTCTGTAAATAGGTTGTACAGGTACTGTCCTCCACACGTTTTAGACCGCCCATCCATGTGTTTGATCATTTCATCCATGGCGCTTGCTTAAATCATAGTGTAAAGCATCTAGATCAAGATCTAACATCTAGAACTTGATAGATCTTTGGATTAAGCAGTCAATAACTCTTAATGATTGATAGGTACAATCAATATTTGTCTTTTTCTCTGAAAGTTGACACCAAGTACAAAGCACTTACACATTGCACAAAGGAGATGGTATAGATCAAGAGGATGATCAAGGATTTTTAATTGCTGGGTTTTTCAATGAGCCCAATAATCTTTTGTGATAGCCTATCAGCCCAAAACTTGACAACCAATCATATCTTTCATGCTAGGAGAAAACATATTGAGGTGGCATATCACTTTGTGAGAGAGCAAGTCATGGCAAAGTAGGTGGAGTGTCAACATGTTTCTTCAAGGGAATGTGAAGCTGATATCGTTACCAAAGCATTGGGGAAAGACTTGTTCATGAAGCATAGGACTTCACTTGGAGTGTTATCAAAGTCTATGGAGTTGTGTGACTGATCTAAAATCTGGATGTTGCATTGAGGTTGGATCGATTGGATACAAACTTCCATCAACCCATAGATTACAATGTTATTTGTCTTCCGTCCTTTGGTGAGCTGGTAAGGTGGATCCTTTCAGATTTTTTCTCGACAGTGGAGCATATTCTGTGAGAAGATCAATATGGAGATGATATTTAATAATCGATAGATTAATCTAGTAGAAAATTAACTTGTTATATATCTTGTAAGCTATTAAAACTCGTCTCAATCAAAAAAAAATTAATTGGAAAAGTTTGAAATGAACTTGGCGCTCTTTTTTATCCATCACACTCCATTTTTCTTGCTTTATATGCAAAATCAAAGCTTTGCAGTTATGAGCAAAATAAGCAAAATATTTTTTCAATAGGTTTGTGTTGAAATTGCAAAAGTTTGAAATAACCTTGTTGCTCCATTTGATCCAACACACTCCATATTTTCTGAATTGCAAAAATTTAGATTCACATTGGCGCTCATTGTGATCCAAAATATTCAAGGTTTCTTGCCATGATTTTTAGCTCAATAAGACTGTTTTTCTTTGATGTGAATGCTTTGAGTAGATGGAAAGAAAACTTTGATGTGCAATACGATTTGCATTTACATGAGAAGTTATGTTAGTTAATGGTAGAAAATAGAATCTTGAACTATGGACCCCACGCATTGCAGCTACCCAAGTTCCAGTTAACTACATACGTTACTAGTGAGGTCAAGTCACCAGAGTTGTGCGGGCAGACCAAAAACTTGGTCAGAGTTTTAAAATTCGACGATTTTCTCTCTCTTATGTGGCATTTCTTAGACAGCCCTTTTGGGCCTTGGAACTCCTCTAATGTTAATAAAGTGACTATAAAGAATAAATATTCATTACCCAGAATGGATGACCTTGTAGATCGCTTGGGTAGAGCACAATATTTTACCAAGATAGATCTCAGGATATGGTACCATCAAATAAGAATTAAGTCAGAACATGTCCAAAAGATAGGATTTCATTCTAGATTTGGTCATTATGAATTTCTAGTGTTGCCATTGGGATTAAAGAATGCTACAGCAACGTTTCAGCAAATGATGAACAATTTATTTTGTCCATATTTGGAGAAGTTTGTGGTAGTATTCTTAGACGACATTCTTGTTTACTAAAAATCCTTGGTGGAACACGTAGAACACTTAAAAGTCATCTTGATGAAACTCCGTCAGGAGTTACTCTACGCTAAAGAGTCCAAGTGTGAATTCTTTAAGCAAGAGTTGTTTTATCTCGGTCATAAGATCACAGTAGATGGGATCAAAATCGACGAGGATAAAATCAAGATTGTGATTGAGTGGCCAATTCTGGAAACTGTGAGGTAGGTAAAGTCTTTTTTAGGTTTTACACTTTTCTTCAAGAGATTTATTGAGGATTATGCTAAGTTAGCAGCACCGCCTAATAATCTGACAAAAGGAATTGTTAATAAAAAGAAAAAGAGGAATCAACCTAGTTCGCCTGTTGTTTGGAACTAGGAATTGAATCAGTGTTTTGAAAAACTTAAAACAATGATTGTTTCAGCTCTCGTGTTACAAATTGCAAATTCAGATTTACCTTACGTCGTGAGAACAGATGCAAGTGATGTTGTAGTTGGAGCAGTTCTATTACAAATGGATAGGCCACTAGCGTTTGAAAGCAAAAAATTCACTGATCCTCAATTGCGTTATACTACACAGGAAAAGGAATTGTTTGATGTAATCCATGCACTTAAAACCTAGAGACACTACTCGTATGGTAGTAAGTCTGTAGTGTATATGGATCACCAGCCTCTTAAGTATTTTTGTAATCAACATGATCTTCGGGGGAGGAAAGCTCGATGGGCTGAGTTGATGCAAAAATTCGATCATGAAATCCGTCATTCATACCAGTCAAGTCAACTATAAAGGCTTCTGATTTAGCCCAGATCTTTGTTGAAAGATTATTTCGGTTGTATGGTCTGCCAAGTGACATTGTTACTGATAGAGATCCTAAGTTCGTAGGTCACTTTTGGTCAGCAATATTCCATAAACTGGAAACTTCTTTGAGCTTGAGTTCTTCTGATCATCTTGAATCAGATGGCCAGACATAAAGGACTAATCAAACTATGGAAGATATATTGAGGATGTATGTTTCTCACAAGCAATCTCATTGGAAAGATTATCTCCCACTGGTTGAGTTTGCATATAATAGTAGAAAACATTCTGCTACAAGTTACAGTCCTTTTATGCTTATGTACAGTTTTCAACCTAGATCTTCAATAAATGTTGAGACGAAGTCCGTTAAGATCCAAAAGGTTGCTGATTTTTTGCATGATATGTTGTTAGCCGAATTTTTGATATAATTCGGGATAAAAATGACCTATTTGGAGTTTATTTGATTCCTATAAGAGGTTTCATAATGGTTATTTACTATTTTTAATAAGTAAATTGGCACGACATTAGCAGTATGACTATATTTAGACATGATGTCAGTTTTACTCTATAAAGTTTAGAGATGATATCTATAGTAATAATTGCCTTCCATTTGGCATAATTAACGTTAATTAGAATTTACGGTTTTTCGGCATTGTCGAGACTGTAGTATGACAATGTACTCATTTTCCTACTGTTAATAAAAAAATGCCCAGATAATTTCAGGTACTAACTTAAAGTTCAAGGGGGTGTCCTAAGGTTAAGGGTTTGAAGACACGTTCAGTTGTGGTTTTTAATGGAAAGCAGTTCAAAATTATTACCTAAAGAAACGGAATGAAATTGCCAGTGCAAAATTGCCAATTTGAAGTACTGAACTGAATTTCAAATTGGTATTAATGAGTTAATGATGAAAATTTCTTACGGAATTTGGAAGTCTAGTCATCAGACAATTTGCTTGATGTAGGTTATGCTATCATTTGAAAAGTTCCAGATGGAAGCAACGGTTGTTTGTTCATTAATGATTATCTGAGTTTCAATTGAAAACAACAATCGAGTTTGTAAAGACTTAAGACAGGGTATGGGGAACGAGAATGGATGTCAGTTCAATTTATGAAGGCATAAACCGTTCAATTACCTGAACCTTGGAAGCAAATCACAAATAGGAGACAAGAAAATGGTTTTTTGGAGGCCAAGAGTATGCAAAGAGCCCTCTTTGTCAAAAGGAAGGGTGAAATGGGTTTCAAGAAGAGACAATGCCCTTCATCGGAAGGTGGTTATGAAGAGGGACGTGTCTCGTGGCTTTTAGGAGAGGAGAGCATAGGGCAGGAGAGAGCAAAAAAGAAGGTGGTTCATTCTAAGTAGAGGAGAGAAGAGATTAGAGGCTGTTCATGCAAGGACTGTATCAAGAGAGATGATCACAGAGCATTCAGCCCCTCAGATTTCCATTGTGGAGGCAATCCAATGTGCTCATTGCTTAATGTTTGAAATGAATACATATAAAATTTTTGTGAGAAAACTACAGTACAGATTGTAGACAACCGATTTCCAGAGCCGTGAGTTCACTTTGGGGTATGGCATGAAAGGTTTTGTTGAGGATTTCCATCAGCGACTGTCTGATCGGACTGTATGAGAGCTGAGCAGACATGAAGGAGCCGCGATCCAGGGAAGAAGGCCATCGCTGCTATCACGGTTGCCTGCTACTAAGAAAGTTGCATGCAGATCGCTGAAATCCATCGCTATTATCCGGATTCCCTGTTGGCCGTAGAAGGAATTGATTTAGCCTGAGGAGTGACTCTGTTCCTGAGGAGAGGACCCATTCCATCGCGACTTCTGCTTGTGAGAGAGAACAAGCAAGAATGACTGGAGGTGTGTGCAAATGCTATCTGAATCTGCTGGTTGTGCGGAAATAATAGGATAAGAGGAGCGCGACCTATTTCTACATCGCGACTGAGAGAGAGAGGGCCCCGAATACAGGGAACCCGTGAAGAGAGCCCACGGTTAATTCTTCGAGAGTTGGGAGAGACGGGCCCGACAAACATTTGGGTGCCCACAAGTGAAAACTGAGATCCTATGTGGAAGAAGAAAGAAGGGACTGACAACAGTCTGTAATTTGAGGAGTCGGTCCTGTCTGAGTGATTGGGAAGAGCCCTTAACCTCTGGACACACTTTTGGACTGAGAGGCAATATTGTGATTTTGTCTAAGGTAAGTGGTTATGAAATTTTGTGACTGATATGAAAATAATGAACTGCCAATAATTTTACCGATTTTACCATAATCTTTATTCTGGATATATTTGGAACCGGTTTCTTGATTGTATGTAATTTACAGTCTAAAGTTTGATTACTAAAAAGTTGATTCACAGTCATAACTTCTGCATTGTGAAAACTTAAGGAACTCATAGCTTTATCTATGTACGGTTTTCCTAAAGCTTTATAACTTACAAGAGGCCTTATAAAATCTTATATAAAGAAAAATTGCAGCCGAACTTACAATGGTGTTATAACTTGTTGTTTTACGTCGGATTTGAGCGAACCAAAAAGCAAAAGTGAGGAGAATTATGTGATGAATTTACTTTTGTTGGAAGAAACAGTTTTTGAATGACTGATTGGAAGTTACTAAGCTATTTAATAAAGAACAAGTCCTACAGTCGGATATATAATAAGTTTGTATTATACCTATATCAATTTGTTGGAACATACAAGCTGAATATTATCCCCAAAATAGTTGGAACACACAATTTGGGATGTTACTGTGAAGATAAAAAAGAGGGAACATTGTTGGAACATACAATGTTGATGCTATACTGATACTTGTACTTGAGTGGTTATAAAGACTCTCCTTTCGATATCAAATCTCGAATATGATGGTACTCCAGAGGAATGTGTTTCGTCTTTGAATAAAAGACAAGATCCGGGGACAAATAGATGGCACTCTGAAAGTCCATCATCATCGTGCTTGGCCCCTCTTGTGGTATCCCGATTGTCTCCAACATCATTTGCAGCCACACTACCTCATTCGCCACTTTCGAGGCTGTGACATACTCAGTTCGCAAGAGGATTGAGCTACCAAGGTTTGCTTTTTGCAGTAAAGTGAGATCTGATACTTGATTTTGCTGGTTTTACCCTTTGAACATTTTTAGTTAGATCAATCCCTTGCTAGAAAATAGTTTAACATATGCAAGAAATGTTGCAAGTGGTTAAGGATAGTATCCGGAGTGCTCACGTTAGAGCTAAACACTCCGATCTTAAGAGATCTCCAAGAGATTTTAAAGTTGATGACTGGGTATATCTTAGGATTCCAAAAGATTCTAAGACGTTACATACAGGGAAGCATTCTAAGCTGTCTATCCGTTATTGTGGACCTTTCAGGATTGTATGTAGAATTGGTTCTTTGGCGTATGAACTTGCTCTTCAAGGAAAATCGACTACACACCTAGTATTTCATTTAAGTCGTTTGAAACTAGGTTTACATGATGGTGATACAGTTGGATCGGATGAGGATTTATCCCATTTGGAATATTTGTCGCTTAGTGTACCTTCGGAACCTGAGAAAGTGCTTAGAACTAGAGATAAACAGTTGAGAAATCGTTCTATCTCTGAGTGCTTAATTCGGTGGAAGGGTCGTACTGAGGATAATGATTCGTGGGAGAGAGTTGATAGCATAAAGAAGAATTTATCAAATTTTAGTTTCTAAGGATAGAAATAGTTTAAGGAGGGCAAGAATGTTATGTCCATGACCAATACATAGGATACAGTATACTCCTAGTCTTGGATACACGGTACTCTAGTGAAACAAGCTGTTAGTTATGCCACGTCATACTGGACATGACCCGAAAGTAACTAATATCCTTGTGAGGCCCAGAACACACTAAGTGGAGTTTAGACAAGGTATGAGACAATGTATGCATGTGTAGAGTTATCAATAACAATTCTATGAGTAGTTGGTCCATGCATAGGATGCTATTCTAGGTGAATCTATGTATAGGGAACATAGGGCTATGCATGGCTATGTGCCCAGGATGCATTAGGCTCTATATAAGGGGTCTAAACTTGTCCTACTCCTCATCATGGTTCTTAATTCATTGCCAGGCTCTCACTCTATATTCATGCTTCTTGTTCCTTGGCTTGGGGGTGAGGCTTCTAGAGATTGATTGGATGCTTCTACTTGGTTGGGTGGTTTCTCCACAATGTGTTATCCTTTTGTGTTTAGGATTTGTAAGTAGGATCTAAGGAGCTTCTCTTATAGTCTTCACTCTTCTCCTCCGCTTTAATCTACTCTTCCTCTCCGACCTGGATTCCAACTGTGGCATTCTATACATGGCATTTTCACGCGCATGCTTTGGTGTGACAACCCCCCCTGAACTACCCACACCACCAACAGTAACAGTCAATATGTGCTCAACACTTTGCAAGTTTGAAACCAAACTTGTGGTCGAACATGTCGCCTCCTCAACAACACACCCTATAGGTGCAAGTGACAACGCTCTACGCACTGCCTGTCGCTTCCTATTCAACCTCCTCCTTCTTGCAGACTGGTTCTCACCTCTGGAGTGATGTATGAAGGGTTGCTTCGCACAACCTCAGGAGTGTCCATGTCATGGAATCACTCCCCGAAATGCAAAACACCTACAAAAATTGGAATAAAAACCATCAGGTTTTATATCTGAGAGAGAGAGAGAGAGAGAGAGAGAGAGAGAGAGAGCGAGAGAGAGAGAGAGAGAGAGAGAGAGAGAGAGAGAGAGAGAGAGAGAGAGAGAGAGAGAGAGAGAGAGAGAGAGAGAGAGAGAGAGAGAGAGAGAGAGAGAGAGAGAGCCCTCCTCATGCCCCATGTGAAGAATTTTAGATCATTAAGATCCAAAAACATCCTTTTGACCTTTGGTTAGAAAGACAACAAATCACCAATCTTGCCAATGTAGAAAAATCAACATCTACTCTATGAATGAGATGCAAACTCTAATAGATCTTGATCAAACATCAATCTATACGTGAAATGAAGTTGTCGTCTGTACAAAAACAGTAAGCTACTATATTTCACACGTGTGGATCCAAATATACCATAAATTTTGGTCTTTTACACACAAAATTGCAAGTTATCACCAATATAGTGCACCAATGGATAGATGACCCAAAGACAACTCATGTATAAGCATGAAATGAGATGAGAGAGAGAGAGAGAGAGAGAGAATGCTTTTTCAATGAAAAAGATCCATTGTTTGAAAAATATGTTGAATGGTTTGCTTACTAACTATGGAGAAAAAGAAACTCTTTTTTTGCAAACAAAAGAAGAGAATGAAATCTTGAAGATAGATGATTCTCGTTTGTAAGATATTATATTAAACCTTAGCCAAGAAACTGACAGTATGAAACTAATTGTACAAACATTGCGTACCTCATATTGTCAAATAAATGTAGAAGTAAACACACTACGGAAGAAAATACTGAACAATAAGCGAAAAAGAGTTATTTTAAAAAGTATTGACGAGCTTTCAACAAGTGGGGGTCAACGGAAAAAAAGAATATATGCTTTCAAGTAAGATTATGTTTTAAACTATTCATGTGTTTTGTTGCATCTAGCACTCAATGGTTGTGAATTGTTTTTTTTTTAAATCTTATTTTTATTTTGCAGATCAGCTTTAGTCACCAATGAAAATTTGGACATGATTGGAAAGTCTTTGAGTGTAGTACTTACAGCCAAGTCAATGACGAGTCTACTTAGAAATCAACGATATTCTCGAATCAAGTCCAAAATTGCAGAGGCCCTTATGGGCAAAGTCGGCAAGATCATTGACTAAAAAATTGATACAAAGAGCATGCGATTATTTTGGTATTAGCAGGGATGCATATGACACAATGTTCAAAATTATCAAAGAGGCATTTGGACAAGTACATATAAAAAAATTCCTATTTCCCAGCCCTTTCAAATCAAATTAGAGAGGGATGTGTTAAATAGAGGTTTGCAAAACATCATTGGTATTCCTTACCATATAAATGAAATTTATAACTCAAAACATGACACTTTGTCATATGATTCTACCAACAATATGTTTGTAGATCTGATTCATCTACTGAAATTTATTGTAAAGTTTTATGGAATCACAAATGAAAGTGTTGAAAAATTGATATTAGTTCTAAAGTTAGATGAATCAGAAGTAATGAAGGGACAAAAGCTGGAAAGGGTTAGTGTTACACTTATGAATGGAGCATTAAACAATATGATAAACTCGAAGAGTCTTGATTTCAGTGTGCAGTCCAGAAATAATATTTGGTGGTTGGCAGCATTCCAGGTTTAAATCTATTCTATTGAGTACTAGCAACTAATTCATTTTGAGAATTAATGGGATATTAGACAAAAAAAGTATATATATTATATCGCATCATTTGTGGTACAATGCAAGGCAAAATCATTGTTTCTCTTTGTCTTTAATGATCAGCTTTGCTGTGTGGTCATGAAGAATTTTTTTTCCATCATAAGGATCTAGAAAATCAATCGATCTTCTTTTGCTCCAGTCAATGTATCTAGAGAAAACAGCTAAGGAAGAAGACCTTTTCAGAACTTCCTTAGCTACATAGCCAGATACTTTTATGACAATGTCTCTCTTCACAAAAATAATTTTATATGTATTCGGAGGGTATTTATGCCTGTTCGAGAAATAGGATAACGCTTTAATTGCCATTATTATTGTAACAGCATCTGAAGAAAATTTGCTATAATGAATGCAAATATCTTTATTTACAAAGTACTTCAAATAATTGGACAGGGATGAATCCCTTTGTCGTGATCCCTGGCCTTCCCTCAAATGTCCCTGCCTTGTTGCAAAGGCATCCACATCCACAATAGCCTGTAAAATACGAGCAAAGGTCACATTTCATGAAAAACAAAATACCTATATTTGAATAAAAATCTCATTAAGATAAAAACAAATTTACCTACCAGATCACGCTCATCAGCTTCAATAAGTGCAGTAGTATGTAGATCATGACTAGCAACAATGGTCGTTGAAGCACTAGATGGACTAGTTTCTGAAGACTGTACACGTGACACATATCTGCTCCGGATTTTTAGAAATTCTTCCTCACAGGGCAAATTTGCCTGGTATGCCCTACTTTCAGACATGATTGACTGTAGTGCTTCAGTCTCATCCATCCATTCATCTTCGTTTTTGTAATCAATAGAAGCATGTAAATCATCATCACCATTGAGATCTATGAAGTCCCCAAATTCTTTGATGAAATTAGACAAAATTATAATATTTTCTCCTCCCTCAGATCAAGAACATCTCCAACATCATTCAGTGAGAGGCATGCGAAACTATTCATGTAATACACTAGCAAATCGAGGAGAGTCTTGGTTTTGTCATATGGAATCACGTCAGATAAGGAAGAAATGGACAATGCACGAGACTCGGCTGGGTCGTACATTGATGCTAATCTTGCCTCCTCGTCAGCACCCAAGGCGTCATCAACAATAGCTGACTCTGATATCACAAAATCAGTTGATGATGAGACACCCTCAATGCTAAGTCTTGAAGTTCTTGCCTCCTCAAGAATAAGAGCAGAAAGATAAAACACAAAGCCCATGCTTTCCTACAAAAAATGACATGATCGATTGTGTTGGTCACAATGGACCACACATTTAAAATCACTCACGATTTTTGTGAATCGTCGGTTGTGGCTTTGTTTTGAAGATGGTTGGGCAAATACTAGGTCATGGAAATGGATGAATCGTAGATTATCCATTATCAACATAGATTGATTCAGACTATCATAATACTCTTTATACAATGCTGGAAAATAGGATTTATGTTCTGATCCAAACCTCTCAATATCAAAAGACATATTGAAATACGTCTTATAGTGACCTATGTAGTTACCAACACCGGATGCGTGCAACGCAAAATCAAAAGTATTAGAGGATGAGGCGGCCATCTCGAAAGTATGACCAATAGGGCCGAGTATCACTACGATGCGGGGTGGCGGGGAGTAAGAAGACAATCAAGAAATCCTCGTGTGATGGCGATATTGGTGTCCCTTGCAAGATACCCCACATCTTTTTGAGCTCTGAATTTGATGCTGGAGAATTTGATTCACACCCGGAATCATCCCTCCTCCTCTTGTTATTCGTCCAGCTTCTCAGAAGGTTTATTCACCAAAAGTGATGATAACCCAATATGAGCTTGACAAAATAGCTGAAAAATCTGTAAATATTGTGTCTACATCTCTTTCTCTCCCTATACATAATCTTTTTGTCAGAATTCCATAGATCCTAACCAGGTTTATTTTGATTCTGACTATTATAACCAATACGAGGCTTACTTAGCTAGTAAAATTGATTTGCTCAACAATTATTTTGATTTCTTTCTTCCAGATTCAAATAGAAACTATAGATTAGGTCCCAAATTTTGTTCAGAGTTGAAAGAGAAAACGTCAAAGATTACAGATGTTATTGTAGAATTGGCAGAAATTTTTTGCAACATAGCATTAATCCTAATTCTCAGGGAGTAGTTTTTGTTGTCAGTCCATTTTTTATGGGAGCAATGAAGGCAAAAGATGCCACATTTGAAAGGGCTGTATATTTCATCGACTGCAGTCCAATGGCAAAATTTTATTTGATTCCATATGAGAATAAGTAAGGATTGCTAGTTTGCTTTTGTTGCTTTAATTTGGATGATTATTCCTGTTCAAATGGATTCTAATTTTTATTTTGATTATTGCAGTCGGCATTGGAGCTTGAACATTCTTTCTGTAATAATAAATAAGGAGGGAGTATCAAATTTTCTATGTGTAACAGTAACTCGCTGATAATACACATAGAGAATTTGATTCTCTACTTCATAATGTCGTTCGGGAAATACCGACAACGGTGACCTCAATTGGAGAGATAACCATTAAATCTCTCAAGATATATACAATTTATCTCTGATATGCATGTATTGTTTTTAGTTTAAATCTATCATCATAGCATGAATAAATTTTATGTCATAATATTACTAATTTTCATCCAATATATGTAGTGTGTACAACAAAGGAACGCTTTTAGTTGTGCATGGTTCACCCTGTACAATACAAAGCTCTTTTTTGAGTGATATAATTTACAAGTCGATGTAGATATTAAAAAGGTAATATTTTGTTCATTTGTAGTTCCTTTCATTCTAATTCTTATTTCTTTAGTATCATTGTTAGTAATTTGGTCATTCACATGTTTTTTGATGACAGTTCACTCTTGAGCCATACACTCCCAACGATGTGTATAGATTTCGGCAAGAGTTGATCAGAACTTATGTACATAACGGTGTAAGTGTTACGCCTGAAATCGTGGGCCCGAAAAAGGATGCCGCTCCTGCCTTAACAGCCTTTTAGGTTATTGTTATATACAATAAAAAAGGCATAGAAGTCCTTCCCAATATAGAGGAAGGCGAAATTGTAGGAGAGAGGCCCGTTGTCTTAAAAGACATAGAAGTCCTTCCCGAAATAGAGAAAGGCAAAATTATAGAAGAGGGGACTATTGCCTTAACAGTTCCTAATACTGATATAGAAAATATAGAAAAACTTAATGATTAGGAAATAGAGATACATAAAAAAAAATACAATCTTATATGTAAACAACACATTTATGAGATTTTTATTGATATCAATATAGATTCTTACAATCAAGTTGTGTCCATAGTGTAATACTGGCGTGCAATTTTTTAGATTGATAAAAAGACATGATGATTGACATGTATTTGTTGATAGTAAATCTCAGTGTTCTTCCATAAGTTGGATTGTTTCGCCAATATCTCTGCATTTGATCTCGAGCTCATGTCTTTTATGTACCTACATAAAACTAATACAAAGTGAGTTACAATTAGTATAGAGATTGTATGAGAAAGTTTTGATAGAAACTATTCATAAATAATCGATTGTTTATAGTTACTTATGACTTTACCATTGAAAATGAATCTGAAGTTTGAAAGCATATCATCTTGTAGGAGCAATATTTCCCGTCTGATGTAATTTAGACTCCAATCCTCTTCCACCTCAACACATGTCAAAACTGCATCATTGTATATAATTTCAATATTTTTTCGTTTTGAGTGTCCACTGGCTTCCAAGTCTTGATCGAGTGGCACCCATTTACCTTTATTTTTTTCCATCTTTGATAATGGAAGCATAAGCTCAACATTTGTTTTTCAATTTGATAACGAAAGCACATGGAAGACATTTTAATTCTGCATTCTATTTCTCCATCTGATCTTTTGTCCCAGCCTTCATCCATAAGTTCAAATAATAAACTATCTGATAAATTTTTGCATAGAAACATCATTGGAGTTTTGTGTACATTGACACTTGAAAAGAAATCCACAAATATATTCACAAAAATAAACCAACTCAATCTGACTATTTTTTATCCCGTGCTTATTTTTAATGAATTTTTTACATCATTATATAGCTTGCAATGAAATGATTCTAAAACTGTAGCATCTGGAGCAACCCATTCATCACTTTCAAAACCAGATAATGGAATTGGGACTATTTGTCCAAAATCTCCTTTTGTATCAGGAATGTACATTGATTCATAATAAAAAAGATCCCACTATCAACTAGATCTTTTGTAGTTCTACCTCGATATTGCAGCTGTTTGATATCAGTGTGAATAATATCTAGCACACTTGCTAGAGATCCACTGGGCTCCCATTCATTTATGTTGGATGGATATTAATCTGCAAGAGAAAAATGATTAGATTGGAAAGTTTATTAATAGATATTAATGAATGACAAAAATCAAAGTATCAAAAATATTAATACTCATAGTTGTTTTTTTTGTGATATTGACGGTTGAATCCTTGCACATTTATCTCTGAATGCATATATACATGTTGGACTAGAATTTCAGAAACTGAATTTTTGTTTTTTGGAAATGCTCCTCTTGATGATGGATGCATCAAAACCCAAGAGTTTTTTGATTATTTTCTTGGCACCCATAATCCATTATCATCTTTCTCGTTGAAGAGAAGCACAGAGTCGATTGATGTCGAAAAGTACAATATGGACCAAGAGTGGATCCTAATCTAATCCTCAAGAGGGATTGGATGTTAGATTTACTTGATCTATGAATCTACAAAAGATTAAGATCAATCTAGATCAATTCTAGACATAAAATCTTAACAAGAACAATCATTTCATGAAGGTAAATGTACTTGCTGGTTTCACACATGTGAAAACTTGTCGGAGTACGGACTGCAACCTGAAAACAAAGTACACTATGATAGAAACTCAAAACATTCAGGAAAAATCAAGACAAATGATGAAATTGACACAAAATTGCCTCCGGATAATGGCCAAATGTGGTTCTATATATATAATAAGTGGGAGCTCGTGGTACTGATCATCCCTCTGATCCCACATGTGCGAAGGTGCTTTGTCATATGATGATTCATCATGCAAAACTGACACTTGGACAAAACCTTCTATTTTGAGCACTTTTGGTCCATTTTCCTTCTATATGGAGATCTACTTGGAAATCTTCTAGAAGTCAAAATCCGCCTACTTCAGCTTATTCCACACATGTGAGATGTCCTCTATACATGGGATATGACACCTAACCAAAGGATGTGGCTCATGCAATCAATAGATTGATGCCATGTGTCATTTGTCTAGAAAACTAGTTTTTGGCCTTTTTAGCCACTAGAACTTGAATTAAATCATATGTACAACCTTTATGATTATGGTACATGACAAGTACTCTATTTTCACATGTGGGAACAGGCTCCACACATGTGTAATCATCCTATATACATGATTTTTGGCCTCTACCAAGTTTTTTTTTGTATTTTTCACAATTGATGAACACGGCTTCCTTGATGGCGCCATTCGTTATGTGCAGGCAAAAATCTGAAATACTGAACTATGAATCTGAAAATATGTGTAGGCAAAAAGCCATGAATCTGAAAATATGTGTTGGCAAAAATTTGAAACAATGAACTATTTGGTGCTACGAATTAACTCTAGTTAACCCTGTTAACCATGATTTGACAATGCATATACATTAATGGTACATCGATTTTCTCATTTCAACCATCTATCATATTCATTTTCAATATTTTTGGGTCTCTTCGGGCAGTGATGAGTTGGAAATGCAGGCCTCAACAACCAATAGCATTTCCACATGCTGTCTGACAAAACAGTAATATTTTAAAAAGTTTTTATTATATTTGTATTTGTGAAATTACGTAAAACCCCGATTTCAAGGTTTCAATTGGTCCACATGGCAATGAAAATAAGAAAAATAATAAAAAAACATCTTTTTCAAAGGCCCTCGTCGAGCTCTAAGTTTCTCTAACGGTAAGAGCTTTGTACTTGGCCACACATGTATTCAGAAAATTTATGAGCTTCTTCGAAAGAATTTCTTTTGGCCTAGTATTTGAGAGTTGTCCACCAATATGTGACTAGTTGCTAGAAATGTGAAGATAGTAAAGCAGAGTGTCTTAGGACAAACAAGTTTACTACAATCCTTAGGAATTCTAACTGGTAAATGAAAAGTATTTCCATGGATTTCTAGGAAGGCCTACCTAAGATCCAGAAGGGTCATGATGATATATGGGTCATAGTTGATCGTTTGACCAAAATGGCTCATTTTTTTTGACTAAAATAGTTGTTAGAGCTCCAGACATAGCAAGGTTGTTTGAAGATGAGCTATTTAAATTACATAGTCTCCCTTCCGGCATAGTCAATGACTGGGATAGTAAGTTTGATGGAGGTTTTTGGAGGTCATCTCCATACCAATGAGATCATCCATAGACGAACGGTCAAACAGAAAGAGTAAATCTAGTGCTAGAGGATATTCTTGATGAATACGTCAGCAAAATGTAGACTAATTGGGAGGAATATCTTCCAAGGATTAGAGTTTGCTTAGACTTGCCATTTGGTGGTTGAGAGTCAAGAGATTGTACTCATCTGATTCTAATACGAACTATCCTTCAACATTTATTTGAAGTACCATGTTTATTGTGCAAAACATAACTTTTATAGTTCCTCAATTGCTCGGCTTTGCTTTACACTTAACACAAGATGACTTACACATTATGTCTCCTTATCATTATTGATCCACAAAAAGTAGGTTGAAATTCAACCGTAATTGAAAACTCGGCCTAATGTAGAATGAGAGCCAACAGCCATGGCATGAGAAACCATAGCAAGCTTCTCTTTTCACAACAATAACTTGTCGACATCTTGGGTCCAAAATTCACTAGTTTACTCATGGGAGTATAACTAGGTCACCTTGAATTTGCCCACATTTATGATCAACTGTTGTTCAAATTTCACACAAAGAGAGGAGTGTTTGATAGTTGACCAGACTTAGAGTTGAATTCTTAGAAAACCTTTTTCAGCACCTTGTTTTCCATCTTTCTAAGATTCTGGTCTTGATCCAACTTATTGCAAGTCTCTGAAAAGGATCCTAGCCTTCCCTTTTGAGGAAAAACCCAATTGAAAGTGGACATCATCCATGCTCAATGGATTTGAGTTCTGAATCTAGCTATCCCAAAGAAGACCAACTGCTCCAAAGAAGATCTCCCTTGAAATTTTTCTTTTCAAGTTTCGTTGATGTTCATGTGAGAGCACTGAATTGTGAATCCACCCCATGGACTCTATGATTATCTTTGTTTGATAGTGTCATCCTCCAAAAGAAAATTTTCTTCTCAAGCTTAACAGCTCATTGTCCCAAAAACAATCATGCAAACCAAGAAAAACACATGTACTAAGACCCACCACGGATACATACGAACAAGACATTTAGGCAGGCTTGGTAACATGTAACAAAGGCAAGGGCCTCCCTTGAGATAGCCCTGACTCATCGACCTCCGTTCAGTCAATTATAGGTCCGAACTGGCAAGGTATGACCGTGCTTTACTATCTTAGGCATCACATGACTCATCATACAATTGTTCTACCAACCAACCCGATCGTGAGCCTACCCATGTTTTACACTCTTTCTTGTAGCACCATGGACAATTTGCATCTCTCACAACATTTTCTTTTCAAAAAATGCGAAAAATATGACACTCTGTAGATTTATACAGGATTCCAAGTACAGACTGTCTACGTCTTCACGTTCCAATAACGACTGTCCTAATTAGTTAGTTAAACAACTGTTAAACCATCTTGTAATTGTAAAGTTAGAATAACACAAGATCTACTAGCTGCTATAAGTAAATGAGTGACTGAAGAAGTAGAGGATGTATGAAGATACTCCATCAGAGATCAAATGACCAAAACGGGTCTCCACAGTAGCTGACTCCTCAGAGTTGGTGATTATAGAGAGAGAGATAAAATATTCAGAACTATAGCTATTGATTTGTTTCTGTAAGTAGGATCACGCGCTTATCAGTGCAATTGTATTGTAATCTGATCATTGTTACTACAACTTTAATATACAGAATCGCTATTGTTCCATCTCTCTGCATTCTTGTTGAATGTTCATTAACTCTCACTGTTCTCTTGAAATAGTATCATAACAGAGAAATGTACGATTGTCTTTGACACCTAATTGTACTTACATTTCTTGTATCAGAATATCAGTATCAAAGAATTGCATGGTTGTCACAGATGCCTAGTTGTTTCTGCAATCTCTCTTCATGGTAGTCTAAGACTCCTACACTAATAATCGTATTCAACACAAACTGAACAATTCTCTAATCTTCGTTCTCTAAGTAATCCACGATCCTCCTTAGCACAATTATCACTGTTCTTCATAGTATTCATTGTCTTTCTCATGTTGGTTGGGACTTCATTTGAGGAGTTTCCCCACAAAGTGGTGTCAGAGCTGATAATTCATCAGAGCCATCCCCACATCACATAGGAGTCAAGCATGACCATCGACACACGACAGTTGTGCACACTGACGTGGGTCCATAACAAAGAGTCATTGTGCACCAATAAGACATTGACATGTGGCACCCAAAAGACCTATAGCTCCAGATCAGCGTTCTGTCCCATAACTGAGACCGTCACCTCAAGTTTCCTGTTGCGTGCTCTTATGGGTACGTAACAGTGTCCATGCCATGGGTCACTACATGAATGCCGAGAGCAAATATCCAAGAAGAGGAGTGAGTAGCGAGGACATAGAGCTTTGACTTCTCCTTATTCAAAAGAGAGGAGGAGTAGTAACAGAATTCAAAAATAACTCAAAGAAGGTGGAGAACATGTGATTCAAAAAGGAGGGAGAGAAGTGTGAGGTCATCAGCAAACAACTGGTGAGAGAGAGGGCCCAAAGGAGAGTGGACGGGGGCAATTAAATGAAGGGAAGAGGCTTGATGAAGAGCATGAGAGAGAGGCTTAGTAGCAATGGCAAAAAGGAGGGGAGATAATGGAAAACCCTAACAAATACCACATTTGGGAAAGAAGGGCGAAGAGCGGCACCCATTGAAGAGGAGAGTGGAAGAAGAAGATGATTAGATGGCTCGTACAAAAGAACAAAAGGACTGAGGAGAGTGGGAAAAGAAGATGATTAGAGGACTCGTACAAAAGAACAAAAGGACTGAGGAAGGCTCAAGGCTAGGCAGTTGGCTAAAATGTAGTCTTAGCCAATGGGCTCAAAGGCTTTGTCTAGGTTGAGATGATGGATCATCATAGGGGTAGAGGAAGTTGTAAGAGAGTCAACAAAGGACCAAACATTAAGTGGAGAGTACATAATATTACGACCTTTGATAAAGCCAAACTGCTTAGAGGACAACACAAAAGGCAACAAAGAAGAGAGGTGTAAGGTCCTGGATTTAGCAAGAATCTTGTAAGAGGTATTCAACATGGTAAGTGGGCAAAAATCCGGCAAGATAAGCACAAGCGGCCTCTTAGGGAAAAGCTTAATGAGTCCCTCAAAGACATGGCCAAGAAGGGTTCCCTCGAAGCTCGCTGGGCCAAACGAAGAAGTTGAGGTCCCAACTGAGGCCAATAGTCAATAAAAAACTAAGGGATAATGCTATCGGCCCCAAACATTTTTCCAAGAGGCAAAGAGAGAGGAGCCTAGTGTAGTTCTTGCTACGAGAAAGGAACAACCAACAAGGCCAAGGCATCGGGAGAAAAAGAATTATCAGAGGTACAAAAGGAAAGCAATATGTCATGGTTAGGCGGGTGGGGTTGGGAAAGACGCTGGAAAGAGGAAAGAAAGGCCTAAGCCATGGAAGGAGACTAATAGAGCACATGACTATCAACGGTGAGGGGATGAACAAAAGAAGTTGAAGACCTCTGTTGAAGGGTGCGAAAGAAAAAGAGGTAGGGAGATCGCCCTACTTGAACCATTAAGCTTAGAACAGAGCATAAGGCCAGCCGCCACATAAGCTTCAATTCTATGAAGGATCACCTGATAATGGAGCTCAAGAGGAGCAAAAAGGGTAGATTCAGAAGTAGAAACATGAGACGCAACAAAACGAACGAGGAGAGAGGAGGCCAAAAGCTTGGCTCGGTCAAGAGAACGATGCTTAGACCGGCCAACTTGTTGAAGTAGGGCAACACTAGACATTAGAAAAAGTTTACGACTATATATATAATTTCATTTGTGTTGCCATGTGATCCAATAGAAACCCTGATATCAAGTTTCTACCTAATGTAGCTTGTCACAAATTGAAATTTTTTTTGTTTTGAGATATATAAAAGTCTTGTCACGTAGACTGGCAATATGTCATTTGGTGTTGAGGCCTACACTTCTAGCTCATCATAGTCTAAAAAGGCCCAATTAAGTTAAAAATGTAGATAATAATATCTTATGCATGGTTAAAATGAGTAGCTCAATGCAACCTTAATGTCCATGTCACATGATATCATAGTTTATTTCATTAACTGAGTTAACCAATGGTGCCAAAAGGTCTAGTATTTTAGAGTTTTCCTTACACACATTTTCAACAAGATAGCTTGTGGCTTGGAGATTTCTATGCATAACACATAATGCCATCAAGGAGACTAAACTCAATCGACTCTATGCTTCTTTTCAATGAGAAAATTGACAATGGATTATGGGTGCCAAAAGTGTATAGAAAATACTTGAATTTTGATACATCCATCATAAAAAAAAACATTTAATAAAAGCAAAAAAATACAGTTTTTTTTCCTATTTTATTGGAAATCCAAGATTACAGATTCACAACTTTATCAATAGAAAAATATTTATCTAAGATATTAGTTCAACATGTATCTTTGCATTTAGAGATAAATGAGTAGTAATGTTAGCCGATTTAATATCATAAAAATTGGACTTGTATTGTAGCGATTTTTTAAATTTTGTGGTAAAAAAATCATAGTTAATGTTGTAGTGAGTGGTTGTTCCCTTCTAAATCTCAGATTAGCTTCTTTGTCTAATATCAAGACCACTAAAGATCGAAAATAGATTCATAAGCAGCTTCAACACATGTTTATATCTTTGCTACCTCAAGGTTTTATCACAATGTTGGAGAAAGAACTCAACACTTATGGAATTTTCTAACCTCTTGTCAAGTAAGCAAATATGATGCTTTGTCACTAGAAGAACAATACTATAGTTATGCAAAGTTACAATGACAACTTTGAGAGCTGCCCATATTCATCTAAAAATTAAAATCATATTTTCCCACCACTTTACAAATTTGTAAGTGTTAATTCTCTCTAAACCTCCACTGGCTTTGACTGCATCAAATATTATCACTCTCATTGCTCTTACAATCATTCTCTCTTCCTAAAAAGTTCTCTCTTTTTCACCACTTTGTTGTTATTGTTACTGTTACTGTTACAAATTCAACTATTTTGAGACTATTCATGTTCTCAAATAGAAAATCTCATCTTATAATTTATCTATTGAATATTAAAAATGTATAACTAATAAGGTTAAAACTAATGTTGACACAATAAGAATATATACTTACAGACAATGAATCTACATTCAATTTCGTTAAGAAGTCTCAAAATATGAATATAGTCTCAATTTAGTTAAATTTGTATACTATTTCCACATCCAGACATGCATAGAAAACATGGCACCTTTTATAACATAGTGCTTTAGCTTTGAGTTGTCTCACAAACTCGTTGATCATGTAAACAAAAAATTGTCCTCCAAAGTGGATTGGGCAGAAATGTTGGGTAAGTTGATCTGAATAAAAAAGTGATTTCTTAAATTACAAAAGAATTTGGCGTGGTTGTGCAATGTCTATGTGCTAGGAGTGCATTGGTGCAATGCCGATGTACAAGGACATGCCTAAAAGATGCAAGCCTCAAGGCCAAGAAGGGCCTAAGAATATGTTAGCATCTGTGACCAAAACACAAACACAGCAAACACAATGTGTGTGAGTGGCAATCCATGCAATCATTTTCTTGGCATGAACACGCTCCTTCTCTTGCTATAAAAGTGAAGGCCCGTAGACAGTCTATCACATAGAAATTAGAAGCTTTTGTACTTATCTTCCTTTTAATCAAGATGTAGTCGTTTGGCTCTTTGTATCATTTCTGTTCCTTCTAGTTTTTTTTGCTTGCACGTAGTGGAGCTAGAACGTAGTGGAGCTACGATGAGCAATTCTTGATTTTGTCTTCCTTTTCTGAGAACATCATAGTTCATACATTCCTTTATTTCCATCAAAGGTTATGGGCCCACGATCTTCTACGTTGCTGCTCAGCACCTCCTAATCTTCTGCAGACAAGCAATGATGAATGTACTCATCCACAGAGCTACAAGCTGCAGTTTTGTATGATGTAGGGCTGTCTCATCAACTCTCTCTACCAATGCCTTCTCTTTTATTTTTCTAAAGCAAGATTTCAAGAATGACATCTGTTGCTCAATGTCATGCCATAGAGAAGTTCAGCGGAGAGAACTTCCATCTATGGAAACTCAAGATGGAGATGGTATTGCATGATCGTGATCTATGGGAGATTGAAGAAGAACAAAAACCAGAAGACCATTAAGGAGCAGCGGCATGGGCAAAGAAAGACAACAAAGCCAAGGCTATTCTCTTATTAAGCATTGATGACAGTCAACTAATGCATGTCTGTTCTGCAGAAACAACAAAGCAAATCTGGGATTTGTTGAAAGGGATGTATCAATCATCCTCCATAAGCAACAAATTACACCTAAGAAGGAATCTCACTATGCTAAAGATGTCTGAAGATAATTCTATGTGCAATCATTTCCAAAACCTGCAAACCATCATAGAGAAACTTGCTGCCATCCAATGCAAGATTGATGAAGATGAAAAGATCGTTCTACTTCTTAATAGTCTGCCAGAATCTTATGCATCTCTGGCCTCTGTTCTTGCATGCACACCAAGAATGACAAACATTCAGACCATCAAATCAATCCTCCTGCAAGAAGAACTGCACAAGAAAGATGCAAACTATGGAGCTAGTGGCAAAAACGATATTGATCTCTTCTCAAAGGCAAGCAGAAGCGTGATAGACAAGGAGAAATGCACATATTGTGGCAAACCTGACCACAATCCAAAGAAATGCTGGAAAAAGGCCTATGATGATGCCCAGTCACATGAAGCTCATCTGATTCAAGAAAAAGAAACAATAGCATTATGAATAATTTCTAGATTATCAATGTAGAACAAAGGCATGTGAATGTATAAGGAGTGCAAGAGAGGAAACTTAGTGCATAAAAAGGATGACTTGAAGTTTCAATTGTACTTGTAGAGCATTTATGTGTGGGAGGTTTTAAGAGTGATAAAGCTAGAAAATATGCTAGTGTTACAGTGTTTTGATCAAGTGAGGGATTGTTAGCATCTGTGACCAAAACACAGCAAACACAATGTGTGTTAGTCGAGCGTGACAATCCATGCAATCATTTTCTTGGCATGAACACGCTCCTTCTCTTGCTATAAAAGTGAAGGCCCGTAGACAGTCTACCACACAGAAATTAGAAGCTTTTGTACTTATCTTCCTTTTAATCAAGATGTAGTCCTTCTAGTTTTTTTTGCTTGCACGTAGTGGAGCTAGAACGTAGTGGAGCTACGATGAGCAATTCTTGATTCTGTCTTCTTTTTCTGAGAACATCGTAGTTCATACATTCCTTTATTTCCAACAGAATAGAGGCCAAGGCCAACCCAAAGTAAAACCAGCGTCCGCGTCATCCTGACGGCGGAGGCTTGCAAGTTGAACCCAATACGACAACACGACATGAAAGTTTTCTTTTCTGGTACACAAGTTTCATCAGCTCAACCTTCAATACGTGGAGATTGGGCTTCCAAAGTCTTCTCGAGTCTTATGTACCTTCAATAGCAATATCGTGGCATTCTTTGATTGTGGCGGAAAACAACAATAAAATAGTATAGCTCAATCCTCAGACGTTTTGCTCTCAATACGCTATTCATGACAATTCAACTCTGAATGAGCAGTAAATGTCAGTCTCAGCTTGCGTTTTGTTTGGTACTCCAGTAGCCAGGAATGAGAATGCGCTTCCCTTCTTCCTCACCCTCAATTCTCTTCTTTTCTCTTCGACCGTCATATATTTCTGTCTCTTGATCTGTCCACAGTTTCTACAATCGCTGTTGTGAAGTGATGGTGTGGGTTCGGGGAAGTCGGTTAGAAGAATTAAGACTTGCGTGAACTTTTTGCCCACTAAACTCGGTCCAACCACAAGACTTTTTGCTGCTTATAGCAGCCTGTTGCTGCAAGCAATATTCACTAACTTCCACATGAGTAATCTGTGTGATTACATCCCATCAAAGTTACGCTTCACATGAATATCATGTTCGCCCATATACTATTGCTTCACCGATCAGGTATCTAAAACCGTCAAAGCAGAAGTTTTGCTGATCAGCTGAAACTGCATGTTTCGTAAATCTGATAGACTAATTCGGAGCTGAACGCATAACTGCCTTATCAGCATTGAGTTGCAGGAATTTAAAAGAAGTGCCCACAAGATCTCTAAGAAAAATGGCAAAGCTTCTCAAAAAAGCTGCTCTGCCACCAAGGCAGCGAATCTTGGAGGTTTTTCTAATTTCGGCACAGTACTTGAGAAACTTAAAGCAAAACGATGGAAAGATCAAGACCTACGCAGCAGCATACGTAGATCCCAGCGATAAACAATGCACGCGAATCGACGAGGAGGGCGGCAGGAACGCCACCTGGGATGAGAGACTTACTTTCTCTGTCGAAGAACGGGTTTTCGACGATGCGACGGCACAATTAACAATAGACATATACTGTCAAGGGACATGGAAGGATAAGCGGGTGGGCACAGCCCGAGTTTTCATATCAGAGGCTGTGAAGGTGAAAAGCATCCCCAAAGATCTTGCAGTCATATCGATCCCAATATTTCACGACTCTCAGCAACAGGGAATTCTCAACATCTGTATTCCTCCAAATGGACGCTTCCCTGAACGCTTTGACCACAGTCATTCCATACAACACCGATAACGTTCTGGATCTGGATTGACAAGTTTTCTTGATCTTAAACATTGTTTCAGCTCTGCTTGGCAGTTACTTACTACGTACGGTGTCTACGCAATACTGATATTATACTGCCTCTAGCATTTATACCTAGTTGCACATGCTCATTCACAATTTAACTACATTTCAATAACTGGAGTCTGGACTCTGGATGGATGTATTCTCATTCTTTATTAATATTTGAATTTCTGAGGCTACTTTAATACTATAATGGAATTGGACAACGGGAATGGTGCACTGTTTTTTCAACTGCATGGGTTTATTTTTCTTCACCCACTGCATGAAGCTACTATTAATGTTTTGTCATTGAATTTGAATATATTTGGATTTTTTTGGCCCAGCCTTGAGCTTGCTTTGCAAAGAGGGCATAGCAATCGTGCGCACATTGACCTCACTTGTATCTACCTCACGGTTCCTGCCCTTTATTGGTAGATTTAGTTCCATTTCCACCACGTGAAGATTACTTTATTGTGTCAAAATCGAGGACCTTTCTAGGAATTTAAAAATCAAATGTGGCCTTTGAAAAATAGGGTGAAAACATCATGGTGTTCCTACAAAGCAAATTACGTGTAGCCTCTTTCAAAAGTCCCAATGCTACATGACCCCAAGGACACATATAGATAGATTGTGCAAGCTCCTTGTATCATACATGGGAGACATATATTTTACGTAAAAAGAAAATCTCGTTGGTCATGCTACCCATTTAAGACATATCAAACTATAGAACAACCATCCACCATGAACAAATCATTCATGTATCTCCAACAAAGGTTTTGAGCATAGGAGAATTCCATTCAAATCACATTGATTTGCAAACTAGAGTGTGCTAGAGAGCAAAATGAACGAGTGTTACATAAAACACAAAAGTTACACATGATGTATGTTTGACGCCAACCTTGAATAGAATTAATGTGGAGCATTCATATGAATATTGAATAGAATATGGATTGATTTTGAGAATTTTAAGGTGCCTTGGACTGCTTGTTGGAAAATTTTGAACCATGACACCAAATGTAAGAGAACAAAAGCAGAGAGAGAGAGAGAGAGAGAGAGAGAGAGAGAGAGAGAGAGAGAGAGAGAGAGAGAGAGATGCAAACAACCTAATATGGCCGAAACACACACACACACACACACACACACATTACCTCTCTTTCTCTCTCTCTTTCAACCTCTATCTCTTTTCTCAAAACACAAAATCAAAACCAAAAATCAAAATCAATTCATTCACATTTCATTCCTTTTCTTATACACACATGACCTCTCTTTCTCTCTCTCTCTCTCTCTTTCACTCTCAATCTCTTTTCTCAAAACAAAAAATGAAAATCAGAAATCAGAATCAACTCATTCACATTTAATTCATTTTCTCATTCTCTCTCTCTTTCATTCTCAATTTCTCTCTCACAAATTCAATCACTCACACACACTATCTTTTAAAAATCAAATGTCAAATTTTTTTTTGCACACACACACACTCTCTTTCTCCATCTATCTCTCTCTTTCCATCTATCTATCTATCTATCTATCTATTCATTAAAACATGTAGAAGCAACTAAATTAAGAAATAAGAACCTCTCCAAATCTGAAGCCTCTCCAAAATCTAAAGCCTCTCCAAATCTGAAACCTCTCCAAAATTGTTCCTACAAAGGTAGTGTGAAAATGAAGCTCGCGGGAGGGAATGAACACAGTGTCGGATTTCGACATCCGTAGGGTCTGTCTGAATTTGGCACCCTTTTCTAGAAGCAAAAACGTCAAATCAACGACACAGATTGTTGATCTGTCTGTCGGAATCCGACAAGTTTATATTGTGTCGGATTCCAACAGACAACTAGGATGCCGCCTCAGCAAAAATTTAGGTATGGTGGATAAGCAAGCCCAATCTAGCTCATGTTCGGATCTTTGGATGTGTAGCATACGCACACATACCGGACAAGAAGAGGAAGAAACTGGACGAAAAGGTGGTGCAAGGATTCTTGGTTGGCTATGATGTACACTCTACATACTATAGAGTATACATGCCTGAAACCAATGAATTGAAGACTGTTAGAGATGTCAAATTTGACGAGACAAAAACGATGGCTGAAGAAGATCCAATCACCTATGAAGTTCTCAGTAGATAGTACTACGACTTGCCCACATTGATAGAGGGAGCGGACCCTGAGCATCCAGATGAAGATACTCATATTCCTGCTGAACGGAATGATAGTTCAGACGATGAACAGACCGACATATCAGAAGTACCCATTACACCGGCAATACACCGAGGTCCCGCAGTCAACAGGCAGGACAAAGGCAAAGCAGTTGATGAGACTGTATAATCTCCAAGGAGATCTGCAAGACAAAGAAGGGCACCAGCCAGATATATACCTGACAACAACAAGAATTTTGTGGATTCAACAGTGAATCACAAACTTATGAAGAAGTCATTAACTGTCCAGACAAGGACAAGTGGTTCAAGGCCATGGAAGAAGAAATGGGCTCCATGAAACAAAACAATATATGGACTCTCGAGCCACTACCAACCGACAGAAAGACTGTCAAATCTAAGTGGGTCTACAAGCAAAAGTATGGACCAGATGACAATGTACTGAGATACAAAGCTAGGCTAGTTGCAAAGGGCTTCTCATAGAGGTATGACATTGATTATATAGAGACATTCTCTCCTATGGTGAAGCACACATCTCTACGCATATTACTTGCATATGCAGCTGCCTATGATCTGAAGATCCACATCGTAGACGAGAACACAGCCTTCTTGCATGGGGAACTGAAAGAGGAGGTCTACATGGACCAACCACCAGGTTTTACCTGCAAGTCACTTGCTAACTATGCCTGCAAAATGCATAGAAGCATCTATGGATTGAAACAGTCCGCCAAGTAGTGGTACAACAAGAAGGATCAAGCATTAAGATCCTTAGGCTTTTAGTCTTTAATGGCTGATTACAATACTTATGTGAAAGTCTTAAATGGGGAGATCATCATAGTCGGTGTCTATGTAGATGACACTTTGATCCTATCACAGAGCGACAATTTGATTGAGCAGGTGAAGACATATATTTCAAGGCATTCGAAATACCGGACCTGGGGGAAGTAAAACTCGACCTAGATTTATAGATTGACAGAGATCTTCAGGTTGGGAGATTGTATCTACACCAATCAAGATACATTCAGAAGATCATTGATGATTTCGACATGACGGATTGCAAGGGAGTAAATACTCCAATGGTTCCTGGCACAATGATGACAAATGAAGATTGTCCTAGAGATGAAATAGAATGGCAAGCAATGGAGCATAAGCCTTATAGAAGGCTTATTAGTTCTTTGATGTACTTGGCAGACAATACACGACTAGACATTGCTTACGTAGTGTTCAGGTTGAGTCAATTTAATATCAATCCAGGTCCAATGCACTGGAGGATCGTCAAGAAGATCCTACAATATCTATAGAACACAAAGGACTACAGCGTATGCTATTGTCAAGATGCAAGATTCAAGATTGAATCCTACAGTGAAGCAGGCTGGGCATCCCTGAAAGGTGATAGTAAAAGTGTCTCAGGAGGATGCACCATAGCAACCAATGCGGCAGTTATCTGGATCAGCAAGAAGCAAACAATAATTGTCCAATCATCATGTGAGGCAGAATATATTGTTGTGGCCAAGATGGCCAATGAGCTAACCTGGCTCAGACAATTGCTAGGTGGACTAGGACAGAACACCAATGAGCCGTTGATCTTGCACATGGACAACACCGTTGGAGGGTTTGCGGATTCCAAGGCAACCCTAACCCTAGTTAATAAGTGAGAGAGATTTGGCACCTTGCGTGTGTAAGTCCAAACCGATGATCACATAGGGATTTGATAATTAGAAAGTCATTAAAAGGACTTTAGGCCTTTTTGCGGGACTTTTAATGTCGCAGGGCCTAAATGTCAAGTTAGTGAATAAAGTTGGGTTTCCCTCCAATTTGGAGGGTTCCCACTCTTTTTTAAATTTGAATAATTAGGGAGGCAGAAATGGACAAATAGGATTTAGAGGCCAGGGTCCTCCTCTCTACTATAAAAAAGGACCACTCGAGTTCCTACACAGGTTTCATTTTTTTCATTTCAATCAAGTAGATTGGTTCTCTTGTGAAATGGATTGATGAATGTCTTTGCTCTCTATCACTTTTCCTCCATCTCTCATGCTTTATTTGTGTTTTGCTAATTGTTGGATTTGATTATTATTAGGATTGCATGTTATTATACTTTCTATGAAGGAGAAAGACAGAGAGAGAAAGAGTAAGCTACCTTGTTGTGGATCTAGTGTTGGTGGATGTAGTGTTAATGCCTAGGGTTAATGGATTAATTAGAGTTAGATGTGAATCTTCCATTCATGCTGAAATCTAAACTATACTATTGCTCTCATGGGAACAAATCTACTTGTGACAACTAACTTCATCTCCTCGATGCTAGATTGATTAGATCTTGGGTTGAGGATAGGCAAGGAAAGAAACCCACTACAATTTTGGCGCTATTGCCGGGGAGCTACGCCAATTTTTTAGTTTGCAGCATGTTTGTTGGATGGTTAGCTTGCATTAGGCTTCTTGTCATTGCATGAATAATGTTAGATCTGCATTTAGAGTTAGTTTGGGAGTGATTTTGCTTGATTTGAGTGGATTTGCTTGTTTGAAATCTAATCTGATTGTGGAATAGAAAAGCTATTTAGATCACCAATCTTAAGATCCATTTGGATATGAGATATCAGAAAAAATAACAAAAATCGGTCAAACTGCCAGATTTTGGTCAAAAGGAGGCAAAAATCACCATCGGAGCTGATAACTTTTTGTCCTCTATCAGAAAAGCTTTGCCGAGTTGCAAACATCTTCATTTTGATCAAAGAACCTTCATTTTGAAGGGCGAACAATCCTTCCCACCAGATTTTTATAAACATCAGAAAAACCATCAAGAAACACCAAAAAATCACCAAAACCCTAAGAATATAAAAAAAGAACCTTCGTCCGATTCACTGTGCATAGGTGTGATTCAGATCTATCTACTGCCAGTTCGGCGAAGAATAATATCAGAAATAGAAGGTTTTCGTAGAGGATCAGTTGTCATATTGTTATATTTTTGCCAAAAAAAGTCTCTTTTTTGCAAAAATACCAGTATTACTCTTGATTCTTTGCCAAAACCTTCACCGAGTTTCTAGATCATTCTATTTATAATAAAATACTATTTTTGAGTTCAACGAATATTCAGCTTATCCAGATCATAGAGAATCTTGATTTTGCCCCTCACCAAACTACATAAACCTGTGTTTTTTTGTGCTAGAAACCTTCGTCGGGTTTACCCTAGCTTTATTTGTGTCAGATTTCTAGTCTGAGAGTTGGACGAAGGTTATTTCCATAGAAATTGTCAAAACAACCTGATCAGAGTTTTCAAAAATAGCACTGTTGAACCTTCGACGAGTCAGTTGCTTTTTTAGGCTTTGATTTTTCAGATCAAGTCTCTGTCAAAATCAGGGTCAAATCTGATACAGTGTGATTTTGATTTTGAGAAATTTTCTATTTTTGAGAAGTATCGATTGATTAAATTTCGAAATCTTTTTCACGATATAAAAATCTGATTCTTGCCAAGTGGAATAGATCTAGCAGATCTGATCTATGATAGTTTTGATTGAAAATCTAGATCCAATCTCATTGTCTACTTTATTTGAATCTGTGAAGATGGCTGCTCCTGGAGGTGCTCCTCAGGAAGTCAATCCAATTATTGCTAGAAGAGCACCCCATTTGGATCTACCCAAATACAATGGATTAATAGATCCAGTTACATTTTTTTAGATCTATACTGAATCTTGTGAAGTCTATGGCGAAATTTTTTTCCAAGATAAACTTAAGCTTTTTCCTATGGCCTTAACAGGCGCAGCACAAGATTGGTACTATAATCAAGATGAAACTGAACATACGGATTGAGAGATTGTTAACTAAGGCCTTATCACATGGTTCAAACCTCAAAAGTTTATGGAAGACCCTTTCCTACTTTTAAGTATAATTAAAATGGAAAAGCGGGAAATGATACGAGATTACATTGAGCGGGTAAAATGCCTCAGATTTGAGTGCGAACCTGAGCTGATTAACGAAAATGCCATGATTATGTGGTTTTTGTCAGGTTTATCTAAAAGGATCAGACATGAGCTGAAACGCCATAATGAGTATGCACTTTTGCAAAATGCTATGGATAATGCAATTTGGGAGGAGGATGAACATTTAGACGATGAGCCGAATATCAGTATGTTGCCTTATGCAGCAGGGTAGACCACCATGACATCCACTACTATTGCATCAACGAATGTCAACGCTACTGCAGAAATGGTGCTCAATGAGTTTGAGAAACTCAGGAAGATCCAGTAGAAACAGATGGAAAAGTTGCAGTTGCAATTTGATGAGAAGATCAAAGCATTGGAAAATTTCCATGGACAAGCGAACAAGGAACTTGAGAAGTTTGCAAAGACTTTTTCTACCAGGAAAAATGTTTGGTGTTCTATTTGTATAGGAAATCACACAGTGAATGAGTGTCCTCAATTTAAAAAACAAATGGAAATCAGTATATGCCATTTGTGTAATTCGCCTGATCATGAGACTACTTTTTGCAACTTCAATCCTTGGATGATTCAACAACAGTATGCCCAAATGGGATATCGAGAACCACATTATAGAGGAAATCCAATAGCTAGACCTCGACAATCTGCTCTTGGATATCCGGAATGTTTAGCCTTACCTGCCCCACCAAAGCACCCAGGCCCTCCTGCCAATTTGATGGAACCACAATCATACAGAAGTGCCGAGCAATGGAACTATGGTACTAATCAAGAAGTTGGATCTTCAGAATAGTATGCTATTTATGCTGCCCACAACAACAAGCATCTAGAAACTGGACTAGAACACCACTTGGATGTTTTGCATGTGGAAAAAATTACAGAGTTGCAGAATGTCCAAATAAAGAATAGTTTGTACCATTCTGTCGTGACTGTGGTTATGGGCATTGCTATAAAGACTGTCCAGCAAGACTGAAGCCACCACCAGCTACAGCTCTTGTAAAGCAAAGACCAGTAGTTCAGAATAAACCAAGTGTACCCTTGATGGTGGTCAGCAGAGCACAGAAGCATAAAGAACTGGTAGCAGATCCAGTACCTGCTGATTCTATACCATTAACTGATATACCAACATCATCTGGAGTCTATCCAAATCTTCATGCAGAAAAAAAAAGATATCAGGATATGAGGCAGTGGATTAAACATCTGCAAGAAAAAGAGGAGCTTGAAGCTGCTAAAGCAACAACCGAATTTCGTTCTTCACCATTGCAACCACCAAGAAATTCACGTACAGATATGAATGATCAGTTGCATCATCATGAAGAACCCTTCAAGATGACTGAATCGGAAGCACCGCAAACGGAACTGCTCATGAATATTTTGTCTAGTAAGATCAATATTTCATTGGGATTGTTCCTGAAGTTGGTGCCAAAAGCAAAAGAAGTCTTAGCGCAAAAGTTAGCGCAAGGAGAACTAGAAGTCCATCAGAAGCCACTTTTTTGTGCTAGATTTGAAGAATCTAATGAAGTACTCCATGTCAGAGCAGCTTGGGAAAGTGAACAAAAGAATATTACCCTACCGATACTTGACAAAATGTCCACCAAGTTACATAGTGATTTCAAGTTTGTAGATGAGTGCCCAATTCACAATAAAAAATATAGATTTGTTGATTTTTAGTCTGCATTTGTTTTTCTTCTTTTGTTAAATATTTCTAACGATTCGGATGCTGGCCCTTCCACTTCTGAAGCTGTTTCTTCCAGTGGTACATGTGAAGAATTGAAAAAGATTATCTATGTTAGATATAGGGGTCTTATGTTTTTTACATCAAGCATCTAGATGTAGGATGTTGATAGGAATAAATTTGGCATAGATGGCAAATTATGCATTTCCACTTGAAATGCCACTATTGAGCCAAAATAGAGTAAGAGGCTAAACCCTTGCCAATTAGAGTGTAGACAAGTGTAAAATTTCTGTTTGATGAATTCCAAGAGGTCCAATAGGATTTAGAGGTGGAACCTTGTGAGGTCCAATAGGAAATTGAGGTGTGCTTGAATATAGTCCAATAGAATTAAGAGGTGCATGGATCAATGATCCAATAGGATCAAGAGGTGACAAAATATGGTCCAATCATAGTTAAGCATAGTGGTAGCTTGTGGACCTACTAGTATCATTGTACTCCTCATTTTGAAGCTAATTGATTTGGTGATTTCATGGATTTTGTGAGTTATTGGATTTCTAGCTTTCTCTCTCTACCCGAGAGCTCATGATGCATTTTCTCTCTCTACCCGAGGAGAGCAGCTTGTTTTTACTTAGATTATTTTTTGAATACTTCCCACACGTGTGAGTGAGAGTTGGAAGTGATTGAATGCATGTAGTAGTGTGTTTTTGCCATAGGATTCAAGATTGATCTTGAATCTCAATCTAGTCTTGATCTTGGTGCATCTACACACCTTAGGAGATCACAAGTACATGTAGTGGACAGTCCACACGTGTGAAATTCAACAGTACAAAGTCTGAAAAGTCAAAGATTGTAGATATAAATACTTTTTTTTATTGATACGAGCGTTAATTTAGATGATTATTCATATTTTGATCATGCTCAAAATAGGGCATCATTTATAGGCCGTAGAACACCCACTATCCTTTCTCCGTTTGATAAATCTTTGATTACTTTGCCTACTTATAATATAGATAATAATTTTTTTTGACAATATCGGATATATCGGATCTTTTTTATTTCATTGAAGCTGAAACTCTTTGTATTTTTGAACAAAGAGCTTGATGAATTTTCGGATATAATTGATTTTGATGCTGATGATCTTCTCCCTGGTGTTGATGATGTACCTGTTAATAAGTTTTATTCAGGAAAAGATTGCTTGAAAATGGTTGTGGAGGAAATGCGCAACAAAGAAGATGATCTACCTTCTGAGAAGGAGTTTCTCAGAATCCAAAGTCAACTTGGTTTTCCACAACCAACTGTCTATTCACCAACAATATTGACATCGAAAGGTGGACATAATATTGATGGAGAGACAATAATCAAAGAAAACAAAGCCGAATGCGTAAGTTTTTGTATTCTATCATGTACTAGTAGATTCGTTATGTTAGATTATATATTGGAACTTACTTTGTTTTTTTTATTTTAGAAAATAATTTTCCTTGATGATTTCGCAATTCGTTGAGGAGGGAAAAAATCTTTAGCTGGAGAATTTTCAAGAGATTATGCACTGGGTACTATTTGAAGTTCTTCAAGAATAATGAGATAAGTGTTGCCCATTCAAAGTTTCATCAACATGGTGAAACTTTGAATGGGCAATCAAGGCACTGTCTCATTTTTTTGGAGGACAAAATTTTAATAAGGTGCATAAAATAATTTTTGTAAAGAAAACCATTGCGGTTAAAATTTTAGGATATGGACCAGTGATTTCCATGTTCAGATCATCTCATTTTGCACTGTATGTTGTTTATGTTGATATGAGTAAATATGAAAACTATGAGTTGTTGGATCCATACGAAAGAAGAAAATTGTTGCATGATAGAGAAAGTATTGGAAGCAGATTAGATACTACTGAATTGTACTTTGTAAATATTTTCATTTAATATACAAAATTGTATTGTGTCTATTGCCTATTGGCTTGTATAAATTTGCATGCTTTTTGAAATTTTTATAATCCGTTGATTTTGTATCATGACGAATTTGGATTCTTCTGTAAAACCATTGAAAAAGTTACAGTATAGCTGGTTTTTGTGCTAGTCCCGCCATGTTGTGTACTTTTATGAAATTCTGCTCTTGCTTGCCAATGCGTGTTCTTCCATTCCTTGCAATGACCATATGCTAAGACTTCCACTATTTCTTGCAAAGAAAGTTGAATGATGTCATAATATGTGTTGCATGTCATAAAAACATAATCAAAATCAGTACCAAAAGTATTCAATTTAATTGCACATACTTGTCTATAGTAGTGTAACATTGAAATCTTACCATATAATGTGTTATATGATCAACACCCCATGCACTTTGAACTGCATCCACAAATTTATTGGTTGTTTTTTGTATCATTTGTACATCAATATTTGAAAATTGAATTTTTCTCAAGTATTTCACCATGTGGTCTAATTTTTTCCAAACTTCTACTTTGTGTATATGAGTAGAACTTCTTCCTCGAAATCTTGAGTTGCTACAATAATTTCTTTCCCAACCGTGTATTGTTTGCTCGAATAATTTGATAAAAATCTTCGAGCTTTGAATCTTCCAATGTTCGGCTTGCATGGAATATTTCTTGTTTTACCTGATAACTTGTCATCTTTTTTTATTTTAATTTGGCCTTTATGTAAGCCTGCTTTGGACAACACATCCTCTGATATGGAAATAGCTTCCTTTTAGAGGCCTCTAGCTTGGAATTCCATGCAAACAAGATGTGAAGATATATTATTTTTTCTATAATACGCACCTCCGCATGCAATGTACAGAAATATTGCAAAGGAACTGTTATACCTGAAATGTTGCTAAACACCAGATATCATTTTCTGATTGAACACTGAAATTGAAAGTGCTCCATTCATGATCATGAGACTGACTCTTTCAATTTTTTGTCCTTTTATAATTTCAGACTCATCTAACTTGAGAACAACTAGGAACTTGTTATTGACATTCTCATTTGTAATACCGAAAAATTTATGGTGAATGTTAGTAACTAATTAATGTCAATAAATAAATTGTTGGAATTGTTATATGCTAGAATTTCTCCTTTTTAGCAATACACTTCATTGATATGAGATGGATTACCAACTATTGTCTGCATACTTTGGTTTAACATGTCTTTTTAAAAAAAAAAGATAAAATGGTCATGGGATTGGAAAATTTTTAATACTTACATGTGCAAATGCCTCTTTTATCATCTTAAACATTGTTGCATATGCTTCTCTACTAATGCTATAAAAGTCACATGCCCCCTGAAGCAATGTAGTGTCTAATATTTTTTCAACTTCATTCATAATGCTATTAGTAACTGAAGTCTTAATATTTTTTATTTTGTTATTGTTTGACATTGATTTCATAGATTTAGAAGTCAAGATAGAGCCTACTAAGTTTCCAATCGAAATCTCACTAGCCAAATGGTCTTCAACAACCAATGCTGATCTGCATTGCAAACATAATGTTCATGAAAATGTTAGTAGAAATTTTGATACTCATAGTATTTACAACAGTATAATAAGCAAATCAACAGAAAGTTGAAATGAATAAATAATAAAAACAGTGATTATGGATGAAATAAAAAGTTCAAGAAATATTTAATACCAAATAAGCTATAACTTACTTGAATGTACGGATTCATCTTTTTCTATGACCTCCTCTGGATGATGGATCACATATATCCTTGGTTACCAGTCTTTTCCTCTTATTGCTTCGGACCTTTCTATTAAGCACATGCATATCTTTAACAAGAGACAAATATGAGATACGCATGGATTGAAATGCAGTTTTTATCTCATCATTACTAGTTGCATAATGATGCAAAGAAGATTTCAACCTTGCGATCTCCTTCTTGAGCATCTCATTTTCATCTAAACAAGTTTTCAACTTTGTATATTTTTTTTCGCACTCCTTTGATATTTTCCTTGATTTCTCTTCCAAATAATGTATTCTTTGATTGAATGTGCATTCTCATAGAGCATCAAATTCTCACAGTAACCCAAAAGGCCATTTTTGCCATGACACATAAAGGTTATTAACTGACTCACCGAATGAAAATCTAGATGTTGCAATGATTATTTTTCAACATGATACAATGTTCCTGATGACCATAAATCTACATGCTTTAGCCTTTTCTCTTTGTATCGGACCATATCAGAAGATGCCAATTTGGGTTGCTTTGAATTTCTTGTCTTGAGTGGAGCATATTCTGGTGATAGATCCACATGAAGATGATAAAGCTTTGTCATCAGTACAATAGTATAGTAACAAACAACACAATGACAATGACAAAGCTGGAGATGGCGCTAACCCTACTGGAGATAGAGATGGCGCTAAACACTTGTTTGACCTTGGAGATAGAGATGGCATAGACTATGTTTCACAGATGTCACTCCTAATTCAAATTTTTGAGTGTTCCCAACTTTTGGGAGGGAATATTTCATCATTTTGAGAATTATATTTTAACTATGGTTGAGCACCAGTGAAGTTTGATGTGACTAAACTAAGGTGCATTCATTTACATGGAAAGTAGTGCGGGCAGATGCGTAAAGAAGTTAGAAAATGATATTATAACTGCTTTATAGTAGAGCCCTCTTTGGGCCCATATTTTCTCTAATGCTAGTAAACATCATGAGGTAAGCAAACTGGAAAAAAGAGATTGTAAAGAACGTGCACATGAGCGATATGTACGAAAAATATTGTTGGGATATTGCACTTGTGCGCGAGTAGAAGACTAGCAATAATGGATAATACAAATAGTGTGCACAGGAGCGATATACCGCAAAAATAAAATAAAAAAGTAAAAAATTAATCGGGTTGCGTGTCTTTTATTGGAAAATTTTTCACACGTGTGGATCAATGGTCAACACAACACATGTCACCTCTCAAATGGTCCATACGACTACACACGTTTGACCTCTAATAGCTGGACATGTGTCATGAGGTCATTGCATGGAAATATGACATGTGGCACAATCTTATGAACTGATAGTTCGCACATGCGAGGCGTGTTACCAAAAAATTTAATTAAAAGTAACATTTTTGTTTAGATTTTTAGGTTTTCTAAAAGTTGTCGCCCCTAAGGCATTTTTTTAACTGTTTTTTTTACTCCGCCTTTCTGCATATCGCTCTTGTGTGACGCTAGTTTATGTGCCTTTCTATCAATTACCTTTCATGCGCACATATCCAATATATCGTACCTCCGAGTATCGCTCTTGTGCGACCCTCTTCTATCTACTTTGATACTTGTTATACTAGTTGTGCAGGAAAGCGATATAACCTACTGTCTGTAGATATCGCTTCTCTACGATCCCCATTACACCCGTTTTTTTCATATCTCACATATAGCACACTCAGACTACATCTATGGAGAGGAGAAACCAGACAAAGAGAGATTTTTTTGCTTTGTCAGCTCCTACCATTGTCATGAAGATGAACTCTATTACACACACACACAAAATTGCCAGGACCCATATATAGAAAATACTGGAACTCTTTCCAGTACCAAATGCAAAAGCATACTTGAAGCTGAAAATGGTTGATGCAGAGGTATAAATTTTTCAATATCGGTTTGACGCGCCCTTGTAGTTAATGGTTGGTTTATTTTCCCAACGTGTGTGCTGATCCGATATTCAATCAAAATTTTTGATATCGGTTCGACACGCGCTTGTTTCCGTTGTAGATTTTATTCTTACCTCCTGCGCATTGATCCGATATCTCATAATGCTCAAATTTGGATTCTGCAGTCCTCCTAGCGGGTTGATTTTGTCAGCTGTGGTTGGTATACCGTATGCAATGCCAAACACTTTTTTACTTGGCTTATATTACAAGATGGACTTCCAAATCTGGAAGAGGTAATATTCGATTAATTACTTTTAATTGTGTTTTTGTTTTTTTCATATACAAACTCTTATTAACTTATCTTTGATTAATTACATTTGACTGTGTTTATGTTTTTTTTTTCAGTTTAAATGCCCGAAGGTCTCCCCAATGGAGATAATGCACTACAGACAGGAGACCATAAAGCTTGTGATCGAAAATCCATATCCAGTTGCAGTGGCCGAGTGTTCTCCACCCAAGCTACTTCCAACTGGAGAAATGGATTTAGAGATCATAGATAGTTGATTCTATTTAAATATTCATCTCACTTGATGTGGATGAGACACATGTATAGAAAATTTTAATAGAAATATACTTACAGCTTTTCTATGGTTATTCTTACTTGTTAATTTTCCTCTTATCAATTCCGGTTATGATTCATTCATCTTCAATTTCTACTGTTTTTTGAAATGTTTGTTTTTCATTGCCTTGGTCTGCCTTGTCTTTACCATGGTCTTTTTTGGATAAGTTCAGAATGATGATCTGATCGAACCTTTGCCACAACCAATCCAAACATGCGACATTAGTTCACTTAGATTTGTTGCAGCAAAGCTTTGATTGAATCATCATCTGAACACATCCAAATATGCCAAGACAAGGACAATACAAACCAAGATAATGAAGACAAAAAATACAACCGATATATACGAGACTTCAACAAGGGCAGGCATCAATTGTAGTGATCATTGGAGTTCGAGTGACTGAAGATCTCCCTAATGGAGATAGTGCATTTTCTGCAGGAGACAATGAATCTTGCTATCGAAAACTCATATTATCCAGTTGCAATTACGTTGTGTTTTTCACCATGGAAATAAAAATTGTAGAAATGAAAGAGCCTCATAGAAAAAGTGGTTCATATATTTTCAAAAATGATGTATACAAAAAATTGTATTACATAATACAAAATTCCATAGTTCATAATTATGGATCTTCAATTTCAATGGATGTTCCAATGTCTTTGCATTTTATATGCTCTTCTTGCCTTACTCTTATCTGCACAAGAGAAGTTGTTTTAGTTATATATTTTATGAAACTGATTCACTTAGAAATAGAAAAGAAGGAATATTTTTATATGGCATAACATACCTTTACACCATTCAATCAAAATTGATAGTACTGAGGTAGATCGAATTGCAGCATGTCTAGTTCTGATTGAATGTGATTGAGACACCAATCTTCCTCGACCTCAACCATTGCAAGAATGTTGTCATTTCTTTTCACTATTATCTGTAGTTGCTCTTGAGGGTTTATACCAAAATCTTGATCAAGTGGCTTCCAAACATTTTTGCATTTAATCCATCTTCAATAATACAGTAGCAAAGTGAGCATTTGTTTTTCGATGTGATATCTAAATATAATGGATGAGTAACATACTCTGCACTCAACTTGCTAATTTTGTTTTGTATCCCAACCATCATCCAACAACTCGACGATTATATCAGCACTCAAGTCCTTACAAATAAACATTGTTTTCGTTCTCTGAACATTGCATTTGGAAAAAAATCAACAAAATTAGTAAAAGGTAGATACCAACTTAATCTATTATTCTTTGATCTAGTGCTACATTTTAATATACTCTAAAAATATCAATATATAGCCTAGATCAAAAACTTTCTGAAATTGCTGCATCAGTAGAAATCCATTCCTCACTCAAAAAATTTGGTAGAAGATATGGCTCTAATCTACCAACTAGACCATTTTTATCAGGAAAATAGGTGTGATCATAAAAAAAAACTCCTGACTCTAAAAGTGATTTTGGAGAATGACCTTTATATTGTAAAATACCGATATTCAAATGTATGACATCGATTATTCCTGCAATCGATTGAACTGATTTTCATTCAAAGAAATTTGATGGATACAAATCTGCAAAACCAACAAACATCTCAAGAAGAATATAATTTAAAGAAAATGCTAAATCTAAAGAAATTGAATCTGAAAACTTACAATTGCATTTCCTTCTATCATTTGCATTCAGATCATGAATGTTGAACTCATTGTGAAGATAAGCATGTTGAACTAAAACTTCCCTAATAGATTGACCGGTAGGTGATACTTTAAAATCCATTATCCTGCCTTTCTAAGAGCTTCTATATATGTTATCCGATCTTTTTCTTTTTTGAAATGAGCCTTTTGCAGAGGGATGCATCAAGATCCATTGATATTTTTGATATATTCTTGGTATCCATTGATCTTCTGCATTTTTTTCATTGCAAATATTGATTTGCATCAATGGTTCTTCTTGGTCTCCGATTATGTGTAGCCATTAGTCGAAAATACGAGTACGCAAGCTGAGATCGGAGAGAATGTAGAGATTGCACGGTAAACCTAAGAATGACAAGAAAATGACAGATAGAATGAAGAAAAATGAGAGGTATACCTATGAATGACAAGAAGTTTCTTAACTACAAGGATTAGTTAACCATAGTTTATGACTATTGACGTCAAATCAACCTCGAGTGAACAATGACGGGCAACATAAGAGTGTTCGGGCAGTAACTATGGTCCAATCACAATTGTTTGTTTTGCCCGACGGGATATTTGAAAATCACGAAAATTTGGCCGAAAAAGTTAAATACAATTTCCATCCTTCAACCACTGTTATAGTTCGTCACAGATGGACACCATTCATTGGGACACATAAGCGTTGAAAGCGTGCGAAGTCAAAAACAACATCTTGACAAAGGGCCCATTTTGAGTTCTAATATCCCCTAATGATTTTAAAAATGTTGTTCAAATCATGCGACAAGACTTCACAAAGGACATTTGTCTTCGTATAGTGTCTAGGTGTTCGCTAAATAGAACAAACAAGCAATTCAATGTTCCGACGAGCAACGAGATTGCAGTATTGATGTCGTTAGATGGGAATCTGAGCTATATTGCACTCCATTCAAGTTGGTTTACAGCGGAATTACCCAACAGCATTCATCATATGGTGCATTACATTTTGTCTTGCTTTTTTTATGGAACTGATGGATGGCATCACGAGATCCCACATGTGAAAGTGGGAGATGATGCACGTGATGATGCTATGAATGCTCGTGTAGACGAACGTTCCAATGATGGTCTAGAAGAACATTTAGAAGGTGGACACAAAACTATCACCATTTGAGAGTGTTATAGCTACCATTTGCAAGTTAGAGCGGTGAAATATTATTGGTGAAATATTTCCTTCTTAGCCTTGGTGTAGTTTTCAACTCAAAGATGTAAAGCTTCTTTCTTGCAAATATTATCAGTGGATATTTCTTTTTTTATATCTGGTCCAGACAACAATTTATGCAAGTCTATATTGTGCTAGTAAAGACAAAAAATTCAAAGTAGGGAGGTTTCAAAATAGTTTTCAATTCTTTGAAAGCTATTGTGCAATCATTGGTCCATTCCCATACTATGTCTTTTTCTACAATTCATTAAGATGATATGCTCTGGTTGCATAAGCCATCACGTAGGGTCCATAGTACCCAGTACCTCTCAACTAAGATTATAGTTGCATGATCATGGTCGGAGCCATCAAGGCTAAAAGCATTGTAATATTCTCTAGATCGATGGCTATTCCGTATTTACTAATGACATGACCTAACAGTACCTCATACAACACATAGAATATACACTTGTTCGCATTTAGCATGATGCAAATAGTAGCACACTTTTGAAAGGATTTTTCTAACATAAACAGAGTCCCATGATCTAATTCCCCAGAAGCTAACTTTCAGATGGAGTGGACCTCACATCATGAAGAAATTTTATGAGAACAAAAACTCAAAGAGCTATACCCTCTATAAGTATTATAAGAGATTTGTAATTAGTAGTGTATGAGATGGGTGAGAAATACCGCATCAAATATTAGAGAATGAAAGCTTATGCTACAGTTGTAATAGAGTTACAGACTTTTATATGCCAAGAATTAAGTAAAACATGTTCCAAGGATTTTTGTGGGGAAATAACTCAAGGAATAATGCATGTAGCATAGAATGAATCGGACCAATTAGAGATGATCAAAGAATTATGCTACTCTTGTTAGATTATGAGATTTATCATGTTCACTTCAAAGACCATGTGCAAGTTACCTGTTAACAATAATTAGGAAGATTCTTTCCTATAGAAAATTCTTGAAAGATGTAAATGCCTATGTGTTATATCCCCCGACTATGAATTTCCTTTTAGTAACCACATCTTTGGGCTTTGACCTTCTACTGGTGTGCAACCCTTCAAGTGGCCTATCATTCTAGGTTCTTTTGAGACTTATATAGACTCATGCCATAGTTTGGGGAAGTATGGAATCCTAGCTACAATTAGACTAGCAAGACATTATGTCGAGTACTTGGGGAATTGGTCGATCATGCCTTGGGGCCATCGACACAAGCCAACTCAAATAAACTCAAAGAACAGATGGTGCAAACCAAATGAGATAATGGAAAAAGAGTTTGGTGTCATTTTATATCTAAAAATACGAGACAAAACCTCTAGGGATAGAAAGGTCCTACACGAGATGTTTTTATACCACTTCCTAGAGGGGGCAAATCCCATTTTTTTAGATGGCTTGGATACCAAGCTCACTCATGCCTCCAGAAAGGAAATAGTTATGTTGAGGATAGACGTATGCAGATGAGCCTACTAATAGATGGGAAAAAAAAATGCTTATAAAAAAAAAGTCCCTATAGTACATCCACTGTGCACTTGCATCATACATACACTGTTTGGTTGAATCATCCATCTCAATATTGATTGAAACATCCATTTGGATGCACAATTGCATTAGGTTTGAGAATGGGTAGAAATGTTTCTTGGTGAAAGTGATTTAATGAACTTCTATCTACGAAAAGGAGAAGCCTTTGGAGGCTCTATGTTTTGCCTTTGAAGCTAAATGCTTATAAGACATGATCCCTACATTGCTATTGTTGAATTTCAAATGTGTGGATTGTCCACTACATGTACTTCTGATCTCCTAAGGTGTGTAGATGCACCAAGATCAAGACTAGATTGAGATTCAAGATCAATCTTAGATCCTATGGCAAAAACACACTACTACATGCATTCAGTCACTTCCAACTCTCACTACACGTGTGGGAATTGTTCCAAAATTATTCTAAGTAAAAACAAGCTGCTCTCCTTGAGTAGAGAGAGAAAAATCATCATGAGCTCTCGGGTAGAGAGAGAAAGCTAGAAACTCAATGACACTCAAAATCCACTCAATCTCAAAATCAATTAGATCCAAAATGAGGAGTACAATGATACTAGTAGATTCATGAGCTACCACTACGCTTAACTATGATTGGATCACACTTTGCCACCTCTTAATCCTATTGGACCATTGATCCATGCACCTCTAAATTCTATTGGACTATATTCAAGCACACCTCAAATTCCTATCGGACCACACATGGTTCCACCTCTAAAACCTATTGGACCTCTTAAACTTCATCAAAAAAAGGCATTACACTTGTCTACACTCTAATTGGAACAAGTTTGGTCTCCTACTCTATTTTGGCTCAATAGTGGCATTACAAGTGGAAATGGATAATTTGCCATCTATGCCAAATTTGACCCTATCAACATCCTACACCTAAATGCTTGACTATGAAATTCTATGAGACCCCTATATCAAACATTTTGATTTACTTTACAATTCTCCACACATGGGAACATCCTCCACACATGTGAGATTCACTTACAAACTTCTATCATAAAAAATACCAAGCTAGATTTTTGCCAATTTCTCACACTCCTCAAAAAATAGCTTAAAAAGGTACTAGATCACTTGAGAAGTTTGTAAATCTTTTCGAGTGGATCCTTTGGTATGAATAAGAAGTGAAGATCAGCCAAGGGATCCATCATAGCAGCACCCTCACCATATCCATGATAAGATCTTTTTGGTAGAGATCTCTTGCCAATGCCTTTGAAGAGTGCTCCACCAATATGGCACTATGATCATGGGCTTCCTCCATGCTTGATGATGATCTTTGATTTGAAAGTGCCACTTGCATGATGGATGCACCATAAATAGAGAAATCTGAGGCTTCCAAGTCTCATAAGGATCATGGAGATCAAGATCATAAGATGTGAAACAATGATGATTATCAAGATTATGCTTTCTAGCTCGACTAGTCCACATACAATGAACTATATCCATAATGGATCTAATCTTGATATCAAAGACTATCTTGATCTTTTTTAGGCTAGTTACTCTCTCAAGGATGTAAGTCTCCACTTTGGATGCTTCACTTAATCTCAAGAGGAGTTTACAATTTGCCTCAAAACATTTGAAAACATGATTTTCAAAAAAGTGAGTACCAAGCTCAATCTTGTTCTTACTAGAATCAAGAGCATACTTTTGACAATACAATATCTTGCTTTCAAAAAGTATTGGAAACACATATAAGTCAATAATGACAAGAAACATGTCCATACCATAAGCATCATACAAAACTAGTATAGCTTTTCTTGAACTTTGAGATCCAAAAAATTCAATGAAGCAAGATAGCATTTCAAGCAAAGGAAGAGAATCATATATGAATGTGTTGTAGTAGATACAACATGAAAGATGCCCCTCTTTGCCATGTAAGGTGAGCCATAAAGACTCAGCCATGCATCTTGAAGATCTTTTTGAAATCATATGAAGAAGAAACTCCTCCTCACACATTGGCCCCATCATAACTTGAATACCTTCAAAAAAGATAACTTGTGATGTTTCTTGAGAAGCCTTGATCTCGGCGACTTCCAAGATTGAAACTTCATGCAATGTGACATCTCTATTCACAATCACTTTTGAAATAGAGAGTGTAGAGACACTAAAGGCCTCCTTGATGGATGAGTATCCAATCATGATCCATGAGCTTGGATCATCCTTCCTTCTTGTTTCCAAAGGAATATGTGCAAAGCAAGCACTACCAAGTTCACTAAGGTGATCAACCTTAGGCTTCATCTTGAATAAAACTTCATATGGTGCTATTCCTTCAAGAGCTCCAATACTCCTCAAAGCTTTGACCTTCAATGAGAATTTCTTCTCAACATATGCTTTGAATAATAAGGAATAATTATACACCATAATACTTGAAGAGAGAAGATATGTGCATCTTGTGTGATCATCCTCCTTTGAAATAGTGGACATATAAGAAATATCAAGAGAGTTTGCACTCTCACTTGGATCCAATTTGTAGATGCCTTCAAATCTTGATCCATATGCAAGGATCTCACCATCCTTCTTGATCACACAATTGTCAATATTGAAATTGACATCAAAGCCACTATCAAGAAGTTGGCCAACACTTAAGATGTTCTTTGTAAGCTTTGGGACAAAAATAACATTGTTGAGAAAGAGATATTTAGAAGATGCAAGCTTCAAGGGAATAATCCCTACTTCAATATTGCACTCATGCTTACTTGCAAATTATATGGTCTTCTTGACTGCATCATAAGGCAAATTAGATGAAAAAAAGTGCTTGGAGCCACACATATGTGAAGATGCTCCACTATCAATATACCATGAGTCATCCTTGTTGAAGGTCAAAGAGGAGAAGCTTGATGCCATAAGAGAGCCTTCTCCATCACTTGCAATATAATCTTCTTTCTCCTTGGTGATGTTGGCTTGATTGAGTTGATTCTTCTTCTTGAAGCAATTGGTGGCATAATGGCCTTTCTTGCCACAATAAAAGCACTTGATCTTCTTCTTCTTGAGATTTGAAGTAGAAGCATGAGAGTTATCCTCCTCCTCCACTCCATCTTGGTCTTTAGCTTTGTCATTAGAGAAGTGATGGTGTTGCTTCTTACTCCTCTCTTTGTGCTTGGCAAATAGAACTTTGCCATCATCATGACTGAGTGATAGCTTGTCCATCCTCAAGAGTTTGTACTCTTTTCTTGATTCTTCAGAAATAAGCACACTTTGAAGGCCTCCAAACTTGGTAGCTCCTCCTTAATGGCATAGTATTGGACAAGGTTGTCATATTCATCTCTCAAGCCATTGAGAATGACTTGGACTAGCTCACTTTGATTGATTGAGTCACCAATACATGCAAGCTCCCTATGAATATCCTTGACTCTCAAAACATATTTAGATGCACTCTCATCACTCTTTTGACTACTTTGAAAGATTTGATTTCTAAGAGTGAGGAGCCTAGAGGTGTTCTTAGCCTCATAGATGGACTTGAGACAATCCCAAGCTTCCTTGGATGTAGAACAATCACCAATCTCCCTCAATATCTCATTAGAGACATTCATCTTAATGTAGTGGAGAGCCATCCTAGCTCTCTTCTTGTATTTTTGTACTTCTTGAAGGACTTGAGGCTCCTCCTCAATCCCAAGTACAATGTCCATCACATCTTGGAGTATGAAGATGGACTCCATCCTCAACTTCCATATTGAATAATTGGAAGTAGACAATCTCTCACTTGGTTGCAACAAGTATGAACTCATTGAAGTCATATAAAGTGGAGATAAATAAAAGTGATGAACAAAAAATGTTGTTTCTCTCTCACTATAGGATCCAATAATGGTGTGCTACCATCTCCTATGCAAGATCTTGCAACAAACTATGAGATGATTCTCACTAGCTATCTCAATCTCTCCAAAACTAGATCTACTTCACATCAAATGATGGAATATTGGCAAAGTTAGGATCTAACACTCTTAGCACGTGTGAAATACACTAAGAAAACAATTTTGACTCAAATACAATGATATTGCATGAAACAAAATGGCTAAGATCTCAAAACAGTGCCTAGATCACATATAGATGAGATTGGTAAGCATTCAACTGTGATTTTGGATCAAACAAGCAATCTCTTGGCCAAACCAAATGTGTCCACCCAGGTCTAGGTGCCCTACCTAACCCTCTTCAAAAGCTTATAACTTTTGATTGGCACAACCAAATGGAATGAAACTAATTGCAACAGAAACTAGACAAAAATAGCTTCAAAACAAGCTATCAAGCAAGATAAATGGATCAAACATGAGAGAGAACTTCCAAACTGAAATTGGATGTTTCTCACACGTGTCTGAGCACCTGATTCCATACAGTACCAGGTCAGACCCAATCAATGTCCTTTTGATCTCTTTTGATCCAAGATTGAACAAGATAGCTAGGAAAATGGGCCTTGACAACTTCTAGCTCAAGATTGATGAAAATTTTTCACTTAGATGGATCAAAATACATGGTAACCTTAGATAGGCTCTGATACCATGTTGAATTTCACACGTGTGGACTGTCCACTACATGTACTTGTGATCTCCTAAGGTGTGTAGATGCACCAAGATCAAGACTAGATTGAGATTCAAGATCAATCTTAGATCCTATGGCAAAAACACACTACTACATGCATTCAATCACTTCCAACTCTGACTCACACGTGTGGGAAGTGTTCCAAAAGTATTCTAAGTAAAAACAAGCTGCTCTCCTTGAGTAGAGAGAGAAAAACCATCATGAGCTCTCAGGTAGAGAGAGAAAGCTAGAAACTCAATGACACTCAAAATCCACTCAATCTCAAAATCAATTAGATCCAAAATGAGGAGTACAATGATGCTAGTAGATTCATGAGCTACCACTACGCTTAACTATGATTGGATCACACTTTGCCACCTCTTAATCCTATTGGACCATTGATCCATGCACCTCTAAATTCTATTGGACTATATTCAAGCACACCTCAAATTCCTATTGGACCACACATGGTTCCACCTCTAAAACCTATTGGACCTCTTAAACTTCATCAAACAAAAGCATTACACTTGTATACACTCTAATTGGAACAAGTTTGGCCTCCTACTCTATTTTGGCTCAATAGTGGCATTACAAGTGGAAACGGATTATTTGCCATCTATGCCAAATTTGACCCTATCAACATCCTACACTAAATGCTTGACTATGAAATTCTATGAGACCCCTATATCAAACATTTTGATTTACTTTACAATTCTCCACATGTGGGAACATCCTCCACACATGTGAGATTCACTTACAAACTTCTATCATAAAAAATACCAAGCTAGATTTTTGCCAATTTCTCACAGCTATGTCAATATAGCTTTATGCTTTGAATTCTTGGATGAACAGTACTTTTTGATACTATAAGGCATAAATAGTCTCAACCTTTTCTCCTTGGAATATAAGAGAAGGCAGATACTCAACATGGCTAAAATATCCCATCAGCAAGATCCTACTTGATCTTAAGCTAAATCAAATCTATTTGAAACAACAAAAAATGGAAACTAGCTTGAATTGGAATGCAAATTGGATGTAGAATTGTCTCCTCGTTGATGTCGACCTCACAAGGTACCGTAGATTCACCTAACCTGAACCAAAATGAATAAAATGCACATAAATGCCTCTTCAAATCATCCCTATAAAATCAAGCTGAATCACTATGCAATAATCAATCCAAACTATTTCATCAAAACAAGCAAAAATGAACACAATCTTGGCTAGAATTGCATTCTATGATGAGTACTTGCCAAAATCCTTGGGTTGACCCTAGAATGACTTTCAAGGATCTTAATAAGCCTAAGAATGACCTATTACAGCACCAAGAATGATGATCTACCTTCCTATTGAATGATTGAAAACTATTGTTTGTGATTGACTCCAAGGTTACACCCCGATTCGAACAAGCCGATTCGAAATGATTCTTTCCGGTTCGAACCGATAGGCTAGGTTCGAATCGAAAAATGATTTGAATCGAAAAGAAAAATAATTCCAAAATGTCCTTTTTTACTTAGTGGGATTTTTTTTTTTTTAAGTCCGGTTCAAACCAAATTTTGGTTCGAACCGGGTCCGAATGGTTTGAACTGTTTGAACCGTGGTTCAAGGTCCGAACTGTGGTTTTGATGCAACTATGATTGACTCCACAAATTGAGTAGCATTAAAAAGAAGGAAGCACAAAAAACTTGTTATTTTGATCCAATTGATGAGAGATGATAACAAATAGGATTTTGAAGCTAATAGATCTATAAATCAAATTCTATTAGATCCCTCTTCACTCAATTACATCAAAAATTGAAGATGCTAATCATAATTATGTCTAGATAGCAATCAATGCTTGAATTGCATCAAAATCTATTGTCCTCCCATGATTTATAGCTCATTTATTGGAATGGCTCTGATACCATGTTGAAAATGCAGCAAAATAAGTCCAATTGAGCTTAGAGATGATGGGGAAAGCACCTAATTAAGATCCAAACAAGATCCAATAGCTAGAGCACAAATCAATCTATTGATTTCTAGTTTATTTTGGCTTGAACTCCACAAATTGGCTCCAAAATCATGCAAAATCCCTCACACATGTCGATGTATGGCCTGTTGTAGCCTGTGTACTATACCAACACCCTCTAGACCTTCTAATCATTCCAAAAAACCAAATGCCAGTAGCAATCATCAAGCAAATGATAGACCAAAACTAGTCATTAAGGAAAATCTCAATTTCACCTATAATTGGATGGAAATTCATCACATTTTTACACATAAATGCCTTGGATCTGAGCATTTAGGGCTACCTCTGAGCCATCCATGACCTAACCCTAGTGTGTAACAACCTAATAGGTCATAAGATCCACCCTTATTTGTGGATCTTGAGATCCAAAACAATCTAAAAATTGTTATTTTTAGCTCCTACAATCTCTCTGGCCTATCTATGCACAATTTGGCCTCATTCCAAAGGTGCCATTACAAAGCTAGGTTAGGAATAAGACTCATGAAAAGTATTCTATGCTTTTTGGCACGTGTGACATCCCAAAGCATGGCCACATTACAATTTACAAGTGGAAAAATCAAACTAGCTTGTGTAAATTTAACATATTCTAGTCCCAAAATGTCTCTATTTTGTTCGCCCGTGGTATATTGATTCAATACTTCTCATTGTTTCTATACATTTTTTGAGTTTGTAACAAGAATACTCATTATGGGGATAAAAAAATACATAAGAAAAATGGGCCATGAACCTTGAATTTGATCCCTAAAATTGAATTGAGGGTTCAACCGAAAAAAAAAAATCGGGCGAACTCTCAATTTGATCCCAGTGATCACTTGGAGGGTCCTTCCCTATTTTTAGTTCCCATAATGAGTTTTTTTTGTCACAAACTCATTTTTGGAGCACTTTCTACATCATTTCGTCCAAATGTACAACACAAATAGAAAGAGTTTTAGAAATGTAATTATTTTCATAATTGAGTGTCGAATAATAATATCATTTGCCAATAACTACAATCTTTTACACACCTCAATTATATTTGTCAACATTATAACAAAAGTTTACATATTTTTTGTCCAAAACTTCACTATTTTGAGTTGAGAACTTCCAACTTTTATGCCCGAAAATGCTTGTTTTGTGACAAAAACTTTGTTGTTGTGAAACTTAAATGTTGTTTTCCAGGACTTTTGTACAAAATGTATAAAGAAATATCAATAGGATAAAACTTTCATAAATAAGTTTATAAAGAATTTATGGGGTTGGCATTTTCAATATTTATATTTTATGTTGAATGTTTTGAGAGCCATATTAACATTTTTGTTGACTTGTTTTATTGAATTTAGAAACAAATTGAGAGAAGTTTATGACATCACTTTTTTATTTAAATTAATTTTATAAGAGATTATATTTTGATAAGTTTTCATTAATCCATTATCATATAAAGTTTCTCAATATGAAGTATTTTAATTACGATACTTGTATCATGCAAACCCTCTTTTGAAATATACATATTTACATTGTAGACATGACATTATATTCTCGATGTCAATTTAGATTTTATATAATACTAAACTATCTTATGTTTCCATTTACTATTTCAAATTACAATATCCTAAATTCTGATATATTTTGAGTACATCAAAAAGTACAAAGTACACTTTGTCTTTGTTTGTCTGAAATGTATGCTATTTATTTTAAGAGTCTTATTTATAGAATGGCTACTAAGAATCATATTCTCAATTTTGTGAGTAAATAAAACCTAAAATTCAAAATTTAATGTGCTTATTTTAAAAACATCTATATTTTGTATGAATTCTTTTTTTAAATGTCAAAATTTGACCCACTTTACTAAAATTGTTAAAAGCTAAGTTTTTTTTATGGAATCTTCAACTAGACAACCTGCAATATTACCTATTCAAAACACAATAGTGGTTTTTATACTAGTAAAATTGAGATCTATACTTGGACATTTGAGATTTCTAAATCAACTTGATTAGATAAACAGTGTAAAGACAATTCACCAAAAACCGTTTGTTTTGTTTTATATTGCTTGTAAGACGCATGATTTGTGAGTCATCAAGACTCATCAATAAAATTGTTGTGCATTGAATATTTATTAATCGAGGAATGGACTCACTTCATTAGTGTTTGTATCTCAAAGAGCTCAATTGGATAAAAAATCTTAATGATTCCAAGAATGACAACTGAATTATATTCAATAGAACTTCGGGTGTCTAGATTCAGTTGTAGATGGTAATCTCAAGTTTTTTTGTAGTTGAAGATAATTATCATTATCATTTTGGTATGTTTTCTATCTTTAATTACCTATTACATATAAAACTTGGATAACTTGCATTTCTGTTAAGAATCCGATGTGAAGAATATTCATAAAATCCAATATTTTTTTCCCAAGAAATATTTTTTTTGGAATGATTTTTATATTTCCTGAGTTGTGGTGGACATATACTCTAGTATCCTTTAATAATTAAGTATTGTTTTTGGATTTCAATGAATTATGATTGACAAATAATAAGAATTTGAGTATTTATGATTGACAAATCATTAATAGATATTTAATTATTGTTAGAGGATTATAAGAAAATGTAATAATTCTTAAGTATGTTGAGTAATTTTTTATCTATGAGTCGAGAAGTTAGATCAATGTTTTGAAAATCTATATTTCTTTACTCTAGTGGTCTGATAACATTGGTGTCTCACAGGCATTCTCAAAAAGTGATTTGTTTACTTGTGGAGGGTCTGCTTAATTTAGTAAATGGTATTCTACTATAGATTATAGTTTGTAAGTGCTTGTGTACATTTTGTACACTGGATTTTTGGTTGTTATACGGGATAGACAAATCTATTGAGATGCGATGATTGTGGCTTTCTTACATGAGATGCTATAAACAAGAGCATCTAACTCAATGGAGTATCTAGATATTCAAAGTTGAGGTTAAATCATTTTTTAACTTGATGGATCTCTTAGATATTCTAGTTAAATGAACTATTATACCTTATAATTTTGGATTCTAAAGAGTATTTATATCAAGAAGCATTTATGAATGGTCAAATAATTTCAAACTGTAATTGTTAGTTCTTTAACTTTGATTGTAATTGTTAGTTCTTTAACTTTGATCTTCTAAGTTAGATAATACTTCACTCAGTATTTCATGTAAAGTGTTTTACATGAAGGTGATGTTATTAACTTATAGAGAGTAAAACCCAGACGGAAAAAAATATCGCTTATTATACTTTTCAGACCTGAGTTTGTACTCCAGAACATAGATTAACTATTAGAAGATAGTTTTATATTTGAGCACTTGTTTGATATTTAAAGTAAGATGAAGGATAATGATTTTCTAGATAGGTGTTAAAAGTTAAAAAAATGATTGCTGATTTCCTTTCTTGTTCTGAGAACAAAACCAGTTCAAATGGGAGAAAATGTTAAGTCCATGTCCTACATATAGGATTCAACATAATCCTAGACTTGGATACACAATACCCTAGTACTTGAGATTATTGATTACACCTTTGTTATTCCGAACTAGGCCAGAAATGTAATTAATAAGGATGAGATCATGAGATCCTTAGAACCCTGTATCTTGCCCATTTTGGACTATCATGTCATAAAACATGGGGATGACTGGCAGTGGAAGCTCGTAGATTTGAGCGTAGGCGTGTAGAAATGAAAACACAACTGTTAGCAGCAGAAATATTCAAGAAGAATGATTCATACAAATTGCGCAAATGAACAATATAGTAGTGAGACAAAAATTGCACTCTGATTAATATCAACAGTGAGTACAATGGCTTGAAGTAATAACGTCAGCTTGCTGAGCGTGATAACGCTAGCTACAGATAACTCTGATTGAAAAAAAATACACTTTGATTAACTATTTTACATAGTTTGATTCAGCTAGTATACGTTTACAAGTGTCGAGAGACAAATATCTTATTAGAACACAATTTCCTATTGAATGGGTAATGGAAAAGGTTTCTCCTAAGAAGATTTTCTTTAAAAGTTGAATAAATCAATGCTTAAACAAAAACAATGTGTTTTTGTATAAAAATACATTTACGATGACCCAATTTTTGTATATTGTGAAGATTTTGATGCATATAAAAAATACCAAAACTTTTTAAGATGGAGTTTTAGGACTATATATATATGGGTTCTCAATGCAACAATGTCCATAACAATGTAACTAATGTTCATAATAAGCTAAATCCTTAGTTCGTTAATGATAATATTTAGTGACTGCTCTAAGATTCGTCAAAAAGGCTTCTTTTCACATATTTTAGAAACTGCATGATTTGTGAGATAGATTTCACAAACAGAGAGTTGTAGAGCTAACTTTTCAAGCTCTATTTGACGTTTAGCTTGTATAGCTACGTCCATCCCTCAAAGAGAAGGCTACATTTGTGTGTTTGGGCTATTTCCAATCTCATGAGGGCAATTTTTGACATAAACAGAGTTGTCTTGAGCCTTATATTTCCTTTTACTCCTGAAAAACCGATAACTTAGACTTTAAAAACACATTTTTTGATCAAAATTTTGAAAAACATTTAAACAAAAAAGAAAGAAAATTCAGTTAAAAAAGAAAATTTAGAAAGAAATTATATCCAAAATTTATCATAATCGATACAATGTATTGAGAATTAAACCATTCCAAGTGCTAATCGCATAAGAATGAATAGACTACCTAAAATTTTCCATATAATATATAGAGTTGAAGCACCAACTCAATGCAGTGCATCAAGTTGGTGTATCCAACTCGATGCAGTGCATCGAGTTCATGTTCCAACTCGATACAATGTATCGAGTTGGTCACTACATTGAGTTGGACACACCACTCGATGCAATGCATCAGATTTTTAAAAAAAATTAATTTTTTTTTAAAACATCCAATGCACTGCATCGAGTTGGAGTGTTTTTTTAAAATCCGATGCACTCCAAAAAACACTCCAACTCGATGCAGTGCATCAAATTTTTAAAAGTGTCCAACTCGATGCAGTGCATCGGTTTTTTTTTTTTTAAATTCAGATTTTTTTTTCAAAAATCCGATGCACCTACATCGAGTTGGTGTGTTCGAGTTGCATAAGAAAAACTTAAAATGCGTATATTTATTTATTTTTACGTTGCAATCAAAAGCATAGTTTTTAAGGAATTCTATTCAGAATTTTTTTGGAAGAGAGGTATGGGCCAGCATGCTCTTGGCACTTTCGATGAGTGTCCGATTCTTCCGTTCAATTACCCATTGGACTGAGGTGAATAGTTGGTTGTAAATTATTGATGTATTTCATTGGCCTTGCAAAATTCCTTGAATTTTGTGGAGATACACTCTCTCCCTCCATCTGTGCATAGAGCCTTGATCTTCCTCTGGGTCTGGTTTTCTGCAGACGCTTTGAAATGCTTGAAGAACTTGAATGTTTCGGATTTGTTCTTCATAAAGTAAGTAGCAGTCCTTTGAGAGAAGTCATCAATGAAGGTTAGAAAATAGAGAGCTCTCCTTGTGGAAGCAATCTGCATCGGGCCACAAATGTCGTTGTGTACAAGGTTGAGCAAGCCCTTGGATGTATGAACTGAGTCTGAAATGAAGGGACTTCTAGTATGCTTGTTGATAATACAACTTTCGCATGGAGAAGTTGGCTTGTTGACAGATGGAAGACCTTGTAGTAGACTTTGAACAAATATTTGCTGAATATTGTTGAAATTAAGATGGCCAAGTCTGAAATGCCACAACATATCAGTTGATTTAGAAGTGGCTGTGTGAAGAGCTTGACTATTAGAAGAGTAGCAATGGTTGTGTTTGTAAAGATAGCCGCTTCTTCTTCCATACGCTAGATGCTTCTAGGATTTGTCAAGAATTGTGCAGTCTTCTGTATTGAATTCGACCCTCCGACCTGAATTGGTTATTCTGCTAACTGAGAGGAGATTCTTGGTCAGATTTGGAACGTGGAGAGAGTTGTCTCCAAGTTGCACAACTCAAGAGAGGGTGAATGACTTATAGTCTTTGAACCAGTCGCGATGGTGAGTCATGTGTTGAGTTGCTCCAGAATCTAGATACCAAGAATCGATATCTTGTTGTTCTCCGACTTTGGTCATGAAAGCTGCTTCATCTTCTTGTTGTTGCTGATTTGAGTGACTGGTTGTAGCACTATGTGCTTATTGTTGGAATTGCTTCTTCTTTTCGTTGTTGTATTTCAAAGTTTGGCAGTCCTTGATTTCATGGCCAGTCCTCTTACAATATCTGCATAAAAATTTCTACACTGGTTGGAATGATGAAGAGCTTGAATTCGATCCTGAACCGGAATTTGGTCTAGACTGCATGTTGCTCTTCTTGTCAGTATAACCTGACCTTGTAGATCTCTTGGATCTAAAGGCATTCTGGCCACTGTGTCGCATTTTTTGCAAAGGTGCGAAAAAGACGAAAAAGGCAAAGGTGCCTTAAAATGATTTAAGGCAAAAAAAAGCTCAAAGGTCAAAAAATGCAAAGGTCCAAAACCTGTAGTCAGCGGCCTTCGGTTTTCAGGATGCTCATTACTTGATTGATTTGTTTTAAGGCTGAGCATAAGAAATCTAACATATCAAAGATCTCAAGACATTTGTACTTTTCTAGAGATATCCTAGTTCGTGCATAATATGAGTAATAAGATGCATATATGAAGTACATTGTATGTCTTTTACCATCAGCTAAGAGGACATGAGAGAGCTCCAACTATGTAAACCATAGTGAAAATCCACATGCAAATATTAAGAACAGTTCATGTGAAATTCTCTGTGACAATGATTTACAAAGCGTGCATCTCGAAAATTTGTTGATTGAATGATCATGTTGTTTAGGCCATCAATTGCACACATAACATCTTTTGTGAGTACTATATGATACAGAAATACAACCTGAGGTGACAACTAGGTGGTCTGTTTTAGTGAGACATTCACTCTTTTGGAAAAGAGACTTGTCTAACCTACTATTTTTGTTCGGATCCTTAGAAATACCAATGTAGAAAGAATGCTTCGTCCTAATCTTTATATAGGACCTAACATCCACAGGTTGAAAGACAAGGACATGTGCATAGATGGAGGAGGAGAAATTGTCTCCAGTGGGATGAATGATTTGTCGCAAGAGCGCGTGCATGGCACTAATTTGTGTTCATCCTCACTCCGCCTTCTTTATCACGAACAATTTTCTATCTTTTAATTTTCTTTTGTGTGGAATCCCTTACAAGATCCCAGACACTCGACTACGCATCACAGAACATATTCTATTCTAGCAATCATGAGATACATCACAAGACAAGATGCACGAAAATAGAGTGATTGAATTATTAGTTTTAGTTTAGAGTGAATTTGTCAGTGTCACGCTCATTGGCGGAATGACATTCTACTCTTTCGTTGTGTTCTGCTCATTGGTAGACTTTCATGCATAGCTATGGTGTCTTTTCTTTCTTACTTCATTCGCTACGTCTCTGTCTGTCACTTATAGATCTCTGTATTCACTTCTTTTTTATGATCTAGAGAGGATCGTTTATACCTCCACTATGTGGTGTTTACAAGATAGCTAAACATAGAATCACATTGCTAGTTAACGCTAATCAACGAGTTAGTTAGTCTGTGTCGTTGCTATTCGTTTCAGTTGGGTGTGGAGCCCGTTGAGCTGCCAGCTGGCACGCGAAAGATTTTCTTTCGTCTGTTTCGTAATCCCCCGTTTGCTTTCGTTCTTTTCGTAGTTTTCATTTCATGTCCCTTTTTCACTGTAGTGATGCAGCTCGAATCCTTTCTCTTCGTTTTTAGCTCTGTAGGTTAATCCAACATTCTGGGTACTCTTCAGATACTGTAGGATTCATTTGGCCATTTTTCAATGTGCTAGACTAGGATTGGAACAGAATTGGCTCAATGCATAAACAGAGAAGGCCAGATCGGGTCTGGTACAAATTGCTAAGTATATTAGGCTACCGATTAAGTTCTGGTAGGGTATACATGCCATCTTCTGTTCTTCCTCTTCTGTTTTTGGGCAATCCTGTTTCGTGAGCTTGGCTCCAGTTATCATTGGTGTGGCTTTCTCTTCATAGTCCATCATGTGGTACTACTTTAGCACTCTTTTGGCATATTCTGACTGACTCAAGTGCATTTCACCATTTGTTCGATCTCTTTTGATCTCCAGCCCTAGGCATTTTGTTGCTTCTCCAAGATCTGTGATTTTGTAGTTTTCAAAAATTTGGCTCTTCGTGTCTTTGATCAACATCAAGGAATTTCCTATCATCAGCAAATCATCCACGAAAATGGTCAGTATCACAAAATCCTTTTCTACTCTTTTGATGTAGACATTATAGTCTGGTTGAGTAGGATTGAAGTCTAGAGACTTCAGAAGACCATCAAGCTTTTTATACTAGGCTCGTGATGCTTGTTTTAGACCGTAGATGCATGTTTGCAATCAACAGACATATTGTCTGTTATCGGGGTCTTCATAGCCTTTAGGTTGTTTCATGAAAATTTCCTCCTCTAGATCTCCGTGGAGAAAGGTTGTTTTCACGTCAATCTGGTGAATTTCCAGATTGTACTGTGTGGCGTATGCAAGGAGAAGCCTTATGCTTCTCATCTTGACCATGGGCAAATATGTGTCGAAATAGTCGGCACCATATCTCTGCATGTAGCCCTTCGCGACAAGCCTTGCTTTGTAGTGGCCAATGGTGCCATCTGATTTCAGCTTCTTCTTGTACACCCATTTGTAGTCGACTACTTTTTTATTTTTTGGCAATGGCTCTAATGTCCATGTCTAGTTTTGCCTCATCGACTCGATCTCTTCTAACATTGCCTGTTTTCAGAATTCTCCCTCTGGACTCTAGATAGCTTCTTGGTATGTAGCTGGTTCTTCTGTGAAGCTGTAGTACTCGAACTACGTGTCTTCGCTCCATTGAATATTGTCAGAATAGCAGTTTGGAGGTTTTCTTTGTCTGGTTGACCTTCGCGGTTCGTTTCGTTGCTGCTTGAACATTTCTTGTTCCTGGGATTGATCCTTTGTTTCCTATTTCTCTAGAGTCTAGGGTCCTGCATTTTGATTTGATGACTGTCCTCGATCTCCCTCTTGAATAGGCAACAGTGTGAAGATCTCATGGCCTTTTTCGTCTTTCAGTCCAGGGAATGTGGACTCATCGAACTTCACATCTCTGCTCGAAACAACCTTCTTCGTGGTTGGATCGTAGAGTCTGTACACATGTGTTCCGTTCGAGTAGCTGACCATGATTGTTTGTTCAGTTTTGTCGTGGAGCTTGCTTCTCTTTTTCTTTGCAGGAGTGAACTGGTGTTCAATCCCCTGTTCTTCACAGAATCTTGAGAATTCTGTGCTTTTGTATTCACCTCCATTGTCAGATCTAAGGATCTGTATCCTTTTTGAGGTGTGTCGCTCCGCGAATGCCACGAACTTCTTGAAAGAATCAAATACTTTGGATTTTTTCTCCAAGTAGTAGATCGTGGTCATTCGATTGTAATCATCTATGAACGTTAGAAAATATTTTGAGCCTAAGAGCGAATCTGTTTTCATCGGTCTACACACATCAGAGTGGACAAGCTCAAGAACTTCCTTGGCTCTTCTTCCTTCATGTGTAAATGGATTCCGATGTTGCTTGTCTTTCTGACAAGCTTCGCAGAACTCAACCTCGGGGCTTGATATTTTGAGACCTATGACAATGTCCTTTGTGCTCATGTTGTATAGGCTCCAATGTTCAGATGATACAATCTCCTATGCCAAAGCTGATCTTCGTTTTCTGAAGCATTTAATATGCTATTAGAGTTGCTGATTATTTTGGCCTGGTAGAGGTTTCCTTCTCTACATTCGACCATCAGCAGCTTGTTTGTCCTCTTTTCGATCATACGACAAGTGTTGCCGTCGAACAAAACTCGAATGCCTAGATCTGCCATTTTGGAGACAGATAGCAGATCTTTTCTGAGTCAGGGCACATAGAGTGCTCCTGGCAGCTCTGCTTGGTCTGACAGTGTTCGTAGTTGTAGAGAGCCAATACCTTTGACATCGTGTCTACTTCCATCGCCTAGAATCACCGCTCTGTCATTTTTTAGTTTGCGAAAGTTGATCAAGATCTTCTTGTTGCAGGTTATGTGAGATATTGCTCCTGAATTGATGACCACATTGTAGTCATGTTCAGAGTAGCTTGTTGAAGCTTCGTCTCCTCTTTCTGCATCTTTGGAAGATTCTGCAACATTTGTTTTTTCAGCTTTGTTTTTGTTTTCTTGGGTTGAATCTGCAATCGTATGCAGAATGTCCTTTCTTCTTGCAGTGCATGCAAGGTATTGCTGGATTGAACCAACATTTGTTGGCTGTATGGCCTGGTTTGTGGCAGTGATCGCAGGAAAAAGATTGTTGATTCGAGGACTTCGTCTTCTCGAATCTTGGCTTGCTTTTGTTCTTCTTCTTTTCTTTCATGAAGAGAGCCTTCTCTTGATCACTGCTTCCCTATCCTTTGTCTCTCATCAGTCTCTCATCAGCAACAAGACTGACTGCTTTGTCGAATGTCATATCTGGTAGACTCAGTATGAGCATTCTCAGCAACTGATAGGACGTTGGTAGAGATTTCATAAAGTACATCAACTGCTGTGGTGCTGGGACCTGGTGCTTTCATCCTGATGTAGCGAGTTGAGCGAAGATTGTTTGGATCTTCTCAACGTTCTGATTCAACTAGTTGCCATCCCACCGTATTGATTGCAACTGATTGTGAAGGTGCATGACTAAAGCTGCAGTCCTCACTTCATACTTCTGCTTTGATCTTTCCCATGCTGCATGGCTGCTTTCGCAGTTTTCAATCTACATGAGTAGATCTTCATTTATGGACGAAATGATGATCGCCATTGCACGCTCATCCTTTCTGATCCATTCGGTTCTCCTTTGGTCTCCCTCTGGAGGCTGCACCTCTGAGAGCTCGGTCACCGACCAGATGCCTTCGCCCGTCAAGAGTGTTTTGTTTTTGAATTTCCAGATTCTATAATTTGCGCCATCGAGACTGATTGCTACTCTAGTCTGGATTGTCGTAGCCATATTATGTTGTCTGAAAGAATCACTATTGGGATATCAGTAGTGACAACCTGGTGGCTTTGATACCATGTCGCGAGAGCACGTGCATGGGACTGATTCGTGTTCGTCCTCACTCCGTCTTCTTTATCGCGAACAGAAAATTGTGCGGAAGCCCTTACAGGATCCCAAACACTCGACTACGCATCACAGAACATATTCTATTATAGCAATCTGATATACAACACAAGACAAGATGCACAAAAATAGAGTGACTGAATTATCAATTTGAGTTTAGAGTGAATTCGTTAGTGTCACGCTCGTTGGCGGAATGACATTCTACTCTTTCGCTGTGTTTAGCTCATTGGCAGACTTTCATGCACGGCTATGGTGTCTTTTCTTTCTTACTCTATTCGATACGTCTCTCTCTGTCACTTACAGATCTCTGTATTCACTTCTTTTTTATGATCCAGAGAGGATCGTTTATACCTCCACTATGTGGAGTTTACAAGATAGTTAAACATAGAATCACATTGCTAGTTAACGCTAATCAACTAGTTAGTTAGTCTGTGTCGTTGCTAATCATTTCAGCTGGGCGTGAGGCCCGTTGAGCTTCTAGCTAGCAGTGCGAAAGATTTTCCTTCGTCTGTTTTGTAATCTCCTGTTTGCTTTTGTTCTTTTTGTGGTTTTCGTTTTGCGTCCCTTTTTCGGCTTTGCGGTCCTGGAGGTGTGTTTGCGAGTCGCGATTGATTCGCGAATCATTCGTGCTTTGAGTCAAAGACATGTTGACTATCGAGAATTGTTCTCATTTGTGCTTTGAGTCAAAGTCATGTTGACTATCGCAAATTGTTCGACCTTCGTGTCTAGTTCGTGCTGTGACAAAGTTGCAGGAGTTCACCATTTCTGACATGATTTTCTAAGTGATAATGAGATTTAGAGGCAATAATCTTGGAGCTACAGTCCTTTGTAGAACGAAGTAGTTGGATGAAAGAGTTGGACTCTTTTAGAGGCCACAAGATCCATGATGATTGCTACTAAAGTTCCAAACAAGTTCTAGGTAGAGGCTATTGCAACAACTTGCTATGTTCAAAACTGTTGCAGTACTGAGGTCATCAACAACAAACCACCCAAAGAGGTTTGGTCAAGTATGAAGTCATACTCAAATCATCTAAGAATCTTCAGGTGTGTCTGCCATGCAAAAATCCCATCAGTACAAAGGAAGAAGCTTGACCATACCAACACCAAGTGCATATTTCTTGGCTATCCATTAGATCACAAGGCTTACAAAGTCTATGATTGCTACTTTCAATAATTTCAATACACCATGAGTAGTAGAAAAATGTCCTAAGTCAATAGCATGCTTCATTTGCTTCATCTTGGTTTTCAGATTAGGTGATTCCTCTCTTTTTTCGCACCCTCCTCCTCCTACTCTAGATTTTTGGCTTGTTGATTAGATCAAGCTTCTCCTCATCCTGCATTGAAGATAAAGAGTTTGAGGAGGTGCTTTATGTTATAATGTTGTTCAAGTCTTCGAATAGATTTTATCACCATCATCAAACAAGGTTTCAAGATTGTGGCATGCTATAAACTAGTCTTGTACATCTCTAGTTACGCCAAATTTAGGTTGTAGCCATGGTGTCTTCCCTTGCATATTTTAAACATCAATTTTATTTCCAACAATGTGGTGAATTATTGCATGAGTCTAAAAAGATTAAAAATGGAGAGTATAAAGACTAAAAAGATTAAAAATGGAGAGTATAAAGCATCTACAATTTTTTTTAAGTGAATGCTAGGTTTTTTGCTTGCTTCAACTTTTACCTTTCACACAATTTGAGCCCTTCCAAGGTAAGGCCAAAAAATCATAACTAAATGTTTTGTACTCAAGGGACTCTATAATTGAAAGAGATCCTAGTTGTCAAAAAAACATTAAGCCCACAATTGCCTCCTTGATGAATAACTATTTTCTATTTCATGATTCTTCCTGCATATTTATTGATCATTGATCTAGGGTTAGGTGAAACCAATTTTAGTTCTACGTCTGCTCATCTGATACCTGTAGGAATCACAAACTTAGACAACCAATTTCTTTGAAGAACGCTTACAATGGGGTTCCGGCTGATCTCCAACAAAGGATAACCAATCTTGTCATAATTTCAAAGTTCAGATGTCAAGTTTAATAACTTGAAGTCATTAAAGACTTGGCCATCGTCAAGGATTTCCACAAAACTTGCATTTAGAACAAGTTTGTAGAAATACATTACCTTTTCCACAGTCTGCAGAAATACATTATGTTTTCAATAGCTTCGGCGTTTTTGCATTCCCCGAAATGCGACACTTGCATAGTTCAAAAGTTTAATTGTTTTCAAACACAACTTCGGCTCTTTGCGAAAAATGCGAAGAGAGAAAATCCCGAAGCTCATCTATCTTCATGCATTAAGTTGTTCTAAAGACATCGTCCTTTTGAGGCCTTCGGCTTCTTGCGAAAAATGTGAAGAGAGAGAAAAATCTCGAAGGTCATCCAAAAGAAACGAGGAACGTTCCAGCAACATTCTCGTCTGCATTAACGATGCTAAATTATTGACCGTATATATACTGTGTACAATTGTCACACAAGCCATATAATTCCAAGTACAATGGCTTTCCTAATTAGGTGACAAGCATTCAATGTAATTAATACACGGATGAAATCTATAAATAGATCATCCAAGCACATATTACGGGTTGCTCCATCCATGAGACACATTATTTGAACCTCCCAATTGCGCCGTCATTTTTTGTTGTAATTGCTTTTTTGTGTTGTGCTTCAGTGTAATATAACAACAGTTTGCTTTTATCTATGTACAACGTAGATGAATGCTTGTTGTGATTGAATGCACTTTCATTGTTGTTTGATCACGCTTGTTTACTCACTCTGATCAAAACATGGACATCTATGACTCCTCAGTTTCTAATCAAACAATGGTTGTCTTTGAAGCTTGAGAAACTCGCATTATCATATTGCTCTTCCATTTATTTCAAAACCCTAATTCACGTTGAATTAGATTTCAGTAGTACTCTTGCTTTAGAGTATGAACTAATTTTTAAGATCATGTTGGGTAATTAGAACATTTAAAGTTGTGGTTACATTTAGCATAAGTTGTCTATTAGACTGTTTTTGTATTTAGCAGCTGATTAGAACGGGAGAGTTGTTCCGCAATATTCTTGCTCTCTTCTCCGTTCACGTTCTTCTATCTCCCTTGCCCCATCAGATTGGTATCAGATCATAGATCAAATAAATCGAGAGATTAATTTTGTTCTATTTTGTATACTGTTACCATGTCTCATATAGGTAGCTCTTCATCTTCATCAATCAGTGAAGCTAGAGTCTGAAGAAACAAAATGTTTCCGATTACAAAGCCTTGCTAGCTTTCAGCCCTTCGCCTGACAAAGATGTTCGCGAACTCAAAAATCTGCAGACATGAAACACGAAGAGTTTTGCAAACACAAAAGTCAACGGAGATGAAGACAAACGGTTCGCGAACACGAAAGATCCACAAACGAGATTCCTTCGCGGTCCAGTACGAAAGAAGGCAGACGAGGTAAACGAAACATGTTCAGCACTCACGCCCCACGGAGTACCACCAAAGATCACACAAGTACCCAGAAGTACAGTAATCTGATCTGATGGCATGACGTCAGCAGATATTCCCTAGGTCACTCTTGTAATTCTTTGGTTAGTTGTAGATGCTTAATCACTCTAACCTTAGATTTACACAGAGAGACCATACTTACTAGATCATACTTGACATATTGATCAAAACAGAATACACAGAGTGTAACAGAGTGAAGAAGTCTGATGCTAGTAAGCAATCAAGACGATATACAGAATACATGTCCGTCTGCACGCAAAGACAAATCTGTCTAGGATCAGAAGATCCAACTGTCCGCTAGTGAAGCGAGACTACTACTCGTGAGAGAACCGTGTTTCTTTCATGCCAACGCACTACGTGGATTCGCATGCAGTGCTTGAAAAAATTCAAAGAAAATTAATATAGATTATTTTCTTGTTGTGTTTGATCTTGGATGTTGAATGCTTATACTAATATTTCATATGTTTGAGTTTTCTTGTTCATTTTGAATTCCACACTTTGGTTGAAACTTTGTTGAACGCTGCATTGATTTTATAAACGTACATCAGTAGTGACTGATTACACTTTGGAGGATTGTAGGAGCGATTTGCCTGCACAAAAGTTTCACAAATCCAACGAATTTCTCATCAGTCAATCACTTTTTCTCATCAGTGGTATCAGAGCCGGTTACCCTACCATATTATGACATAGCCAAGAAGCTAGCAGATCCAGGATGCCAAGCATTTAGACAGACAACCATCAACAACGAAACAGACTTCAAGAAGCAATGGCTTCGATCAGCAGCATGCAGAGCAAGATCTGCATATCTCACATTACCACGTGCAAAACCTCTAAGGAAGCACTGGACTTGTTATCAAGTCTTTATGAGACTCACAATGTAACCACGAGATTACATCTTAGAAGGAAGTTCTTTACTCTTAGCATGTCTGATTCTACTACCATCACTTCTCACATCAATAGCTTCAAGTCCCTGTTAAATTAGTTATCAGCTATAGGATGTTCTATTCAAGATGATGATGTCGTTATGACCTTGCTTTCTTCTCTTCCAAAGTCCTATGAGCACTTTGTGGTGATGATCTCCACACAACCCGACCTCACTCTTCAAAAGATGATCGGTCATCTTCTTCAAGAAGAAATGCAGAGAAAGACCAGTAGCTTGTCCATCAAAGACAAATCCATGGCTCTATACACCAAGAAGAAAGACTATTCCAAGGGCAAGAATCAAGTGTAGCAGCAACAACAGAAGCCTCACACTCAAGGTGAGCATGGTGGATCGAGCAAGAAGCTTTTCTGCAGATATTGCAAAAGAGCTAAACTTCTTTGCTGCTCCTTTGACTTTACTTGACTCTTCAATAACTTACAAAAACATATCCAAGGTGCCATGTCCATTTGACTCTCCTTTGATGCTCTTGACTAGCTCCAAATTGCCACCTTTCCTTTTGTGTTGTTGAAGCCCTTTGAGAACTTCTTGATATTCCTCTTGTACATCAAAACTATGAGTATCTTCATACCTTAACCTCAGTTGGAAATACTCCCTCTCAAACATATGATCTAGATCCAACAAGGTCTCATCAATGCTTGATCTCGAATTTCCACAAAGGTTAGTGAAAACAATGCCACCATCAGAAAGAAAAAGATAGATTCCAAACTTTCCATCAAACATGAAGTAGAGTAGGTGAAGATGAGTATTAAATTTTAATAAATCCAGCCCTCTTGATTTCATAACAAACCTCAAAAGGCTCAACAATGAGATCTCTCTTGCCTTGAAGAAATTGCCTCTCGATTTGCTCCATGTAGTCTTCTCCAACCAACCTTTTGTCATCTCAATCATGAGTGATCAATTCATACTCATAGAATCCTTTTTTGTGTTCTAACCCCTTTGACAGGTGGAGGGCTGCTCACCATATTCTTGCTACACCGTACAGTGGTGTTGTTGCCGAGGATAGGCCATTACTAAATAGTTTAGTTGTCATTTTAGTTGTTTTTGTAAATTTTAGTGTGTTCTAGGTGGTTTTGGGATAGTTTAGGCTTGTTTTGCTTGTTCTGGTGTGATTGGATTGTTGGAAGCTAGCGGAGGAGGTGTGGAGAGGTAGTGGAGACCTACATCAGCCTCCAAGGTCTTGACATTCCATCACAACCATTAAAAAACCACAAACAACCCACAAATCTGTATTTTTGGAGGAAAAAAGTGGGCTAAAATCACATTAGACTTTATTTTTCCAAACCAGTGAACAAGAACTCTTGCATGACTGGCAGCAGTCTGTAAACACTATTCCAGACCTGCATAGAAGCCTGTGAGAGTTAGTTCCTTGCAGATTTTGAAAAAAATAGAGGAAAATCATAAAGATTAAAAAATCCTTGTAAAATCAAAACAAATTTCAAAACTACTCAATAACCTTCGCAAATCCTCTTGTAGTTGCATCTCATTACCAGCAGTAGTACAATATAGTACTTCACACGTGTGAAAGCTAGATCAACAAGAAAATCAACATTCTACACATCGAAACTCAAGATATCATGAGAAATTCACAAGAGATGGGATATAGAATCAACAAAGATGAACTCTCCTCATATACTGAGAGAACCAAAGATAGTTATCCATGAAGGTACAACTATTTATAACAGCCACAATGTCATTGGCCTACCCTAAAATGGCAACTTCTGGATACTTAACCAAAAACCTAGAAATTATAGTCTAATGGCAATGTACCAAAATTAGCCAATTATCCACTTATCTACTTGTCAAAAATAGTAAAAATAATATCTAGGCCCTTATTGACAAATATGAAACTATCTCTAAGTTGAGATTTCAAATTGGCCTCAAAATTGCCAAATAAAAATGTTAAAACTAGATGACAATTTTAACACTCCCTCTTCAACTAGTTTTAGCATAGATTTGGTTAGTACACCAAGTGATGTTCTATGCTTCATAAACAAGTCTTTTTCCAATGCTTTGGTGAAGATATCAGCCACACATTCCCTTGAAGAAACATGCTGAAGCTCCACTTCCTTTGCCATGACTTGTTCTCACAAAATGATATGCCACCTCAATGTGCTTGCTCCTTGCATGAAAGATATGATTGCTTGCCAATATTTGGGCTGAAATGTTCTCACAAAAGATGATTGGACTCTCTTAAAAATCTAGCAAGTGAAGATCTTTCACGATCCTCTTGATCCATAACATCTCCTTTGTGCAAGATGTAAGAGCTTTGTACTCGGCCTCACTAGATGACAATGAGATAGTAGCTTGTTTCTTTGGACATCCAAGAGATAGCTCCATCACCTATAAAAATAGCATGTGCGCTTATGGATTTCCATTTGATCTCCAAAATTAGGTGATGATCCTCCATAAACAATGCCAAAATCTCTTGTTCCCAAGATGTATCTCAATACCCTCTTGTCTAGCATCCAATGCTCCACACTAGGATTTTGCATAAATTGGGTTAATATACCAACACAATAGCTAAGATTAGTTCTTGTGATGGTTAGATATATGAGTGAACCAACTAGATTTTATAGAGATAATGTCCTTGAAGGATCTTTTATTATTAGAGGTGCACATCATGAGGCCCAATCAAATTGTGAGGTGAAAGGTCCAATCATGAAGAGAGGTGTGAATTTAAGGGTCCAATCATGATGTATCTTGCATCCACACATGTGAAGGACAATATGCTACTGCTATTGTATGGACAGGCATAGTACCATATTGGATCTTAGTTTTTATGGTCAGATCTTATTGATTTATGCAATTCTGGCATGTGTAAAGTGATGATTTCTATCTTGTGACTAAATCAACAAGTATGAGTTTGTCTAAGTTGGTCCACACTTGTCCCTTTTCCACTCGATTACTTCCTTCCAATGTTTATGTGGCTTGAACAATTTCTCTCCAGATTTGTATCTGACACTTAATTCTTTGCATGTGTGATTGGATAAGAATCTTCTTGCCTTAGCACCTCCAATTGATGGCTTATTAGGAATGTTTCCTTTTTTCCCTGAGAGTTTGTCACTTTTTTCAATTGTGACATTCCCTTTATGTAGTCTTGCATTTGACAGAACTATTTCCAACCTCCTAATTGCTGCTTTAGCCACTAACTCTGGTTTATGATTCCATGCTAGTAGAATATGCAGGTAAATTGATTTTTCAATAATACGAACCTCAGCATGCAGTGTGCATATGTGAACATATTTTAGTGGAATTGGCAAAACACTTTTCATATTTGGATCTTCGGCTTCTCGTGTTGGGCCAGTATTTGTTGATCGTCCCAAATTCATGTTGTAGCAATCCTTCATGCAATAAAGACATGGATGCTTTGATGTTGCTTCATAAGAGACATTATACATACATTTTAATGTTTTCAAATCCCCTGCAAGGTGCTATTGAATTTGAAAACTTCCATGGTTTTTGATTGTAAATTTCTCACCCTTTATAATCTCGCCATAATTTGTTCTTGAAAATATCCATGATAGTATTTTTATGGTCCTCTTTCAAGACCTGTAGAGAAACAAGTAATGCAGGACATGTCAATAAGAACTGGCAAGGTATGAATTGTTAATATAGATATTCTAAATGAAAATTGAAATGTATACCTGGAATGCCGCCAACCACCGTATGTGATTTTCCGATTGAACACTAGACGTTCGATCATCTGTATTAAAAATTTTGTTCATCAAACTAACACTCACAGTTCCAACTTCTGACCCTTGATGATTTCAGATTCATCCAATTTTATTACAATAATGATCTTTCCATTTACTTGATGTTCGTCTAGTTTATAGAATTGAATAATGTATTTCAGAACATTTTCAATATCAAGAAAAATATTATTGCAATCGTTGTAATTGAGCTCACCATATTCTGATTTGTATAATTCAGTTATATGAAGTGGTTGGCCAACTACTTTGAACATTCCGTCATTATAAAAATTTCTAGCTAATCTTATCCGATATGGATGCGAAAGATTAATTTTCTTCACCATCACTTGGAAAAAAGCTTTTTTAATTATTCTAAAAAATGTAGAATAAGCATTTCTACTAATTCCAGATACATCACATGCACCTTGTGTCACATTCACATCCAAGTATGATTGAACCTTAATCAAAACAATCTCTACAATTTCATTTTTCATTTTTTTCAAACTGAGCATTTTTTATCATTTCCTTTGCTGACTTTCTTGGTAAAACATGACTTAAAGATGCTCCAATGCATGAACGATTTGTTAAATAGTTCTTTGACCAAACATGATCTTCAACAAATATATGAAACTCAAATTATGTTTAATAAATAAATAATCCATGTTATCAAGTGCAAATCAAACTTAAATGACATATACAAATCAAATAAACAGTTTAGATGACAACATACTTGAATGCTCGGATTCTTTTTTTCTGATTGCCGCTATGTGTAGATAGGTCATCAATATTCTTCATCAGTACTCTCTTTCTATTCCTCTTCATCATTGCCTTATTGATAACTTTTAGATCAACAGCAGATTTTAAACTCTCGGATCACAACTTTTCCATGGATTCTAACATTTCTTGGTTTGATCCTCGAAGAGTAGTGACAGTTGCATTCAACTCTGACATAGCATTCTTGAGTGCATTTTTTTCAACACTAGTGTGTTGCACATAAACTGTTGATTAGCAAACTGTAATTGTTGATTCAGACAAGATATGTTATGCATTCCAATATCATGCAACCTTTGACAATATCCAAGTAATCCGCTATTTCCTTCACATACATATTTGAGAAGATGAGTTACGGACTTAAAATTTGGACACAAATTGGTAGCTGGATCATTAGGATAAATTGATCCATCCACCCAAAAATCTATATTCATATGATTATTCATTATCAATTCTCTAACTATTGCTGCAACATTCTCTACAACTTTCACATCTTTCTTTATAATTGGAGTGCGTTCCATCAAAAGAGCAACATGCAAATGGAACATTGCCATTGTTAAAGCTACAATCATGTAAATGAGTTTACTGTTGTAAAGTTGACTCAGGTGCACCCAGTGTGCCCTGTAAGACTCTAAGGGGTGATGCTCCCCAAGGTCCCAGAGCAAGTTAGAATGTCAAGGACTAAGCCTCCGACCTGTGGTGAGCCAGTCAAGTAGTCACAAGTCATGAGCTAGCTCTGGAGCTCGAGTCATGGCCTAGTCAGGAAGCAAGTTGATTCTGCCGCCGGGATGGCTCCCGGGACCCATGTCCTGGAGCCAAACTGATTCTGCCAGGCTTGCTAGGCTTAATCAGCAAAATAAAAACTAAGTCCTAAAAAACGTGCTTTACCAGAAAGTACTATGTTTCAGAACAGAGGGGGTGCACCGAATCACAGTAGAACTATAGGGGGAGTCCGGCAGACAGAAACTTGGGCAGCTCAACCAGCGCCAGGAATCCAATCGTCAAGTCTCAGCTCCTTCTACCAACACGATCTAGGCACAATGCCCAGCACGTGTTGGTGGCCCCGAGACCGGTCAGTCTATGTATGAATGTAACCTCTTCCAAATCTAATAAAGTTGATCCTTGGGGATGATTACCATTTCGGTTTCGCCTCCGAGACTGGTCCAAGTGGAAGGACCCTTACTACAGTCTTTTTGCGTCGCCGGCTCCTAAGGGTCCACGTCACCGATGTGTGGCTTGCCGCTATGCCAATTGGTCAGTTTGGTGACCACTATGCCTTGGGTTTCATGTGTGGCTTGTCTTTGCCTTTGGTTACCTTTTGGGGACGGATTCTGAGTTGGCTTTCAAATTGGTTGGGATTCCAGTTTTTTTAAGTCTGAATGGTTAAGCTTGTTACGTTTCTGAGTTGGCTTTTACGTAAGTGCATGATGGATGAATGTTAGACTTAAGCGCATGTTGGGGAAACTGCTCAAGTCCCAACGCCCGTTGAGGCGCCGGCGCAACATGTGGTATCAGAGCCGACTAGCCGGTCAGCTACGCAAGTCTCATAGGGATGGCCACGTTTTGGGATTTGTCAGGACAACCGTTGCGCAAGGTGTTGCCCACAGTGTAAGCATGGGTGCATCCACGGTCGGGGTGGTCGGTAGAACAGGGGACTTGATGAGGCAAGGTGCTGCCCTTGAGGTGTAAGCATGGTCAGTTCTAGCGGTTCAGGCCTGGCACCGTCTGCACATAGGACAGATGAGGCAATGTGTTGCCATTAGGTTGGTGAAAGCACAGTCTGTGCCTTGTGGGGTGCGGGGTGACATATTTGAACTATACGGGTTAACCATTGATACAGAGATGCTGCTCGAATTCGGATGTAAAGCACGGGTGGTTAGTTGCCGGTGTGGGATAGCTGCCGATCGTTTAGCTATAAGGGCTATCGACCAAAAAGTGGTGGGGCGTGATTGAGGCAATGTGCTGCTTAATGGTGAAAGCACGGATGGTTGGATGGATGTTTCCCCGTGGGCTAATTCTGTGATAGATTTGAGTGGGCCCAGCTAGGCAAGGTCCCACGTCCAGTCTCAAGGGGGATGTGGCTTGAGAGGGATCCTCTGTGTTTGCTTTGGTTGGTATGTTCGTTTGTGGTGTGCTTGTTTGGACTTGAATAACCCCTGGTTGCTTAACTTCTTCCAGGTGATCTGATCTAGTTGGGAGTTGAAGGAGGAGGTTACGTTTGTGGGTGGATGACATACAAGTATGGAAAGGAGCTTCCATGGGGCAACCCCCAAGATTGGTTCAAGATTATTATTCCTATCCGAAAAGATCGCGGGGAGGAAGTCAGATTTTATGATCGACTCCGGAGCTTCAGATAACTATATTTCAAGGAGTGTAGTGGAACAGTTTAGCTTGCCGACCAGAAATGTAACATCAACGCTCAAGGTAGAAACAACAAAGGGAGCACTGGACGCAGACAAAGCAACATTGAACATCCTGGTGTAGATTGGGAGATGGAAGGCTAAACTTAGCTTTTTGATTTTAGAGATGGATGCCTTCGATGTAATTTTGGGCCTTCCCTGGCTAAATGAACATTGTATTGCAGTTTTGGGTAGGAGCTCAAACTTGGTTCTCTTGGATTACAAGGGACAGATCTGTATGACAAAAGATCTGCCTAGAGGGAATGCTAAGGGCACCGATATTGAACAAAATCTGGTTGCTGCATCTGTGATTAAAAGCATGGCGAAAGGAAAAAGGTCAAAGTGCTATCTTTGTATCTGCAGAGAAGTTCCAAAAGGGAAAAATGCACAACAAAAAAACTTGCCAAAGGAGGTGGCAGATTTGCTAGAGGAATTTAATGATGTGTTTCCAGAAAAACTCCCAGCTAAGTTACCTCCTCGAAGACCAGTGGACCATAAGATTGAGTTGGTACCAGGAACAGAACCAACTTCACAAGCACCCTATAGGATGTCCCAAGAAGAGTTGGTGGAACTGAAATGACAACTTGGTGAATTGATAGACAAAGGATTCATTAGACCCAGTGCTTCATCTTTTGGAGCCCCAATGTTATTCGTGGAAAAGGCGGACAAGACACTGCGGATGTGTGTGGATTACCGCATGCTCAACAAAGGTACCATCAAGAACAAGTATCCCATGCCTAGAATTGATGACCTGTTCGACTAGCTCAAACATGCTAGATATTTTATCCAAATAGATCTCAGATCTAGATATCACCAAATTCAAATAGCTAAAGGCGATGAGCACAAAACGGCTTTTCGAACACGGTATGGGAGCCACAAATTCAGGGTGATGCCATTCGGTCTAACAAACGCACCAGCCACTTTTTGCACATTGATGAACAACATTTTTCAAGACTGCTTAGATGAATTTGTCATTGTGTACATCAACGACATCTTGTTGTTTAGTTGTAGCCTCAAAGATCACATTAAACATTTAAGGACGGTCCTCCAACGACTGAGGAAGAACAACTTGTTCGCGAAAAGAGAAAAATGTGTATTTGTGGTAGAGGAAGTTGATTTCCTTGGACATGTTATAGGCTACGGACGAATTCGGATGGATCCTAAGAAGATCAAAACTATCTTGGATTGGCTGGCTCCTAAAACTGTTCACGGCATCAGATCCTTTGTGGGGTTATGTAACTTTTACAGGAGATTCATTGAGGCATTTAGCAAAATTGTGGTACCACTGTTGGAGCAGACCAAGACTCATATGAAGATGACATGGACACCGGAATGTGAAGCAGCGTTCCAAGAACTAAAATGACGGATCACTCAAGAACCCATCCTTGCCTTACCGGACTTTAGAAAACCTTTTGAAATACATACAAATGCGTCGAGCTTTGCTATTGGGGCCGTGCTGATGCAAGACGGAAAACCTATTGCATATTTTTCAAAGAAATTGAGTGACGTAGAGTGACGATTACCAAATCACGAAAAAGAAATGGTCGCAGTAGTTCAAGCAGTGGATCATTGGAGACATTATGTAACAGGAAAACCCTTTAAGACGTTCACTGATAATGTATCACTCAAGTACTTCTCATCCCAAGGTATGCTCACGCCAAAGCAAATGCGATGGCAAAACTTTCTCTCAAAATTCAATATAGATATTGTACAGATGGCAAAAAAGAACAATGTGGTGGCGGACACACTAAGTAGACAGGAACACTTGATGGCAACGGTGACAACTCAGGTGACTGGCCTACTCCAAGAGATCAGAGAGAATTATGGTGCAGATGTGTTAGCGAAGGACTTAATGATCAAATTCCAGCTGGGAAAGCCTCATAAACATTTCACTTGGAAAGATCAAATGGTTGTTTTAAACAACGCAGAGTATATGTCCCAGACAACATCAACCTGAGGAAGAAAGTCTTGCGAGAACATCATGACGTACTAGCCGCCGGACATGGAGCTGGCTACCATAGTGATTCCCATCAAGCAGAAAGTTTGAGGGAAGGATCACACATAAGGTTGAACAAACTTATGAGAGAAACCTTTTGGTAATGCAATGTTCTTTGTGTTCAGCCACACTTGATCACCTTCCTCAAATTCCAGTTCTCATCGATGTGGGTTCACGTCAGCTGCCATACTTCTTTGAGACTGCTCTAAAAATGACTTCACCTCTGTCAGCTTTGTGTGCCACTCATTGATGAATTCTTCCACAATGGGTACTAGCGTTTCTTGCACGCCTGTAAGGAAAGAGCTTGGAACAATCGGTAGCCGACCATTGCTTATCTCGAAGGGTGCCCGTCTAGTAGATCTGTTCACTTGGTTGTTATGTGCAAACTCGAGAATATCCAAGTACTTGACCCAATCGGATTGGTCCCAAGCGACATAATTTCGTAAATATTGTTCAATCTGTCGATTGATTCATTCCGTTTGCCCATCTGTTTGAGGGTGATATGCAGTGATGAAATTCAGTCCAGTTCCCACGAGGTGAAATAGACAACTCCAAAACTTTCCGATGAACTTGGTATCTCGGTCAGAAATAATCGTTCTAGGTAGGCCATGGTATTTGAAGATAGATTTGAAAAATAACCTTGCCACTTTTTCAACTGTCACTAAACTTTTAGTTGGTACCAGGTGAACTTGCTTTGAAAAGCGGTCAACCACCACATAAATTGAGTCGAAGCTTTGGCACCATGGTAGTTGAACAATAAAATCCATGCTCACCGAATCCCATGGGTATGCTGGTACCAGTAATGGTTGGAATAGTCCTGCTAGAGCTAGCGGTTCTACCTTCACTTGTTGACATGTCGGGCATGTTTGCACATAGGATGCAACGTCTGCCCACATACCTAGCCAATAGAAGCCTCTTTTGAGAAGTTCATGCATGTGATTCGCCCCGTGTGCCCTGTAAGACTCTAAGGGGTGACGCTCCCCAAGGTCCTAGAGCAAGTTAGAATGTCAAGGACTGAGCCTCCGACCTGTGGTGAGCCAGTCAAGTAGTCGCAAGTCATGAGCTAGCTCTGGAGCTCGAGTCACGGCCTAGTCAGGAAGCAAGTTGATTCTGCTGCCGAGACGGCTCCTGGGACCCATGTCTGGGAGCCAGACTGATTCTGCCAGGCTTGAGGGCTTAATCAGCAAAATAAAAACTAAGTCCTAAAAAGGGTGCTTTACCAGAAATCACTATGTTTCAGAATAGAGGGGGTGCGCCGAATCACAGCAGAACTATAGGGGGAGTCTGGCAGACAGAAACTTGGGCAGCTCAACCAGCGCCAGGCATCCAGTCGCCAGGTCTTAGCTCCCTCTACCAGCAAGAGCCAGGCACAATGCCTAGCACGTGTTGGTGGCCCCGAGACTGGTCAGTCTATGTATGAATGTAACCTCTTCCAAATCTAATAAAGTTGATCCTTGAGAATGATTACCATTTCGGTTTCGCCTCCGTTACTGGTCCAAGTAGAAGGACCCTTACTACAACCATTTTGCGTCGCCGGCACCTAAGGGTGTCATCACCGACGTGTGGCTTGCCGCTATGCCAATTGGTCAGTTTGGCAACCACTATGCCTTGGGTTTCATGTGTGGCTTGTCTTTGCCTTTGGTTACCTTTTGGGGAATGGATTCTGAGTTGGCTTTCGAGTTGGTTGGGATTCCAATTTTCTTAAGTCTGAATGGTTAAGCTTGTTACGTTTCTGAGTTGGCTTTTACGTAAGTGCATGATGGATGAATGTTAGACTTAAGCGCATGTTGGGGAAACCACTCAAGTCCCTGTGCTCTTTGAGGCACCGGCGCAACAGTAAATCAATATGAATAGATCTAGCATTCCATACTTTTGTAATGTTTATGTCGCATTTAAAAAATCGTCCTGCCTCATATTTCACTATAAGCATATAGTGATTCCAAAAGTTTTGCCTCTCCCGCTTCAGTTTTTGCATTGAGCACACCAAGATTTTCAGTCTTAAAGCTCTAGTCCCAAATTTTGGAACGAGCATGAAGAGAAGTTATTACATCTCATGCTAAACTAACTATTGTCTGAAGTTAACCATACTAGTTAAACATCGAACAAGGCCAGAAACTCAAAAAACGGTGACCAAAAGTTACCGGTTTGCATTCTCTCTCTACCTTACCTCTCTCTAAAGTGAAATTTCTTAAAGGGCCCATTTTGAGTCCATCTTTTCCCTAATGGGTGTGCAAAAGGATTCAAATCCATCACCATGCTTTGCAAAAGGGAGAGAACATGATGCCTAAGGTCACCATTGAGAGACAATCTATGATCTACTTGCAAATAATCACCATCCATTATGTAAATTTGCAAAAACAAAGGACTATCGTGGAGCAACAACCCACTGATCTAATGGTACAATCGGCCAGACACTCAAAAGTTGTATGCGCCGCCCATAGAGTTGGCGGTGGACCTATCCACATTTACACCAAGAGATGCAAATGCTAGAGAGTTATTATAACTCCTAATCTTCTTCCTAGAATGAATCTCAATATCATCTGCATAAAACATACGTAGAAGCTCATACAGTGGAGGAGGCATCAATGGCAATTCTCTCTGAACAGAAATCAATGTGCATCATGCACCAGAAAGATTGTTTCTCTCATGATTTCATCATAGGACTGAACAATGACTGCACGCAAACTCCATCTCTCCAAGATCATGATATGATGGTGTTTGAAGCGATCTAGCTACTTCAAAAAGACTCAGTGATACTTGTGTGACTACGAGATTTTGTGAAGACAATTGCAAGGTCCAATATTTCTGCTTAGCTTGGCATCTACGGTTCAACTGTCTACTCCTGGCGGATCTAGATTCTACCTCCGAAGTCCTATACAATGGGTGATTACGCACTTGCTCAAGCATAACAAACATTGTTGTCATTGAGACTACCCCCTCCATAGCATCAACATTGAAGATCGAATCATTTGTATACATGTGTAATCGATCCTACTCCCAATACATCAGAGTCTCTTCTGACATCGCTGTAGGACATCAAATATGTATCCTCTTCTTCAACGGTAAACTACAAGCTCTGGCTCTACATTTTGCCATACACTTGCGACGAATCCTCCTCTTCCTCTCACTTCTAGATTCCACTTCAGGAGTCAAATATGAAGGATTACTATGAACGTGTTCGGTTGTAACCAACTCCACATGGTCCGCTTCTACCTCTATCTTGGATGACCTATAAGATGGGATATTTTGTACACTATCACAAACTCTAAACTGGGTGGACAAACTCCTACAATCTGATGGCATTGCACTACTTCCAACAAATTCTACATCAAGATGCTAAGACGATGGTAGCATAACATGATGTAATGTCAGCAGATTATAGTTACGCGGAGGCACGCCTACAACCAAACCAGTTTTGTTACTCCCAATGTGCTCTACTGTACTACTTCTAGGTGATTGTACACTAGCATCTAAAGTCAATCTACCATCGCCACATTTGGACACACTGGACGTGCCTATACTATGTACTGACAAAGCCCTATTCTTGGCTTGTCTCCTACGAGCCGATCTCCTCCCTCTGATGGATGTGCTTTCGTTTTTTGGAGTTTTGTTAAAACTTTGTTTTGTACAAACTCCAGAGTCACTACTTGTTGGTTGGAGTTTTCAGACATGATATTCACAATCACAAGTTAGACACAGATAGTTTAAACATAGACGTGAAGCACATGGATGAAGGCAATACACCCTTACACTCTCCCATGATGTTATAGCCTGTAGAAGATGGCTGGGATTGGGATGATGCTCATTGACGATTGATACCTGATGATGTTGATTGATACCATGACATTATAGCCTATAGAAGATGGCTAGACTAGGATGATGTTGATTGACCATTGATACCTTGATGATGTTGTGCCTAATTTTTTATCATACTTCCACTCAGCTCAATGATTGGATGCCGATTTTAGGAAGTGTATATCAGACTTCCACTCAGCGAGCACCTGCATAGAGCACGTGCGCGCACGTGTGAGAGAGAGAGAGAGAGAGAGAGAGAGAGAGAGAGAGAGAGAGAGAGAGAGAGAGAGAGAGAGAGAGAGAGAGAGAGAGAGAGAGAGAGAGAGAATGGAGAGGCTACATGAACGACATAGAGCACCATAGCGAGAGCGACCGAGAGAGAGAGAGAGAGAAAGAGGAAGCATGATGAGGTGACATGCAACGAGGGAAATACACACAAGGAGAGAGAGGTCATTTGACATGGATAGCGGCTGGAAATTAAATAATGATTTTAACGTTAGAATAGCATTCCAAAAGTGTCAAGGTGGCAATTTGGAGCTAGTCAAGAGCATCAAAGGAGAGATAATTGGCAAAGATGTTATGGATCTATTTTTGCAGCTTATTGAAGACTCAAGTAAGGTCAAAGAAGCAGCAAGGAAGTGTTGTTCAAGTCTACTTTACTTGTTCTATCTCATGTTTGAGCATTTTCATATGGATGTGTGCAAGTTGTCAAGATATGGTAAAACTAGCTACATTGGTGAGCATTGTTTTGATGTTGGATTTGTACAGGCATTCTTGCCAGTTTTGCTGATGGAAATGAAGCTTTTGGAGGTTCATTATGTCACTTATTCCTGGTCAAGTCATCGAGGCTTGATGGCATCCTACGACAAAATGGAGATGGAGGCTCATTCAATCGTGGTGGATACATGGCAACAAAGGACAAAGAAGGAGGAGACATGCAAGCAAATGTTGATCACTCACATTTATTGTTTGTTTGTTGTATTTTTCGAGAGAGTTCATAGTTGGAAGCATGGTAGAATCATTTCATTTACATTCTATTTAATTCTTCATGGCTCATTGAAGTGGTATTGCAAGTGGGAGCAAATCATTGCAAAGGAGGTGAAGCTTTAAAATGTGTCTCCAAGTGAATGTGTAGCTGATATCTCCACCAAAACATTGGGAAAGGACTTATTCATGAAGCAATAAATGAATGTAACTCATGGAGAGAGTAATCTTCTCTCTTCTCTATCTCACTTCATGCTTATACATGGTTCTCTTGGGTTCTACTATCCATTGGAATACTACATTGGTGATTGCATGCAATTTTATGTGTAGAATGATCTATAATTGCTATTTTCAGATTCACACGTGTGAAATACAATAGCTGGCTGGTTTTGTACGGACATCAACAATACGTTATCATATCATTCAAGTTTGATCAAGTTCTATTAGTGTTTGCATCTCATTTTGTGTGTAAATGCTGATTTTTCTACATTGGTGAGATTGGTACTGTATTTCTCTTTCTAACCAAAGATCTTTCAAGCTGATTGGATCTTAAGGATCTGAAAACTTTCACATTACCCACAAAAAGTGTTTATATATTTTTGGAGGCTGTGTTTTTTTTACCACTTTTTTAAAACCTATTTAGCTTTTCCTTTTGCAAATGGGTGACATTTTTTGTTGGCAAAGCGTGACATTTTTGTCGGCAAAAGCGTGACATTTTTTATAGCACCCCTCACATTCTTTCTCTAATATAGTTTTATACTATATAGATAGATGGAGAAATTGTGAGACCTGCAACAAACTTATGGGACAAGAACACATTTCAATTACACTTGCTTGGGCAAAAAGAACTTGGTAGCAGGCATGAGCAGGCCCGCTACCGTGTGTAGCAGGCAGCCTTCACGCGCCGAGCCGCCCTGCAGCGAGGTGCGTTGAAGGCTACCTGTACAGGGTAGCAGGCCTGCTCACGCCAGCTAACGGGCGTAACTTGCGTTTTGGCCCTTCAATTGCCCTCACGGTTGACAGGCAGTTACACTATGGCTTTGAACATAGACATCTATGTTCAGAGCCAATGAAAATGTGCCACAAACGCAAATTAATGTTGGGTAAGTTGATGTGAATAAAAAGGTGATTTCTTAAATTACAAAAAAATTTGGTGTGGTTGTGCAATGTCGATGTGCTAGGAGTGCTAAGAATCAACCCAAAGTTAAACCAGCGTCCGCATCATCCTGACGGCGGAGGCTTGCAAGTTGAACCCAATACGACATGAAAGTTTTCTTTTCTGGTACACAAGTTTCATCAGCTCAACCTTCAATATGTGGCGATTGGGCTTCCAAATTATTCTTCAGTCCTATGTACCTTCAATAGCATCGTGGCATTCTTTGTTAATGGCGGAAAACAACAATAAAATAATATAGCTCAATCCTCAAACGTTTTGCTCTCAATACGCTATTCATGACAAGTCAACTCTGAATCAGCAGCAAATGTCAGCCTCAGCTTGCGTTTTGTTTGAGATTCTAGTAGCCAGGAATGAGAATGCGCTTCCCTTATTCCTCACCCTCAATTCTCTTCTCTTCTCTTCTCTTCGACCGTCATATATTTCTGTCACTTGATTTGTCCTGTTGTGAGGTGACGGGGTGGGTTCGGGGAAGTCGATTAGAAGAATTAAGACTTGCGTGAAGTGTGATTACATCCGATCAAAAGTTACGCTTCTCATGAATATCATGCTCGCCCATATACTATTGCTTCACTGATCAGGTATCTAAAACCGTCAAAGCAGAAGTTTTGCTCAGCTGAAACTGCATGTTTCGTGAATCTGATAGACTAATTCGGAGCTGAACACATAACAGCCTTATCAGCATTGAGTTGCAGGAATTTAAAAGAAGTGCGCACGAGATCTCTAAGAAAAATTGCAAAGCTTCTCAAAAGAGCTGCTCTGCCACCAAGGCAGCGAATTTCGGCACAGAACTTGAGAAACTTAAAGCACAACGTTGGAAAGATCAAGACCTATGCAGCAGCATACGTAGATCCCAACGATAAACAATGCACGCGAATCGACGAGGAGGGAGGCAGGAACGCCTCCTGGGATGAGAGACTCACTTTCTCTGTCGATGAACGGGTTTTCGACGATGCGACGGCACAATTAACAGTAGACATATACTGTCAAGGGACATGGAAGGATAAGCGGGTGGGCACAGTCTTTCCATACATCACCGATAACGTTCTGGATCCGGATTGACAACTTTTCTTGATCTTAAACATTGTTTCTCTGCTTGGTAGTTACTTACTACGGTGTCTACGCACTACTGATATTATACTGGCTCTAGCATTTATACTTAGTTGCACATGCTCATTCACAAAACTACATTTCATTAACTGGAGTCTGGACTCTGGAATCTGGAATCTGGAATCTGGATGGATGTATTCTCATTCTTTATTATTATTTGAATTTATAAGGCTACTTTAATAGTGATGATAAAGAACACAGCAGATACTGCTGTCAATAACTAAGTCTATAGCAGGATCGATTCACTAGCATGCAGTCAATACAAGATCTATACAGCTACCATTACAAAGAACATAGCTCATGTCAGAGAAGAGAAACGCTGTAGCATATGGCAATCACACGTGAACTACACAGATAAACACTCAGCAGAATGCGTTATCAAGACTACAAGAGGAGACAAGAAAAGCTCAACTAGTTCTCATTAAGCAAAACGTGCAACGGAATTCTCTGTATCGATGTGTATATATACAATGTAGGTGATAATTAAAAGAATCATTTATCTTAACTAATCACAGTGTTTAGTCTAGCGGATCCCTGTCTCAGTCGTGAGAGAGAATATTATGTTTGTTACTGACGACTGGATTAGACTTAGTGGGCTGACGTGCTAGTTTGATAATCTGCTGACGTTCTAAATAAAACGTTTATAGTTCACACTAACTTAGCATTCCCCTCTTGAACTGTACACGTTTTATTGCCCAGCCCTACTCATCCAATTCCCATTTCAGATCTATGTTTTTCAAACAACTTTCTACCTAAGGGCTTTGTTAAGATATCAGCCACCATATCTTTGGATCTGATATACTTTACAATAACTAAGGATTTCTCTATAATATCTTTCACATGGTGATGTTTCAGTGGGATGTGTTTTGACTTAGAATGGAACATTGGCTCTTTTGTCAGGCTGATGGCTCTTTGATTATCCATTCTCATTGCAGTGGGTTCATGCTGTTCAAATCCGATTTCTCTAAGTAGATTCCTCAACCAAACAATTTCATTACTATTCTTGGAAGCTGCCACATATTCTGATTCATAAGATGATTGTGCAACTAGACTTTATTTCTTGGAAATCTAGCTAATGGCACCTCCACATAGTAAGGAACATCCGCTTGTTATTGATTTACTATCATCTCTACAGTTGGCCCAACTGGCGTCACTATATGCTTCAAGATTTTGGTTTGCTTTTGAAGTACATGTGATACCAAAGTATGAGGTATTTTTCAGATACTCATAATTCTTTTTGCCAACCTCCAATGTGCAACTCCTAAATTGTTAGAAAATTGGCTGAGAGAGAAAACTGAATAAGCCAAATATGGTCTAGTGCAGACAACAAGATACATCAAACTGCCAATTAGGTTCCTGAATGGAATCTGTGCCATTTATTCCTTTTCCTCATCTGTCTTTGGACTGTCATTTCTGGATAAGGGCTCCTAGCTCCATTGGTGTTGCTGATCCTTTACAGTCTTGCATATTAGAGTTTTTTATGATACGTAATGCATATATAGACTGCTTAATTGTTATAGTTCTATTGTGTCTATCTCTAGATATTTCGATTCCTAGACACAATCTAGCTTCACCTAGATCTGTAATTTCCAGTTGAGTCTTCAGTCTGACTTTGATGTGTCTAATCAATTCTATATGATTTCCTATCAGTAGACAATCATCAACAAATACTGTTATGATCAGAAAAATTTGATCATTTCTATAGACATAAACATTTGAATCAGAATTGATTGGAGCAAAGCAGAGGTTTTTGAGAATTTCATCAGTTCTCTTGTGCCAGGCCCGTGCAGCTTGCTTAAGTCCATAAATGTTTTTCTGTAATCTACACACACTATTTGGAAACCTGTCATCTTCAAAGCCCTCCAATTGCTTCATATAGATATCCTCTTTCAGATCACCATGCAAAAAAGCTATCTTAACGTCGATCTGATGAATTTCCAGGTCATGCTTGGTAGCTAATGCAAGAAGCAATCGAATACTAGACATTCTGCCTACTGGAGAGAATGTTTCCAAGTAATCTGTCCCCTACTGCTCAAAAAATCCTTTGGCCACAAGTCTGGCCTTGTGTCTGTCCACAGTTCCATTTGCATTTGTCTTTCTTTTGAAGACCCACTTGCAGTCAACTACTTTTCAATCCTCTGGCAAAACACAGAGTTCCCAGACATTATTCTTCAGCATTGATGACATTTCTTGCCTTTAGCCATTTGTCTGATTCATCACAGCTCACAACTTCTTGGTATGTAGAAGGTTCATTAGTAACTCCACAAAAATCAATGGCATTTAATTGTGCATTCTCAATCACGTTTCAGTGTTGGTCTACGGATTCTTGGAAGCATTCTCGCCTTTGCTCAGCAGGTTCAATATCCTCCTCAACTGCTTCAGCTGGGACAACTGGGACAAGTGCTTCCTCTTCCCCTTCTCCAGTCAGACTGCTACCTAGATACTGCATAAATTCTGGACTACCATTCTCTAGCCCTTCAGAGATTTCTCCTTCATTAAACTTCACATCTCTGCTCACAAGAATCTTCTTGCTCTCCAGATCATACAACTTGTATCCATGTGATTAAGTGGAATATCCCATAAATATGATTTTCACAGACCTGTTATCCAGCTTACTCACTTTTACTTTGGAATATGCATGTATGCAATGCACCCAAAAATCCTCAAATGAGAAAGGTTAGGTTTTCTACCTGTCCAGATTTCTGCAGGTGTCTTTCCTTTTACACTGGTTGTCACAGTCCGATTCTACAGATACACAATCATAGATATCGCTTCACTTCAAAAGTTCATGGACAGATTTGACTGAATAAGCATACATTTGGCAGCATCCATAATTGTCCGATTTCTTCTCTTAGCAACTCCATTATGTTGAGGAGTATATGGTACTGTAAGCTCCCTGTCTATATTATCCTGGCATACAAAATTCTTTGAATGCATTGCTCAGATACTCTCCTCCATTGTCAACCGTAGTCTTTTAATCTTTGCTCCTGTATACCTTTTTGCAAAAGCCTTAAATCTCTTGAATGCTTCAGAAGCATCTGACTTAAGCTTCAAAATATAGAAAAATGTCAAGTGGCTATAATCATCAATAAAGGACATGAAATACCTTGAACTTGTCAGAGATTTCACCTTCATAGGGCCACACAAATCAGAATGTACCAACTCAAGAACTGATTTGGCATGCATTCCTTGTCCTTGAAAAGGATTTCTGTGTTGCTTGCCTAGTACACATGCTTGACAGAAGTTGAGATTACTTCATATAAATTGGAGTTCATAAACTAATCTGTTTATGTACATATTCACCAATGAGTTTACGTTTAGGTGACCCGATTTCCTGTGCCATAACTCAATGTTATTGTCCAACTTGAAGTGATCATCCCTTTCTCTGTCTTCCTCTTCATTGACATCTGATATAGATTGTCTTTTCTTGAGGTTGCAGCTATAGTCACACCTATTTTTCGATCTTTTATCCCGCATACATCATGATCAAAATTGAAATTCATGCCAATATCTATCAATCTGGCTACTGATAGTAGGTCTTTCCTCAATGATAATACATACAGGACCTCCGCCAAAGCTTTATCACCACTTTGGGTCTCCAGAAGAATTTATCCAGTGCCTTCAACCTTGTGCTGACTGTTATCTCCTAGTGCAGCCTTTCTTGTCACATTACAATGCTTGTAGTTGTCAAGAATCTCCTTTCTCCAGGTGATATAAGCCGTTGTACCAATGTCCAAAATCAAATCAAAAGTGTGTTTCTTGACTAGGCAGGCAATATGTTAAAGATAAAGTTACATCAAATTTTTAGTTATTTTCAAAGACTTATATATAGTGAGTGGTCTTGTGAGCCTTTGTATTGAGGCTATCAAAGCCAATAGCATTTCCATATTCCCATTATAATTATATCAATTATGTATTGAAATGATGTGAGGTCGGCTCTCTAAGTAATATGTGGACAAAAAGTTTTTTTGATATTAACCAAAAGTTGTCTAAGTTGAGGAATATTTAGAGAAAAAATAAACTTCTAAACTTTAAGTTAATGTATCCAGATCATAAACTTCTTATTTTGAAAAGCCAACATTTCGATTGGCAAATTCTATATTTTACTATAACATGGTAAAATATCAAGACAAAACTTTGTGTAATGTGCCTTTTTAGGTGCTCAATTTATTTCTCGAGATCCAAAACCATCCTAATTTGATACAAGTCTAATGCTCACAATGGACACACCACCAAGAAGAAGCTTTTACCCAAAGGCATAACATAAGCTCTATAGTAGATTTGTCATCTATAATAGGTTGAAAGCTATAGTAGATAGAACATTGATTGATCCAATATAGAACATCTACTATAGCTTGAAGGCTATTAGAGTAGATAGAATGTCAATTGATCCAATATAAAACTACCTCAAGTTTTTTGTATTTCTCAGTAGAGCAACTCTTAGATCTAGATATTGTGTTGATGGGTTTTATTTTAAAAATTCACCTATCTTGCTACATTTGGTATAAATATGGAGAAATTTTTTAATCAAGAAATATACTTGATCATTGACTATGAATACCTCCTAAATTGGTAACGCATGCAATAGAAGTTAAGTCCAATGCCAAGGCTGTTCAACAAAAATAGTGAATGCTACCTTACCACTTGAGAGCTAGGGTGTACATAGAACTAGAGAGACCGAAAACAAGTATGTCATCGACAAAATTAACCACAAACTTTCCCATAAACGGTCTAAGCACATTGTTATTAGTGTGAAGAATTGAAAAAGATTATCTATGTTAGATATAGGGGTCTTATGTTTTTTACATCAAGCATCTAGGTGTAGGATGTTGATAGGAATAAATTTGGCATAGATGGCAAATTATGCATTTCCACTTGTAATGCCACTATTGAGCCAAAATAGAGTAAGAGGCTAAACACTTGCTAATTAGATTGTAGACAAGTGTAAAGTTTTTGTTTGATGAATTCCAAGAGGTCCAATAGGATTTAGAGGTGGAACCTTGTGAGGTCCAATAGGAAATTGAGGTGTGCTTGAATATAGTCCAATAGAATTAAGAGGTGCATAGATCAATGATCCAATAGGATCAAGAGGTGACAAAATATGGTCCAATCATAGTTAGGCATAGTGGTAGCTCGTGGACCTACTAGTATCATTGTACTCCTCATTTTGAAGTCAATTGATTTGGTGATTTCATGGATTTTGTGAGTTATTGGATTTCTAGCTTTCTCTCTCTACCCGAGAGCTCATGATGGTTTTTCTCTCTCTACTCAAGGAGAGCAGCTTGTTTTTACTTAGAATACTTTTGGAACACTTCCCACACGTGTGAGTGAGAGTTAGAAGTGATTGAATGCATGTAGTAGTGTGTTTTTGCCATAGGATTCAAGATTGATCTTGAATCTCAATCTAGTCTTGATCTTGGTGCATCTACACACCTTAGGAGATCACAAGTACATGTAGTGGACAGTCCACACGTGTGAAATTCAACATGGTATCAGAGCCTATCTAAGGTTACCATGTATTTTGATCCATCTAAGTGAAAAATTTTCATCAATCTTGAGCTAGAAGTTGTCAAGGCCCATTTTCCTAGCTATCTTGTTCAATCTTGGATCAAAAGAGATCAAAAGGACATTGATTGGGTCTGACCTGGTACTGTATGGAATCAGGTGCTCAGACACGTGTGAGAAACATCCAATTTCAGTTTGGAAGTTCTCTCTCATGTTTGATCCATTTATCTTGCTTGATAGCTTGTTTTGAAGCTATTTTTGTCTAGTTTCTGTTGCAATCAGTTTCATTCCATTTGGTTGTGCCAATCAAAAGTTATAAGCTTTTGAAGAGGGTTAGGTAGGGCACCTAGACCTGGGTGGACACATTTGGTTTGGTCAAGAGATTGCTTGGTTGATCCAAAATCACAGTTGTATGCTTGCCAATCTCATCTATATGTGATCTAGCACTGTTTTGAGATCTTAGCCATTTTGTTTCATGCAATATCATTGTGTTTGAGTCAAATTTGGTTTCTTAGTGTATTTCACACGTGCTAAGAGTGTTAGATCCTAACTTTGCCTATACTCCATCATTTGATGTAAAATAGATCTTGTTTTAGAGAGATTTGAGTAGCTAGTGAGAATCAATTCACAAATTGTTGTAAGATCTTTCATAGGAGGAGATAGTACTCAATTATTGGATCCTATTGAAAGTGTGTAACAACATTTATTGTTCATCATTTGAGTTTTCTTCACTTCAAATGTTTTCAATGGGTTCATCCTTGTTGGAACCAAGTGAAAGATTGACCACTTCAAATTATTCAATTTGGAAAATGAGGATGGAGTCCATCTTGATCCTTCAAAACGTGATGGACATAGTTCTTGGCCTTGAAGAAGAACCACAAGTTATTCAAGAGGTTCAAAAATACAAAAAGAGAGCTAGGATGGCTCTCCACTACATTAAGATGAATGTCTCTAATGAGATATTGAGGGAGATAGGTACTTGTACAACAGCCAAAGAAGCTTGGGATTGTCTCAAGACTATCTATGAGGCTAAGAATACCTCTAGGCTTCTCACTCTTAGGAATCAAATCTTTCAAAGTAGCCAAAAGAGTGATGAGAGTGCATCTAGTTATGTTTTGAGAGTAAAAGATATTCATAGAGAGCTTGCTTGCATTGGTGATTCCATCAATCAAAATGAGCTAGTTCAAGTCATTCTCAATGGCTTGAGAAGTGAATTTGATAACCTTGTGCAATCCTATGCCATTAAGGAGGAGCTACCAAGTTTGGAGGCTCTCCAAAGTGTGCTAATTTCAGAATAATCAAGACAAGAGTACAAGCTCTTGAGGATGGACAAGCTTTCTCTCACTCATAATGATGGCAAAGCTCTCTTTGCCAAGGATAAGCACAAAGAGAGGAGCAAGAACCAACATCAACAATCCTCAAGCAAGGAAAGGACAAAGTCAAATCCAAAGACAAAGATGAGGAGGAAGATGATTCCTCTAATGCTTCATCATCCAAGCTCAAGAAGAAGAAGAAGATCAAGTGCTTTTATTGTGGCAAGAAAGGTCATTATGCCACCAATTGCTTCAAAAAGAAGAATCAACTCAAGCAAGCCAATATTACCAATGCGAAGGAAGACACTATTGCAAGTGATGGAGAGGGATCTCTTATGGTCTCTAGTTTCTCATCTACTCCTTTCAAGAAGGACGGCCTATGGTATATTGATAGTGGAGCCTCTTCACATATGTGTAGCTCCAAGGACTCTTTCTCTTCTATTGCACCTTATGATGGAGTCAAGAAATCAATATACACTGCAAATGATTTTGAATGTCCTATTGAAGGCATAGGGAACATTCCCTTGAAGCTTGCATCCTCTAAAGTTCTTTCTCTCTCTAGAGCTCTTTATGTACCTAAGCTTACCATGAATCTTATTAGTGTTGGCCAATTGCTTGATAATGGCCTTGATGTAAAATTCAATGTTGATACTTGCACTATCAAGAAGAATGATGAGATACTTGCATTAGGATCTAGATTTGGTGGCATCTATAAACTAGATCCAAATGAGTATGTGAATGCTTGTAATGTTGCTCTTGTGAACAAGCTCTCTATGGAGGAATTATGGCATAGGAGGTTGGGACATCCCAACTACAAATCCATGCTCTCTATGATCAAAGAATCCAAAGCTATTGGCTTGCCAAAGTCATTCTCCAAGAAGATCAAGCCTTGTGAGGCTTGTGCTATTGCTAAATCTCACAAAAAGCCATTTACAAGATCTTCTATCAAAAGCAAGCATCCTTTGGAGTTAATCCACTCGGATGTGCATTTCTCATCAACTACGAGCAAGGGAGGAGCCACTTGTTTTGTTACTTTCATTGATGATTACACAAGATTCACTTGGATATATCTTCTTGCTTCAAAATCTATGGTGTTTGATCATTTCCTTATTTTCAAAGCTTATGTAGAGAAGCAATTCTCATTCAAGATTAAAGCTCTTAGAAGTGATGGAGGTGGTCAATATATCTCCAATAAATTTCAAGTTTTTTGTGAGCTTGAAGGCATTAAAAGAGAGTTTTCTTGTGCCTACTCTCCATCTCAAAATGGAGTGGCTGAGAGAAAGAATAGATCTCTATGTGAATGTACAAAATCTATGAGAATTGAGGCATCTTTGCCCAAAGATTTTTGGGGAGAAGCCATTAATTGTGCAAATTATCTTTGCAATAGGCTCCCACATATAGCTCTTGGAGGAAAGTCACCATATGAAATCTTATTTTTGAAGAAGCCTAAGGTTCATCACCTTAGAGTTTTTGGATGCTTATGCTTTGTACATATTCCCTTGGAAACAAGGAAGAAGGAAGATCCTAGTGCATGCAAAGGGATCATGGTTGGATACTCATCCACCAAGAAGGCCTATAGAGTCTTTATACTCTCTACTTCTCAAGTTATTGAAAGTAGAGATGTTGTCTTTCATGAAGATCAACACTCATCATTTGAAGAGGCCGAGATCAAGAAATCTATGGATGCATCATCAATTATTGATTTTGAAGACAATCATGATGTGATGGGGTCGAGATTTGAAGAAGACTCTCCTCGGATTTTTTCACCAAGAAGATCCATGAGAGATAGATCCGAGCCTAAAAGGCTCTCATATGTTGACAAAGGCAAACAAGTGGATCTTGATTCCACTAATTATGTTTTTTATGTCTCTCATGAAGAGCCAAAGAATGTACAAGAGGCACTCAATACCAAGGAGTGGTATGATGCCATGAAGCAAGAGTATGATGCATTGATCACCAACAATACTTGGGAGCTTGTGGATCCTCCTTCCAACAAGCATGTGATTGGTTGAAAGTGGGTATTTCTTATCAAGTTCAATCATGATGGCACCATCAACAAGCATAAAGCAAGATTATGTGCCAAAGGATTTGCTCAAATCCATGGTCTTGATTATGAGGAGACCTTTGCACCTGTTGCAAAGATGGTGACAATAAGAATTCTTATTTCTCTTGCTTGTTTTTTCAAGTGGAAGGTGTTCCAATTAGATGTATCCAATGCTTTTCTAAATGGTTATCTTGAGGAGGAGATCTATATGGAACAACCTCAAGGATTCATCAAGGATGAGTCCAAAGTGTGCTTGCTCTTCAAAGTCTTTATGGACTCCAAAAAGTACCAAGATCATGGTATTCAAGACTTAACTCTTTTCTTATCTCACTAGGATTTACTCTTAGTGACTATGATCCTTCCATGTATCTAAAGTTTGTTGATAGCAATATTGTCATTCTTCTAATTTATGTTGATGACATTATTCTTTGTGGAAGTTGTATCAAGCTAGTTGATGAAACCAAGCAAGCACTTGGATGTGAGTTTAAAATGCAAGATCTAGGAGAGATACATTACATCCTAGGCCTAGAAATTGATTTTTATGAAAATCATGTCTTTATATGCCAATCTAGATATGCTCACTCTATGTTGAAAAAATTCCATATGGAAAATTCTAAGAGCATAGATACTCTAATGGAGCAAATTGTAAAAGATCCTAATAAAGTTGATGAAAGATCCTTTGAGGACATCACACTTTTTAGGAGTCTTGTAGGCTCCTTGATTTGGCTTACCATTACTAGGCCCGATCTTAGTTTTTGTGTGCACAAATTGAGTCAATTTATGCAAGATCCTAAGATCCATCATTGGAAGATGGCCAAGAGGATTCTAAGATATGTATCTTCATCTTGTGATTATGGTCTACTCTATAAAAGTGAAGATCTATCCATTATTGGCTACTCGGATTCGGACTTTGCAAGTGACAAGATGGATCGAAAGTCTATTAGTGCATACACTATCTTTCTTGGAGGCAATCTAATATCTTGGCTTTCCAAAAAGCAAGATACTATATCTCTCTCTTCATGTGAGGCCGAGTACAAAGCACTCACTACAACTACCAAAGAAGTGCTTTGGATCAAGAGGTTATTAATGGAACTAAAGTGCATCAAGGAGGATGATCTACCAATGATCAAGTGTGATAACATCTCGGCCCAAGCTCTTGCCAATAATCCCATATTTCATGCAAGAAGCAAGCACATGGAAGTGGCACACCATTTTGTGAGAGAAAATCTTATTGGAGGAGAAATCTATTTGGAGCATGTCAACTCGTCCTCTTGTATTGCCGATCTACTCACCAAGCCTTTGAGCAAAAGTGCTTTCATCAAGCATAGATCTAATCTTGGAGTTATATCAAGATCAATGCTCAAATCTTCATAGATAATTTTTTAGGAGGAGTGTGAAGAATTGAAAAAGATTATCTATGTTAGATATAGGGGCCTTATGTTTTTACATCAAGCATCTAGGTGTAGGATGTTGATAGGAATAAATTTGGCATAGATGGCAAATTATGCATTTCCACTTGTAATGCCACTATTGAGCCAAAATAGAGTAAGAGGCTAAACACTTGCTAATTAGAGTGTAGACAAGTGTAAAGTTTTTGTTTGATGAATTCCAAGAGGTCCAATAGGATTTAGAGGTGGAACCTTGTGAGGTCCAATAGGAAATTGAGGTGTGCTTGAATATAGTCCAATAGAATTAAGAGGTGCATAGATCAATGATCCAATAGGATCAAGAGGTGACAAAATATGGTCCAATCATAGTTAAGCATAGTGGTAGCCCGTGGACCTACTAGTATCATTGTACTCCTCATTTTGAAGTCAATTGATTTGGTGATTTCATGGATTTTGTGAGTTATTGGATTTCTAGCTTTCTCTCTCTACCCGAGAGCTCTTGATGCATTTTCTCTCTCTACCCGAGGAGAGCAGCTTGTTTTTACTTAGATTATTTTTTGAATACTTCCCACACGTGTGAGTGAGAGTTGGAAGTGATTGAATGCATGTAGTAGTGTGTTTTTGCCATAGGATTCAAGATTGATCTTGAATCTCAATCTAGTCTTGATCTTGGTGCATCTACACACCTTAGGAGATCACAAGTACATGTAGTGGACAGTCCACACGTGTGAAATTCAACAATTAGAACTACCCAAGTGAGAGTTTGTGTGGATTCAAACAATTGGACAAGAAAACCAAAAAAGATTACTATCCCTTCCTTTTAATAGATTAGATACTAGAAGAGTTAGCCCAGATGGAGCTATAATCCTTTATGGAATGTTTTGTTGGTTACAACCAAATAGCATTCAAGGAAGAAAATAAATTGAAAACTACATTCATGACCACTTTTAGGATATTTTCCTACTATGCAATGTCATTTAAACTATGCAATTCTCCTACCACATACCAGAGATTCATGAATGAAAGTTTCAATAACATTTCATATGACAATCTGAAATTTTTTATGGATGACATGTTCAGGATATCTAGTATAAAGTTTTTTTTGGGAATAAGAGATCGTGTTCTATCTTCTCTTGGATTTGTCCTTTAGAAAGTTAATAAAAGGACTTTAGGCCTATTACGTGAGACTTTTAATGTTGCATGGCCTAAAAGTCAAGTTAGTGAATAAAGTAGGGTTTCCCACCAAAATTCACTTTTAAATTGGGTCCTCCAATTAATGAATGGGTTCCAACCACTTTTTGAATATAGAGGTTAAGATTAGCCTATAGGAATTGGGGAGTCCATCCCCTCAAACAATCCACTATATAAGTGCCAATTTCGAATCATTGTACATGTTCTCTCTTCATTTTAATACAAGCAGGTTGGCCCTCTTATGGAATGGATGTGGAATGTCCTTGCTCTCTATCTCTTTTCCTCCATCTCTCATGTTTTCTTTGTGTTTGCTAATTATTGGATTTGATGTTTATTGGGATTGCCATTTCTTATGCTTTTTGTGAGAGAGAAAGGGAGAGAGAGAAGGGTAAGCTATCATCATTGTGGATTTAGGGTTAATGGTTGTATCGTTAATGGATCTTAGTATTAAGAAAACATATGTTCATGTTGGATTATGATTTATGTTATCGCTCTCATGGGATGGAACCTCCGCGTGACATCTAACCTCGTCTCCTTGATGCTTGTGTGCTTGGATCTTGGGTTGAGTCTAGGGTAGGAAATAGCCCCACAACAATTTTGGTGCCGTTGCCGGAGAGCTATGCCAATTTATCAATTTGCAGCATGTTTGGATGGATGTTAGCTTGCATTAGGCATCTTGTTTTGGCATAAGAAAAATTGCACCTTAGGGTTGGATTGAGAGTGATTTTGCTTGTTCTTGTTTGAATCTAATATGATTGTTAAACAGGGAAAGCTATTTAGATCGCCATTCTTAAGATCCATTTGGATATGAGAAATCAGAGAAAACAACAAAAAATGGTCAATTCTGTCAGATTTGAGCAAAAAGGAGACAAAATCATCATCAGATCTGATACTTTTTACCGTCTTACAGAAAACCTTTGTTGAGTTGCATGAAGCTTCAGTTTCACTCACAGAACCTTTAAATTGAAGGGCAAAGGTCAATTCCCAGCACATTTGCAAAAACATCAGAAAAACCATCAGAAAACACCAAAAAAAAATCAAAACCCTAAAAAATATAGAAAAAGAACCTTCGTTCGATTCACTGTGCATAAGTGTGATTCAGATCTATCTGCTACCAGGTCGACAAAGATTAATACTAAAAATAAAAGGCGAGAGTGATTGTTCATCTAGTTGTTGATAATCTTTTGTGAAAAATTTACAAACCCTTTGCAAAAATGTCAATTCTCTGAGAAGAAGCTTTGCCTAAACCTTCGCAAGAGTTTCTGTCAGTCCTACTTGCTATTTTTGCTAATCAATGAGTTGGGCGAATGTTTTGTCAAGGACAGTTGTCATATTGACCTATTTTTGTCAAAAACGACTCTTCTGACTCTTGCAACCTTCGTTGAAACTTTTGTTTACTCTTCTGAGGATTCTAAATATAGTAAGCCATCATCTTTGAGTGCGGCAAAGATTATATTTATTAAGATTTTGCAAAAAGTCTATTATAATTCTCGCCCAGCCGAAAAGATTGATTGTTCACCTACAAGAACCTTCACCAGTTGTACCCTAGCTTTATTTGTGTCTTACTGTTTGTGAGTTTGACGAAGGTTATTTTATCAAATTTGTCAGACAATAGTCAGATCAATGATCTATTACCAAAAATAGTAGTGAAGGACCTTCGTCTAGTCTACCTTTGTCTAGTCTACCTTCGCTAGTACTTCAGTTAGAGATTTCAAAGTATAATGGGTTATTTGATGTTGTTAGATTTCTCAAAATCTATTCAGAATCATGTGAGGTATATGGCAAATTTTTTCCTCAACATAAACTTAAGCTATTCTCGATGGCCTTAACTAGAGCTGCACAAGATTGGTTCTATAATCAAGATGAAACAGAATGTGGAGATTGGGAAGCTGTAAAAGAAGCTCTCATCACAAGATTTAAACCTTAAAAATTTATGGAAGATCCCTTTTTCTATTTAAGTAAAATTAAAATGGGAAAGAGTGAAGGGGTATTAGACTATATTGAATGGGTTAAACACCTCAAATCTAAGTGTGTTCCCGATTTAATTAATGATGAAGCTATGATTATGTGGTTTTTGGTAGGTCTACCTAAGAGGATTAGATGCGAGCTGAAATGTCATACAGAGTATGTGTCTTTACAAAATTCTATGGAAGATGCGATACAAGAGGAAGATGAAGATTCTGATGATGAACCGAATATTGGAATGCTTCCATATACAACGGGGCAAACCACTACTACATCCACCACTATTGCATTCACAAATATCAATTCTACTACAGAATTGATGATGAACGAGTTCGAGAAACTTTGTCAAAAGCACAAGATGTAGTTGGATAAGATGCAGTCTCAATTCAACGAGAAGCTGAAAGCTTTGGAAGATGTTGTGAAAGATTCAACTAGTTCCATCACATTTTGCAATATTTCCATATTTGGCATATTGAGGTCAAAACTTATTTTACACTTAGAGGTTGACTTTTCAAAGTTCATTAGTCTAAATTTCATTTGAATAAACACTTTTTGAAAGTGTGGGAAAGATAGAATGCGAGTTTGAGTAGATTCAATTTGAATAAGTTGGGTACATTGAATCTAGACCCAAAATTGGTAGGGTTAGCATTTTGGTGGGAAAGCCAAGTGGCCAAATAGGGTTTGGACCTGCTATAAAAGTATGTAACTCGTGGATAGAGTCATCTTCTCTCTTCTCTATCTCATTTCATGCTTATACATGGTTCTCTTGGGTTCTACTATCCATTGGTGCACTATCTTGGTGATTGCTTGCAATTCTATGTGTAGAATGATCTATATTTGCTATTTTTGGATCCACACGTGTGAAATACAATAGCTTGCTGGTTTTGTATGGACAGCAACAGTACATAATCATCTCATTCAAGTTTGATCAAGTTCTATTAGTGTTTGCATCTCAAATTGTGTGTAGATGCTGATTTTTCTACATTGGTGAAATTGGTAGTGTATTTCTCTTTCTAACCAAAGATCATTCAAGTAGATTGGATCTTCAGGATCTGAAATCTTTCACAGATGTGATGCCACATATTTACTAAATAGTGAATATTTACTCAAATATGGCAACTTATACTCAAAGATGAAGTTATGTGCTAGTTAACGATATATTATGAAAAGGCCTATAACATTTTTCGGGATATAAATGTTTAAAACTTGTCTTACATTAAAGGACAAGACCTCCAGAAATAAAATGACGCTTGGAACAGCCTTAATCCAGTCAAGTATATGAACCGACTAGATTCATATCACCATATTAAACTAGAGTAGATTAAACTTATACTCAAATGTACCATTAGTTGTGTAATTTACATGTACTTGTAACTCATATTTTAACGAGACTTAGTAAATGGAGTGACGCACCAGGAATCTCAAAAGGTGTGTTTGTTCGTTCCGTAGGAAATATAATTAATGAAGACATGCCTCATTCTCACACCTCCGGGAGAGAGAGTTTCTGTATATGTGAGATTGAAGAAGTGAATAGAGCATCCAAGATTATTTTTTTTTTATCTCTGTTTTTCGCACTGTTGACTGTGAGTGACTTTGGGTCTACTAGCGATCTCTTTTACGTTGCTTAAATCACCCTCTAGTCAGACAGTTACTATAGATCGTTTGTTAGTGTTTCCGTAAAGTTGCTCTAAAGAACTATCTCTAAACTATCTTATTTGCCTGCACGACTACTTTGTTTTCGGCACTCAAATAACAGATTTCTTCGGTACAATTTCCCATAGTCACTGATAGAGAAGTATGTATACATGTGAAATGCTAGTCCCTACCCAAGGAATTGTGTTATTGATCTATATTCATGATTGTAACAAATAGATATGTTTCTAACATGTTTGTGAACTATTTGAGTTCTTTAACCATGACTAGACTTTAGTTGTTGAGGACTTATGTCTAGAACACAATAGTTCAAGAATAAAATTAACTATTTGTCTGAACGTACACATCTGCATCGAACATAATACAAATCCCTACTGACAACTTAATCAGCCAGAGTGTAGTTCATTTGTGCTACTATCATAGCCTTTCACTTAAAGAACGCTTTTCATTCAGTTTGATAGATTAATATTGTTGTTCTGAATTCGTCATCGTCATACATCCACAACAAAAGTAATATTGGTTACTTATTAAATGTCCGTTGACAACCAAATTAACACTTAACTCCATTCCATTTGAAATAAGTCAGGGCTGTACCAATTAAACAGCTTCTTAGTGCTATCTCCTTGGGAACGACATAAATACTACACAAATCTAGCAATTCTAGGTTGGTATATCACGACAGAAGAGGTGCAGGCTCAGAGTAGCAAAGCAACTAAAAAGTTTGCTAAGACCTTTTCTAGTCGAAAAAATGTCTGGTGTTCAATTTGTGTGAGAAATCACACCATGAATGAATGTCCAACATTGAAACAACAAATGACAAATACTATGTGTCATCTGGGCAATTCTACAAGACACGAAACAACATATTGCTTGTTTAATCCTCATATTATCCAGCAAAAGTATGCTAAGCTTCAATATCGGGAACCTAATACCTATAAGAGACCTGATCCTAAGAACTAGGCTCATAACTTTGGCCTGGGATTTTCTGAACGACTTGCTTTGCTAGCTCCACCAACACAAAATGCTTCTCCTGCGAACCTAATGGAACCAGAGCCTTATAGTGGTAATGAGAAATGGAATCAACATATTGATCAAGATATTGGTCCTTCATAGCAGTATGTTATCTATGTTGTCGCGCAACAACAAGAAACTAGACAATGGGCCAGAGCACCATTTGGATGCTTTGCATGCAGAGAGAATCACAGAGTTGCGGAATGTCCGAACAAAGACAAGTTTGTCCCATTATGTCGTAAATGCGGTTATGGACATTGTTCAAGGATTGTCCAGCAAGACCAAAACAACTACCGGTTACTACTCTAGTGAATATGATTATGATCAAGCAAAGACCAACATCTCAGCCTATTGAACCAAGTGTACCTTTGATGGTTGTTACCTGAGCTCAAAAGCAGAAAGAGGTTCTAGTTGATCCAGTAACTGCTGAATCTATGCCAACTACAAATATACCAAATCTCAACTCAAAAAAGAAGAGATACTAGAGCATGAGGCAGTGGATTAAATAGTCGTAAAAAAAGAAGCCTTAGAAGCAGCTAAAGCAGCAACCGAAGCCCATTCTTCATCTGTGCTGCAAACAGATCCATGAGTGGATGTTAAAACTCAGTTGCACCATCATGAAGAACCCTTCAAAATGACAGAACCTAAAGCGCCACAAACATAAATGATCGTGAATATTATGTCTAGAAAGATGGATATTAACTGGGAGAATTTCTTAAGTTGGTGCCTAAAGCAAAAAAAGTATTAGCAGAAAGATTAACTTAGATTGAATCACCAGTACATTAGAAGCCACTTTTTTGTGCCGGGTTTCTCTGATGAGATTGTGTTTTGACCACGCTATCGGCACTATAAAATGTACATGCATCACCAAGAAATTGTTCAATAACTCTCGTATTGATCTCATCAACATCCTCATTCACCACTGTCAATATTGCATGGCTCCTCAAAAAATTGACCTCGTTGTAATGTTTGCAATATTGGGAAAAGTGAATGAGATCAATTCTTCTACATCATGTGTCTTGAGGCACATACCAACAAGTAGACAAATCACATCAGTATCATGTTTTGCAAACATGTGCTCATAGCCATCCCCAATGAACAGCAAGTAACCAACAAACATCAACTATTTATTCCTATCAACACCTTCCACACTCATTACACGCATGTTCGTTGATAATTGGTGCACCTCAATACGTTTCAAAAGAAAGGAACACTTAAGTGATGCATCAACAATTTGTGCATGACTGCCACATCACAACACAAGTAGTATTTGTCAGAAATTACCACCCAATACAACTGGTACACCACCAAAGAGAGCATCCTTCAACAACATATCTTTTAAAGAACAATCTACACACTCTACTGCATGCTTATGTACCATCAGAGCGTCGTCCCAGATGATGAGGTGACATGCCATCAATAACCAACCTAATGCAGATTGCTTTGAGATATTGCATGTCGAGGTCTCATGCAATTCCATTAGAGGAATTTTAAATCTGGAGTGGGAAGTCCTACCACCAATGAGGTGGTCTCCCTGAGTGCCACCCCAATGGACTCGTCATCCACATACTATGCTCACCTGATGTCTCCAATCCTGGTCACCATCCTGCTAGACAAGCCAAACTCCAAAGCATCACCTGCTCCACCTGGCTTCTAGCATCTGCTCACTCTCCCTGGCTATGTGCCACCCGACACCATGCCAATGCAAGCCTATCCCTGAGTCGCCGCTCATGGGATCCCGAGACCACTGCCTTTGTGATCGTACTGAAGTATATGGCTCTGAGTGACTCCCTCTAGGCTTATCCCTTATCTCACCACCTGAGAATCTGCACCATGGAAATTCCAACACCTGTGCCAAGCCTAGACTCCTACAAATACAGCCAAATGCATGAAAGCTATAGGTAGCTTATCCACGCCCATGGTAGATTTCTCCTCATCGATGCCAATGTCCAATGACTGGCCCCCTGCTGTAATGCCAACCTGTACTCCCACCATGAAGTCCTCGTCATCAGTGTCCCCTATAGTAGATTGCTAGCAAAGCACCCATCATGGTGCTTGCCCTCCGATCACACCCCGTGCGATCTCCATCAGCTCTCCAACCTAGAGCTGGCTTTCAAAGCTTCACACTTTGCCCATTTGCATTTGCAGCTTTCTGATTCCATCATGAATCCCCCCTGTAAGTCCTATCCAATCCAAAGACTCAAGTCCGATATGAAATAGTTGCCCCCTGATGATCATCCCATGTCACCCTGCAGTGCTATCCATACCAGGTATTCCAATGCAATCACTGATCTCGAAGATCTGAACATCTACCATGCAGTGCCCACCTGTATTCTCCCAAGCTAGCTCCAAGCTGCTTCTGTGAATGGTTCTAAACCACTCTTTGAGAATACACGGAGATGTGAACTCCAAAGCCACCATCAAGTTTCTCACATGACTGTGCATGCCAATATCCCTCCAAGTGAACCTGTGAGATCTTCCATGGCCCAAACCAAACGATCTGCACCTTGTCATCGTTGGAATCTGCATCCCTGATGCAATAGTGATATGGCAAATTGACTTGACTTATTTAAACTAGCAGTTGGAGTGTATCTCTTCGATGACAAACCTGATACACTACACCATAGCTATAATGACTTGATCAAAATTGACTTACCGACTGCAAAATCGCAAAATCATCACACTCACCACTCACCAAGGGTATTCTTATTCGTCTGCATGTCCCACACACAGCTCGTCCAATGCAAGTCTGCTATCTTGCCCAATGGCTTCCAACTGGCACCACCTCGCACTTCCATCACCTGTGACTGCCAAAATGTGTGTACCTCCAAGCTAGCCCATATTTCCCCGAACGAGAAATTTTCAAACTACAGATGCGTGTGTCAATGTAGCTATCACCTGACTCGACAATGCCACTGCCGATCATACCTATGAGAGCGTTCCTCCAAAATGCCACTTGACGTTGGTTGGTTCGAACCCCAAGAGTTGAGCCTGATCACAAGAATTTCTCACTTGTAACCTGCATACCATGCCTACTTCTCACCTGTGATTGCTGGCCCTCTCAAAATTGTTGCCAATGATGAGTAGTTACATGGCCAACTTTCTCCACACAAATCCACTACCATTCACCTGTGAAAGATTCAACTAGTTTCATCACATTTTGCAATGTTTCCATATTTGGCATATTGAGGCCAAAACTTGTTTTAGACTTAGAGGTTGACTTTTCAAAGTTCATTAGTCTAAATTTCATTTGAATAAACACTTTTTGAAAGTGTGGGAAAGATAGAATGCGAGTTTGAGTAGATTCAATTTGAATAAGTTGGGTACATTGAATCTAGACCCAAAATTGGTAGGGTTAGCATTTTGGTGGGAAAGCCAAGTGGCCAAATAGGGTTTGGACCTGCTATAAAAGGATGTAACTCGTGGATAGAGTCATCTTCTCTCTTCTCTATCTCATTTCATGCTTATACATGGTTCTCTTGGGTTCTACTATCCATTGGTGCACTATCTTGGTGATTGCTTGCAATTCTATGTGTAGAATGATCTATATTTGCTATTTTTGGATCCACACGTGTGAAATACAATAGCTTGCTGGTTTTGTACAGACAGCAACAGTACATAATCATCTCATTCAAGTTTGATCAAGTTCTATTAGTGTTTGCATCTCAAATTGTGTGTAGATGCTGATTTTTCTACATTGGTGAAATTGGTAGTGTATTTCTCTTTCTAACCAAAGATCATTCAAGTAGATTGGATCTTCAGGATCTGAAATCTTTCACATGGTATCAGAGTCTGTGTTTCAGGTTATGAAGGAGGAAATCAGATCTATCAATGATTTGGTGAAGATATCAAGTCTAGAGCATGCTAGAGAGGATTCTACACCAAAATCGGATTTTTTGCTTTTGTAGATTGGATCTTTTGTAGATCAAAACACTAAATAGGTCAATATACTTGTTCAATTCCATTTTTTGAATTCACATGCTGGATTTGGCCGATTTTTGGATCATTGGTTCAGCCTAAGTGGTGGCTTATAGATTGCATATCAAATTTTCAGCATTTGCATGTAGATTTGGAATAGTCAATTTTTTGTGATTTTGTCAAAACCCTAATTTTGATTGGATCTCTAGATAGTGAGGTTGTTGGACTTCATTTGAGTGTGTTTCAATTTTAGGAATGGCAAAAGTCATTAGATTGAGGATAGATCATAGGTTGATCAAGATTCCATGATTCTATGTGTTGATTTGCTTGGATAAGTGCTAGAAGAGAATTTGTGAGATAGTTTCAAATCTTGGTGATTTCTTTTGAAAGCATTTTTTGTTGTTCAAAGGAGTGCTTTGTGCATTGAAACAAGTTTAAAGAGAAGATCAGGTCATTGCTACATGGCAACCTCAATTGGAGTCATGTTGGAAGCCAATGATAGGCTTACCTCAAGTAACTATTCATTATGGAAAGTGAGGATGGAGTCACTTCTTGAGATGAATGATGTTTTGGATATTGTTGTAGGTTTGGAAGAGAGACCAACAACACAACAAGATCAATTGAGGTATGACAAGAGGGCCAAGAAGGCTCTACACATGATAAAGATGAATGTTACCAATGAACTTCTCAAGGAAGTTGGTAAGTGCACATCGTCTTTGGAAGCTTGGAATTCATTGAAGAAGCTTTATGAATCCAAGTCTTCTTCTAGAGTGTTGACTCTAAGAAGGCAAATCTTTTCTTGTTTGCAAAAGAATGAAGAAAGTCCAAGTACTTTTGTTTTGAGAATGAAAGCATTGAATGATGAGTTAGCTTGCATAGATGAAAGCATTAAGGAAGGAGAGCTTATTCAAGTGATTCTTAATGGCTTGTTGGATGCTCATTCTAACATTGTTCAAAGTATTGCTATTCAAAAGACTTTGCCAAGTTTGATGGATCTTCAAGAGATCTTAATCAATGAGGAATATAGGCTTCAAGCAAGAGGTGGATCTACATCGACACTTCAAGAGGATGCTATGTTCACAAAGGGCAAATTCAAGGGCAAAACCAAAAGCAAGTGGTCTAAAGGGCAAGATCAAGTGGATGCTTCTTCAAGTGGCAAACAGAAGGATAGATCAAAGCTCAAGTGCTTCTATTGTAGCATCAAAGGACACTTTGCAAGTGAGTGCTAAAAGAAGAAGAGAGATCAAGGAGACAAGCAAGGTAATCTTACTCTTGATGAGGATGGTTTGGATGTGCAAGATGCAAATGATGATGCTTTTGTGATGTCTTCATGTATGCTTGCTAATGATGGAGATCTAGATCCTTGGTGGGCAAGTTCACACATGACCTTTCACAAAGAGTACTTCACTTCTTTGTTGGCATATAGAGATGACAAGAGGGTGATCTACACAGCCAATGATGGTGAGTGTGCAATCAAAGGGATTGGCACAATTCCTATTTCTCTCTCTACAAATAGGAATGTTCATTTGGAGGATGTCTTGTTTATTCCATCTATTACCAAGAATTTGCTTAGTGTGAGTCAAATGCTAAGTAAGGGCCTCAAGGTGGTGTTTGATGGAGATGCCTGTTTGATCAAAAGGAAGGATGTCTTGATTGAAAAAGGTAAAAGGCAAGGGATGTTGTTCAAACTTGATGCTTGTGTTATTGCTAATCAAGTTGGATGTGTTTCAAGGGAGCAAATTTCTATTCAAGAGGTTTGGCACAAAAGGATGGGACACCTCAACTTCAAGTCATTGGAGGTAATGGCAAGGAAGAAGGTTGTGATTGGTCTTCCAAGTTCCTTAAGTAATGACAAGCATGTTTGTGAGTCTCGTGCTTTGTCTAAGTCACATAGACTACCTTATACTAGATCTATTTCTAGATCTACAAAGCCTTTTCAACTTGTACATTCGGATATTCATGGATTTACTACAATTAGTAATAGTGGAGCTCAGATGTATGTAACATTCATTGATGATTTTAATAGATTTTGTTGGATCTATCTACTAAAGAGCAAGGATGAAGTGTATGATGTCTTTGTCAAGTTCAAGAATGCAAGGGAGAACCAATTCTCCACAAAGATCAAGTGCTTGAGAGGTGACAATGGTGGTGAGTACATATCTAACAAGTTCAAGGCCTTTTGTGATGAGCATGGGATCAAGAGGGAGTATACAACATCAAGGACCCCACAACAAAATGGAGTGGCTGAAAGGAAGAATAGAACTTTATGTGAAAGTTCTAAAGCTATGAGGTTAAGTGCTAATCTTGACAAACCATTTTGGGATCAAGCTTTGTTGTGTGCCAATTTCTTGTGCAATAGGTGGCCGAGTGCTATTTTGATGGAAGGACACCTTTTGAGATGCTATTCAAGAGGAGGCCAAGTGTCAACTTTCTAAGAACCTTTGGATGCACATGCTATGTCAACATTACTCTTGATGATAGGACCAAGGATGATCCATCTTCAAGAAGAGGTATTTTTGTTGGATATAGTGAGGTGAGTAAAGCCTACAAGGTTTACATTCCTTCTACTAACAAAGTGATTGTTGGTAGAGATGTCATTTTTGATGAGGGAAACATTCCAAAGGTGTCTTCAAGCATGATTGATGGTAAAGTAGATGGTTCTAACATTCTTGATGTTGATGAGAAGGATCCTACTTTGGATGGTGGTGATGATGGACCTTCATCAAGTCAAAAGCCAAGGAGAACATCAAGAGAAAGACAAGTACCTTCAAGGCTCACATATGATCAAAAGGGTAAGCAAGTAGTTTATGGAAATTATGTTGCTTTTCTAACCTCTTTGGATGAGCCTACAAGTTTAGATCAAGCAAGGAAAGAAGAGGAGTGGATCCAGGCAATGGATCTTGAGTATCAATCTCTTATGAAGAGTGGAACATCTTTTGGAAGATCTTCTTGTCTACATGGAGCTATGCAAGTGGATGGATGTTATCTTGCTGTAAAATCAAGTAATGGATCAGGAAAACAAATTTTGTTCAATGACTTTGATGGTCAAGTTGAAGATCAAGAAATTGATCTCAAAGCGCTTCAACTAGTCAAAAGGGAAGTTGGCAATTTGGAGCTAGTCAAGAGCATCAAAGGAGAGGTAATTGGCAAGGGTGTTATGGATCTGTTTTTGCAGCTTATTGAAGACTCAAGTAAGGTCAAAGGAGCAGCAAGGAAGTGTTGTTCAAGTTTACTTTACTTGTTCTATCTCATGTTTGAGCAATTTCATGTGGATGTGTTCAAATTGTCAAGATATGGTAAAACTAGCTACATTGGTGAGCATTGTTTTGATGTTGGATTTGTACTAGCATTCTTGGCTGATTTTGCTGATGAAAATGAAGCTATTGGAGGTTCATTATGTCACTCATCCATGGCTAAGTTCTCAAGTGTTGAGCTACTTGGTGCCAATACTTGGAGATTGTCAATTTTTGGTGAATTTATGGTCATTTTCTTGTGTCAAGTAGATCTTGAAGATGGACTAGTGCAAACTACTTGTTTTATAGAGTCATGTGGTGCTGGATTTGCATCATTAATGTACTCACCTACTCATGTATTTACAAGGTTTGATGGTTTCTTGTGGCAAGATGGAGATGGAGGCTCATTCATGGAGTATCATGGTGGATACATGGCAACAAAGGACAAAGAAGGAGGAGACATGCAAGCAAAAGTTGATCACTCACATTTATTGTTTGTTTGCTGTATTTTTTCAGAGATTTCAGAGTTGGAAGCATGGTGGAATCATTTCAATTACATTCTATTTGATTCTTAATGTTCTAGTCACATTTTTAGATGTAAAATTGATGTAAGAAATAGTGAAGCATCCCAAGTGGACACTATTCTCTATATCAATTATTGTTGTTTCTATTTTGAGCATTACATGATCATTGAAAGGAGATCTATTATTAGGAAGAAGATCATTCTTATGATGGATCAAAGTTCTATTGGCAAAAACTATGCTAGGAGCATTGGAAGCTAGGAAAGCGAGTTTTGAGGTACATCATTGGAACTCGAGATTTTGGCATATTGTATGAGGGATCATCACCTAATCTTTTTGGATTTTCAGATTCGGACTATGCTGGAGATGTAATGGATAGGAAATCCATTAGTTCTTATTGTATTTTCATAGGTGATGGAGCTATATCATGGATGTCAAAGAAACAAGCCACTATCTCATTGTCATCTAGTGAGGCCGAGTACAAAGTTCATACACATTGCACAAAGGAGATGGTATGGATCAAGAGGATGATCAAGGATCTTCACTTGCTGTATTTTTCAGAGAGCCCAATCATCTTTTGTGACAATCAATCAGCCCAAAGAATGGCATCCAATCCTATCTTTTATGCTAGGAGCAAGCATATTGAGATACAATATCATTTTGTGAGGGAGCGAGTCATTGCAAAGGAGGTGGAGCTTCAACATGTGTCTTCAAGGGAATGTGTAGCTGATATCTTCACCAAAGCATTGGGAAAAGACTTGTTCATTAAGCATAGGACTTCACTTGGAGTATTATCAAAGTCTATGCTAAAACTAGTTGAAGAGGGAGTGTGAAAGATTCAACTAGTTTCATCACATTTTGCAATATTTCCATATTTGGCATATTGAGGCCAAAACTTGTTTTAGACTTAGAGGTTGACTTTTCAAAGTTCATTAGTCTAAATTTCATTTGAATAAACACTTTTTGAAAGTGTGGGAAAGATAGAATGCGAGTTTGAGTAGATTCAATTTGAATAAGTTGGGTACATTGAATCTAGACCCAAAATTGGTAGGGTTAGCATTTTGGTGGGAAAGCCAAGTGGCCAAATAGGGTTTGGACCTGCTATAAAAGGATGTAACTCATGGATAGAGTCATCTTCTCTCTTCTCTATCTCATTTCATGCTTATACATGGTTCTCTTGGGTTCTACTATCCATTGGTGCACTATCTTGGTGATTGCTTGCAATTCTATGTGTAGAATGATCTATATTTGCTATTTTTGGATCCACACGTGTGAAATACAGTAGCTTGCTGGTTTTGTACGGACAGCAACAGTACATAATCATTTCATTCAAGTTTGATCAAGTTCTATTAGTGTTTGCATCTCAAATTGTGTGTAGATGTTGATTTTTCTACATTGGTGAAATTGGTAGTGTATTTCTCTTTCTAACCAAAGATCATTCAAGTAGATTGGATCTTAAGGATTTGAAATCTTTCACAACCCCCTGTTACCCTGTCAGGAGTAAGTAATAATGATTCTGAAGCGATAATGCCTCATTGTACCGCCCTGTGGCAGGTTTGCCCCAAATTTGGCCCTACAGTACCCAAATAGCGAATGTAGCCCATCACAAGGTCACCCGCATTCCGCTCGATAGAATGGTGATGAGAACACCCCGAAATGCGTTTCTCTCTGCCCTGTGACATCGCTCTGTCCGCTGGCTCTGAGCAGCTAGTTTCAGGGGTCATTTTGGCCCAAGGATGGCCAAAAAAGGTTCCTTCTTGCCAAAGATAGGTCCATTTCCAAAATGCCTTGCAAGTTAGAACTGTATTTTCATTCTGAAATTTTTTAATGAAGAAAGAGCATATCCTGCCCTTCGGGTCCCTTCAGCGATTTTTTTTGTGAAGATTTTTAATGAAGTTCTTCATGTAAATGGCTTTCAAGGCTTCATGGGCCCTTTCAGCTAACATCCATCGGTCCTCCTTGATCCGAGATCTTGATCGTGCCCGCTGATTTGAATGGGCTTAGATCCAATGGCCTTTCTCCATCACATGTGCCAAACCATCTTCCTCCATACACGGTCACCCTGTAGCCGCTATGGGTCTTCATGCGGTGGCTGCGCGCGACGTCCACGGCCCTGTTCTCTCTTTCCTTCCTCTCCAGCTTCCAAGCTTGCTGATTTCACAACTATGGCAGATCTTTGTGAATGGAGATAACTCCTTCTATAGCCCGCGGCCAGTCACGGCCCTTGGCTAGATCCTTTATTGTGCCAGGGCGCCCATCTGCAGCTCTTGACAGAATCAAAAACGGTTTTCATCTGTGAAATATCCACGTTTTTGTGCAGTAAAACCCTAGTTGTCCTATTTCTTCATAGCTGAGAGAAGGATTAATTGCTCTATGATTGCTCCATGGCTGACCTTGCCCTTCTGGCAATCACTTTGCCTTTCCCATACAGTGCTGGGTAGCAATTTACAATGCCCAATTCCATTGAGTATGGAGAAAGATCCGCAACTTTACGTTTTTCCCAAAAACTAAGCCACTACGGCTAGTTCCCTGAACTGCCGCTTTCTCCTCCCACTGTAAATGGATTGCAAAATCCACTCAGACCTGAGTTGCCACTACCCTGCTCCACCTTTAGATCTACTTCACTCAGTAATTGACGGCCTACCGAAGAAGTTCTAGCCAATTTTCTGTCACAGTTGTTTTCCGAAGCAATACACCATTTTGAGCAATTTTTTCCTGAATTCTCGTCCGAATTCTCCTACGACGATCGTTCTGATCTTCCTTGAAACTCCGATCGAAGGAACTTTGTTGTCTCCTGCCATCCGGACTGCAGATACCCTGTATGGAGTCCTCTCTCCTGAGACGCTCTGAGTGCTATTTCTCCTGGTGAAAGACGCTATCCCATAGCTCCACCGAATCGTGCATACCTGCAACACTCTCACGCTCTGATACCAAGTTGAAATTTCGATAGAATCTAGTGCAATATGCAGATCACATCACACAATCACCATAGCCACTCCTCACAAGCTCTCAAATATGGCACAACAAAAGTTATTAGATTACAAAGAAACATTGTACATATAGAATATTCACAAATTGCATGAAAGGCAGGTGTCCTAAAATTGGCCTACCATCGGTCAAACTAAGGTCGGGCCCAATATGGCCAAATTCGAGCAACAAACTTGGGACATGCCCCCAAGTATAGCAAGTACTATAAATAACTTTGTATAGGCTAATTCTTCCTACGTGTGGCTACCCGGCTAACCCAAGTAGCCGTCTACGGGATCAATGCCCGATCAATATATCCTAACAGGTCACGTCCCGATCACAACCATATACAGTAAACCAAATAAACTGTACACTAATTACATCATCACATTTAGAGCTTATACTAATCAATCAGATCACAAGCTGATTTCTAACTCATTTGGTGTCATGGTTCAAAATTTTCCAACAAGCAGTCCAAGGCACCTTAAAATTCTCAAAATCAATCCATATTCTATTCAATAATATTGGTGCCATATTAATATGAATGCTCCACATTAATTTTATTCAAGGTTGGCGTCAAACATACATCATGTGTAACTTTTGTGTTTTATGTAACACTCGTTCGTTTTGCTCTCTAGCACACTCTAGTTTGCAAATCAATGTGATTTGAATGGAATTCTCCTATGCTCAAAACCTTTGTTGGAGGAACATGAAGATACATGAATGATTTGTTCATGGTGGATGGTTGTTCTACGGTTTGATACGTCTTAAATGGGTCGCATGACCAACAAGAATTTTTTTTTACGTAAAATATATGTCTCCCATGTATGATACAAGGAGCTTGCACAATCTATCTATATGTGTCCTTGGGGTCATGTAGCCTACACGTAATTTGCTTTGTAGGAACACCATGATGTTCTCACCCTATTTTTCAAAGGCCACATTCGATTTTTAAATTCCTAGAAAGGTCCTCGATTTTGACACAATAAAGTAATCTTCACGTGGTTGAAATGGAACTAAATCTACCAATACAGGTCAGGAACCGTGAGGTAAATACAAGTGAGGTCAATGTGCGCACGATTGCTATGCCCTCTTTGCAAAGCAAGCTCAAGGCTGGGCCAAAAAAATCCAAATATATTCAATTTCAATGACAAAACATTAATAGTAGCTTCATGCAGTGGGTGAAGAAAAATAAACCCATGCAGTTGAAAAAACAGTGCACCATTCCCATTGTCCAATTCTATTATAGTATTAAAGTAGCCTCAGAAATTCAAATAAAAATAAAGAATGAGAATACATCCATCCAGAGTCCAGACTCCAGTTATTGAAATGTAGTTAATTTGTGAATGAGCATGTGCAACTAGGTATAAATGCTAGAGCCAGTATAATATCAGTATTGCGTAGACACCGTACGTAGTAAGTAACTGCCAAGCGGAGCTGAAACAATGTTTATGATCAAGAAAACTTGTCAATCCAGATCCAGAACTTTATCGTTGTTGTAGGGAAAGACTGTGGTCAAAGCGTTCAGGGAAGCGTCCATTTGGAGGAATACAGATGTTGAGAATTCCCTGTTGCTGAGAGTCGTGAAATATTGGGATCGATATGACTGGAAGATCTTTGGGGCTGCTTTTCACCTTCACAGCGTCTGATATGAAAACTCGGGCTGTGCCCACCCGCTTATCCTTCCATGTCCCTTGACAGTATATGTCTATTGTTAATTGTGCCGTCGCATCGTCGAAAACCCGTTCATCGACAGAGAAAGTAAGTCTCTCATCCCAGGTGGCGTTCCTGCCGCCCTCCTCGTCGATTCGCGTGCATTGTTTATCGTTGGGATCTACGTATGCTGCTGCATAGGTCTTGATCTTTCCAACGTTTTGCTTTAAGTTTCTCACGTTCTGTGCCGAAATTAGAAAAACCTCCAAGATTCGCTGCCTTGGTGGCAGAGCAGCTTTTTTGAGAAGCTTTGCCATTTTTCTTAGAGATCTTGTGGGCACTTCTTTTAAATTCCTGCAACTCAATGCTGATAAGGCTGTTATGCGTTCAGCTCCGAATTAGTCTATCAAATTTACGAAACAAGCAGTTTCAGCTGATCAGCAAAACTTCTGCTTTGACGGTTTTAGATACCTGATCGGTGAAGCAATAGTATATGGGCGAACATGATATTCATGTGAAGCGTGACTTTTGATCGGATGTAATCACACAGATTACTCATGTGGAAGTTAGTGAATATTGCTTGCAGCAACAGGCTGTTATAAGCAGCAAAAAGTCTTGTGGTTAGACCGAGTTTAGTGGGCAAAAAGTTCACGCAAGTCTTAATTCTTCTAACCGACTTCCCCGAACCCACACCATCACCTCACAACAGCGATTGTAGAAACTGTGGACAGATCAAGAGACAGAAATATATGACGGTCGAAGAGAAAAGAAGAGAATTGAGGGTGAGGAAGAAGGGAAGCGCATTCTCATTCCTGGCTACTGGAGTACCAAACAAAACGCAAGCTGAGGCTGACATTTACTGCTCATTCAGAGTTGAATTGTCATGAATAGCGTATTGAGAGCAAAACGTCTGAGGATTGAGCTATACTATTATATTGTTGTTTTCCGCCACAATCAAAGAATGCCACGATATTGCTATTGAAGGTACATAGGACTCGAGAAGACTTTGGAAGCCCAATCTCCACGTATTGAAGGTTGAGCTGATGAAACTTGTGTACCAGAAAAGAAAACTTTCATGTCGTGTTGTCGTATTGGGTTCAACTTGCAAGCCTCCGCCGTCAGGATGACGCGGACGCTGGTTTTACTTTGGGTTGGCCTTGGCCTCTATTCTTGGGCCCTTCTTGGCCTTGAGGCTTGCATCTTTTAGATTGTCCTTGTACATCGGCATTGCACCAATGATCAACCAGTTTGTGAGACAACTCAAAGCTAAAGAACTATGTTATAAAAGGTGCCATGTTTTCTATGCATGTCTGGATGTGAAAATAGTACACAAATTTAACTAGATTGAGACTATATTCATATTTTGAGACTTATTACGTAAGTTCATATTTTGAGACTTCTTAATGAAATTGAATGTAGATTCATTGTCTATAAGTATATATTCTTATTGTGTGAAAACAACATTAGTTTTAACCTAATTAGTTATACATTTTTTATATTCAATAGATAAATTGTAAGATGAGATTTTCTATTTGAGAACATGAATAGTCTCAACATAGTTGAATTTGTAACGTAACAACAGTGGTGAAAAAGAAAGAACTTTTTAGGAAGAGAGAATGATTGTAAGAGCAATGTGAGTGATAATATTTGATGCAGTCAAAGCCAGTGGAGGTTTAGAGAAAATTATTCTGCAGACATCTTTGAGAGAGTAGTTTTGAGAGAAGGAAGGAGGGTCGTTGGGATGAGTGGGAGTTAGATTAAATTCCAACACTCCCCCTTAAGCTTACTGCTATGAATCTGAAATGGAATTGAGATTTATCATATCTACTAAGGTATAATGTTTATCTCTAGACAATGGCTTTTGTTATGACGCATGTACAAGATTGAACACATGTTTAAATGACCTAGTCTTTGATGCCAAACATGAGCATCAGAGTTACTCACAAAAAGTGCATAATCGTGACTCAGGATATACAAATTTCTTTCTTTGTATACAGAGAGGATTTCATTATAATTTCCATAAAAAATAGTACATCGACTAGCAATAAACAAAGCTCTATAGCCTTGATTAGTGATTTTGCTAATAGACAATAAGTTCTTTGTTAAATTGGGTATGTAAAGTACACCATCTACTTGCCTAGTGATGTCGTCAGGAAACTGAAGTCGAACAGTGCCTTGGCCTTCGACTTTGTGGGAGCTTGAGTCGCCAAAGAAAATATACTTTGGGTCCGTTGTTGTGAGAGTAGAGAAAAGGTTCTTACATGGTGTCATGTGTTGTGGAGCACCTGAATCAAGATACCATTGGCAGGCATCTCTACTTAAATGTTCTTGTACCATCAGCGCCTTATCGTCCTCTTGGAAATTTCTGACAGAGTCAGAAGCTCCTTCTTGGTGTTGCTGCTTCTTCCTCGTTTCGTTGTATTTGAGGATGCGACAATCCTTTATGTTGTGATTTGGATCTTTTGCAATATCTATAGAAGAGTTGGTGGTTGTTGTTGATGACTGTGCTACTGCTGTGATTGTTGCATTGAATCTGGCTGCTCTGCCTTCGTCTTCTTGTCCCTGAAATTCTTCTTCTTGGACTGCTGCTTATTAGAGTACAATGCCATTGACTTGGTACTCATTGTGGATAAGCTCTTGGAGAGGCAGCGCAGGAGTATTGCTCAAAATTAATACTAGGTTGTCATAGGAGGATGGAAGATTGGCGAGAAGAGACATTGTTGAGTCTTCTTCTAAAATAGGAGAACCTATGGCAGAAAGTTGATTCAGCAAATGTCTGAATTCGTTCAGGTGATCGTCGATTGATGTGCCTTCACTCATCTTGAGTGTGAGGACCTTCTTCCTCAACAAGAGGCGAGTCGATACATTTGAAGTCTTGTAGATACTTGTAATAATATGCCACGCTTCTTTGGAGGTGCTGCTATTTGATACATGAGCAATCTAAGTGTCCTTCAGATTTAAGGATACAATGGCAAGTGTTTTGCCATCCTTTGCTTCCCATGCTGGAAGCAGTTCTGGATCTGCTGGTTTGACAATAGAATCGTTGACGTATCCCCATAGCTCCTTCTCGATTAAGATCATCCTCATTTTGAACTTCCACATGTGGAAATCATCTTCATTGAACTTGTTGATCAAACGAATCTCTGAGGTTAAACCTTCCATTGTAATCAAATATCAGAGATTGAACACAAACATAATATGAACTAGCTCTGTAAAAACAAGAACGTATAAGTTCCTTTCTATGTCCTGGACTCTAGTAATCCAAAAAGACCCGTGCTCTATGTCAGAAATGGTGAACTCCTGCAACTTTGTTGTAGAGACCTCCAAAAAAGAAGATGTTTCGAAAAGAAAGTATTCGCCCTTCGACTGAACTGAACCGAACCAAATCGAAGAAAAAGTATTCAGGTTTCATCACCCTGAAGGAGAAGACGAACCGAAGGAAAACAAATCATGCTGCCAATTGGCAGCTCAACGAGCGTGGGGTGTATTGTACATCGCGCTCAACTACAAGAGACAACGGTAACAGAGGATAACTTAGTAGTTGGTTAGCATAAACTTGTCTTGTAATTCTCTGATTAACTATCTTGTAAAATCCACACAGTGGAGATAAATAAGCATTTTGATTAACACACAAACATGAATGGAATGTGTGGATAGTAGAGAGTAGGGCTGTGCATTAAAGTCTGCCAACGAGCAGAACACAGTGACCAGGAGGAGCGTCAGGCCGCCAACGAGCAAGACATTGAATGACTCACTCAAAAACACAAAAACGGAAATATATTTTACTCTCTTCTTCTCCATCTCATCTTTCGCGTTGTTTTTGATTGCTTGAATCTTTGGTAATCTGTGATCTATAGTCGCTTGCTTAGGATCCTGCCGACAATCCAAACTTTCGCAAAAAGAAACAAGAAAGAAACAAATTGTTTCACTACATGGTATCAGAGCCATGAATGGAATGTGTGGATAGTAGAGAGTAGGGTTGTGCATTAAAGTCTGCCAACGAGCAGAACACAATGACCAAGAGGAGCATCATGCCGCCAACAAGTGAGACACTGAATGACTCACTCAAAAACACAAAAACAAAAATACATTTTACTCTCTTCTTCTCCATCTCATCTTTCACGTTGTTTTCGATTGCTTGAATTGTTGTAATCTGTGATCTATAGTCGCTTGCTTAGGATCCTGCCGACAATCCAAACTTTCGCAAAAAGAAACAAGAAAGAAACAAATTGTTTCACTACATGGTATCAGAGCCATGAATGGAATGTGTGGATAGTAGAGAGTAGGGTTGTGCATTAAAGTCTGCCAACGAGCAGAACACAATGACCAAGAGGAGTGTCATGCCGCCAACGAGCGAGACACTGAATGACTCACTCAAAAACACAAAAACATAAATACATTTTACTCTTTTCTTCTCCATATCATCTTTCACGTTGTTTTCAATTGCTTGAATCTTTGATAATCTGTGATCTGTTGTCGCTTGCTTTGGATCCTGCGACAATCCAAACTTTTGTAAAAAGAAATAAGAAATAAACAAATTGTTTCACTACATGGTATCAAAGCCATGATTCTCTAAGACAACACAATATGGCTACAACGATCCAGATGATAATAGCAATCAATCTTGATGGCGCAAATTACAGAATATGGAAATTCAAAATCAAAACACTTCTGAAGGGTGAAGGCATCTAGTTGGTGACCGAACACACAGAAGTGCAGCCTCCAGAGGGAGACCCAAAGAGAGCTGAATGGATCAGAAATTATGAGTGGCAATCATTGTTTCATCCATCAACGAAAAAATAATCATGCAGATTGAAGACTGTGAGAGCAGCCTTGAAGCATGGGAAAGACTAAAGCAATAGTACGAAATGAGGACTGCCGCTTTGGTGATGCACCTTCATAATCAGTTGCAATCTATGCGATGGGAAGGCAACTAGTTGGATCAACATGTTGAGAAGATCAGAACAATCTTCGCTCAACTCGCTGCATCTGGACAGGAACACTAGGTCCCAACACTACAACAGCTGATGTACTTCATGAAATCTCCACCTGCGTCCTATCAACCACTGAGAATGCTCATTCTGAGCTTACCAAACATGACATTCGAACATGCTATTAGTCTTGTTGCCGACAAGAGATTGATGAGGGACGAAGGAGAAGGAAGTAGTGACCAGGAGAAGGCCTTTTTCATGAAGGGAAAGAAGAAGAACAGAAAAAAACCTAGATTTAACAAGGCGAATCCAAAGTCTTTGAGCAGAGGTAACAACAACCAATAAACCTCCTCCTGTGATCACTGTCACAAGCCAGGACACACAACCAACAAATGCTGGTTTAACCCGACAATACCTTGCATGTACTGCAAGAAGAAGGAACACTCTGCATATGATTCCAGATTCAACCCGAAAAGAAAAAACAAGAGCGGAGAAGGCGAATGTTGCAGAGTTGTCAAGGGATGCTGACAAGAGTGACGAAGCCTTCACAATATTCGATGAGGCTTCAACAAGCTATACAAAATGAGATTATGACATAGTCATCGACTCAGGAGCAACCTCACACATCACTTGAAACAAGAGACTCTTGATCGACTACAAAGAACTTGAGAATAATAGAGTAGTAATTCTAGGCGATGGGAGCTAACACGATGTCAAGGGCATCAGGACTCTACAGCTACTAACACTGTTGGGTCAAGTAGAGTTGCCAACAGCACTCCTTCACTAAGAAAAGACCTGCTATTAGTCTCACAGATGGTAGATCTCAGAATCCAAGTTCTGTTTGATTGCAATGTTTTATTCAGATGATCAAGAAAACAACAAACAAACTGCTGACAATTGGATCCAGAGAAGGTAATCTCTACCAAGCCAAGATAATCAACATTTCTGATAGCACACTAAATGCATCAGAAAATGATCAAGGTATTTCTTGACGTTCATTGATGACTACAACCGGATGACAACGATCTATTATTTAAAGAAAAAATCTGAAGTGTTTGACTCTTTCAAGACGTTTGTGGCATTTGTAGAAAGACACATCTCAAAGAAGATTCAGATCATCAGATATGACAACGGACTCAAGAGCAAAGAGTTTTCAAGCTTCTTCCAAGAACAAGGAATAGAGTATCAATTCACTCCTGTGCACACACCCGAATATAATGGTATCGCAGAAGGAAGAAACAGGATGCTAGTCGAAGGAGCCAGATGCGTGATGGCACAGGCTCAATTGTCAAGTCAATTTTGGGCTGAGGCAATAGCTGCAGCAGTACACCTGCAGAACAGATCAACAACGGTAGTCCTAGAAAACAAAATACCATACACAATATGGATAGGTAAAAAGTCTGGTCTATCATACATGCATGTATTTGGATGTGCAATATACAAGCATATACCAAAGGAACAAAGAAGGAAGCTCGACAAAAAGTTAGAGCAAACAATCTTGGTCGGATACTCGAACGGATCACAAGTGTACAGACTCTACAACCCAACCACGAAGAAAGTTGTGTCGAGTCAAGATGTGAAGTCTGACGAATCCAAATTCTCAAGATTAAAGAAAGAAAAAGGCCATGAGATTTTCACACTACTGCCAATTCAAGAGGGAGATCGAGGCCCAACATCAAATCAGAATGTTGAGCCCCAAACTCCAGAACAACAGGGAGCTGAAGATCAACAAGACGAAGAAGAAACATTTGAATAGTGACGAATAGGACCCAGAAGGTTCAACAAGACAAAGAAGACCTCCAAAATGATACACTGATAATGAGCCATCCCCACATCAGTTGGTATCAGAGTGTAACAAAATATTTTGTTTCTTTTTGCAGAAGTTTGGATTGTCGACAGGATTCTAGGCAGGTGAATACAGATTACAAATTACCAAAGATTCAAGCAATAAAAAATAACGTGAAAGATGAGATGGAGAAGAAGAGAGTAAAATGTATTTCCATTTTTGTGTTTTTGAGTTAGTCATTTAGTGTCTCGCTCATTGGCGGTCTGACACTCCTCTTGGTCGTTGTGTTCTACTCATTGGCAGACTTTCAAGCACATCCCTACTCTCTACTATCCACACAATCCATTCATGCTTGTGTGTTAATCAAAATGCATATTTATCTCCACTGTGTGGAGTTTACAAGATAGTTAATCAAAGAATTACAAGACAAGTTTATAATATCCAACTAGTTAATTATCCTCTGTTACCGTTGTCTCTTGTAGCTGAGCATGAAGTACAATACACCACGCTCATCGAGCTGCTAGTTGGCAGCGTGAATTGTTTTCCTTTGGTTCTTTTCGGTTCAGTTCAGCCGAAGGGTGAATACTTTCTTGTCGGGACATCTTCTTTTTCGGGGGTCTCTATGGCAAAGTTTCTGACACCCCCTCTTGAACCTTGAAATGTTGGTGTATGATTAGTCCCATTGCATTTCTTTTTTTGTACATATTCAGTTTTGCATGAGGATTGAGCCACCAAAGTTTGTTTCTTGTATGTCCAGTTGATTGTTGCTCCGCACGCTATTGAACACCCTCTTGTTACTGATTTGTTGTCATCTTTGCAACTTGTCCAACTTGCATCATTGTAGTGTTGCAGCTTGAACAATTTTTCTTCTTTGTCTGCTTTGTAGGTCAATCCCATATTTCGGGTGCCCTTCAGATATTGCAGAATTCACTTTGCCATTTGCCAATGCATGATGCCAGGATTCAAAGAGAATTGGCTCAATGCATAGATGGAGAAAGCCAAGTCGGGTCTGGTACAGAGTGAGGTACATCAGACTACCGATCGGTTTTGGTATGGAATGCCTTCCATGTTGTGTCGTCGATGTAGCATAGAGGTTCGTCATTGGGAGCGGCAACCTCACCTTCACCTGCATAGCAAGAAGAGAGAGAGAAGAGAGAGAGGGAATGCCTAGGTTGAGAAAGGCCTTGGGGGATCGAGTGCCTACCCAAAGCTATTCTATCCCAACGTAGAGAGAGAGAGAGAGAGAGAGAGAGCCTAGGTTGAGAAAGGCCTTGGGGGCTCGAGCGCCTACCCAAAGCTATTCTATTTCAGCGTAGGGAGAGAGAGAGATGGAGATGGAGAAACCAAGAGAGTTTTATTAAGAAGAGAATGAAAGATGATACAATACAAAGGAAATGGCTCCCTCTTATAGATTTTAGAGGTGAGCCTCCTTCACTCTCATTGGCCACTTCATTGGCGCAAGGATTCTAATCCAAGCTTTTGAAATAAACACAACTTAAGTTTATTGGTGCTAAGAAAGCACAAGGGCACTCACACGATTCATGTGAGTTTTAAGTTGGGCCCTTTTAGCTTTTGTATTTGCAACTTGACTTAGGGCCTCTAATGTCATTTTAGAGTTTTAAGCCCCTAGTCTCTTATTCCTAGGAATTACAGCTTGCTACTTGTGCCAATTGGGTTGGACTTACACGCGCAGGATGCCAGTGCCCTCACACTTATTACCCTACTTACAATGTACTGTGGCAAGGCCCACTAGTTAAGACTTGGCCAATAGTATTCTAAGTGGTGGGACCCACTTGTTTATTATTGTGCAGAAAATACCCCCAACATTCCATCCTCTGTTTTTCCTCATCTGTTTTCGGGCAATCTTGTCTTGTCAATCTGGCTCCAACTATCATTGATGTGGCCTTTTCTTTGCAGTCCATCATTCGATACTGCTTCAACACTTTCTTGACGTATTCAGATTGACTCAGATGCAATACTCCTTTGACGCAATCCCTTCTGATCTCCAGCCCAAGGCATTTTATTGCTTCTCCCATATCTATAATTTCATAACTTACAAAAATCTGACTCTTCGTTTCCTTGATTAACATCAATGAGTTTTCTATCATTGGGGAGTCATCTATAAAAATAGTTAGAATCACAAAATTTCTTTCTACCTTTTTTATATAGACATTGTAGATAGGAGTGAAGTCTAGAGACTTCAAAAGACTGTTGAGCTTCTTGTACCAAGCTCGTGATGTCTGCTTTAGACCATAAATGCATCGTTACAACCGACAAACATATTGTCGATTGTCGGGGTCTTCGAATCTTTTAGGCTGCTTCATGAAGATTTCTTCCTCTAGATCTCCATGAAGAAAGTTGTCTTTACATCAATCTGGTGTATTTCTAGATTGTGTTGAGTTGCATATGCAAGGAGCAGTCGAATGCTTGTCATCTTCACCATTGGTGAATACGAGTTGAAATAATCAATGCCATACCTTTGTGTGTAGCCTTTTGCGACAAGCCTTGCTTTGTAGCACCCCACAGTGCCATCTGATTTGATTTTTCTTTTATAGACCCATTTGCAGGCGACGATCTTTTTATCTTTGGGAAGTGGCTCTAGTTTCCATGCCTCATTTTGCCTCATTGATTCGATTTCTTCAAACATTGCTTGCTTCCAAAATTCTCCCTCTGGACTTTGAATAGCTTCTTGATATGTTGCTAGCTCTTCAGTGAAGCTGCAGTAATGAATTATCAGCTCTGATACTACTCTGTGGGAAAACTTCTTAAACAAAGTCCCAACCAACATGAGAATGACAATGAATACTATGAAGAACACTGATAACTGTGTTAAGGAGGATCGTGGATTACTTAGACAACGGAGGTTAGAGAACTGTTCAATTTGCATTGAATAAGATTATCAGTGTAGGAGTCATAGAATACCATGAAGAGAGATTGCAGAAACAATTAGGCGTCTGTGACAGCCATGCAATTCTTTGACACTGATATTTTGATACAAGAAATATAAGTACAATTAGGCGTCAAAGACAGCCATACATTTCTCTGTTATGATACTATTTCAAGAATGCAGAGAGATGGAACAATAGCAATTCTATATATTAAAGTTGTAGTAACAATTATCACATCACAATACAATTGTGCTGATAAGCGTGTGATCCTACTTACAAAAACAAAACAATCGCTATCGCTCTGAATATTTTATCTCTCTCTCTATAATCACCAGCTCTGAGGATTTAGCTGCTATGACGACCCATTTTGGTCGTTTGATCTCTAATGGAGTATCTTTATATATCCGCTACTTCTTCAGTCGCTCATTTACTTATAGCAGCTGATAGATCTTGTGTTATTCTAACTTTACAATTACAAGATCGTTTAATAGCTGTTTAACTAGCTAATTAGGACAGTCGTTATTGGAGCATGAAGATGTAGACAGTCTATACTTGGAATCTTGTATAAATATGTAGAGTGTCGCATTTTTTGCATTTTTTGGGAGAATTGTCGCATATCTGAAGATGCGTGAAATGGACTAAAACCTTCAGTGAACACTTTGTCGTCTTTTTCGCAAAACCTTTAGTGCTCAAAAAAAATCTCGAAAGTGTGGAAGTCTTTGTCAAATTTTTTTGCTGGTTGTGACATTCAGTGCAAAAACGTAGACTGTTGAAAAACAGTTCATTTTTTTGCAAACATCTTTGAGAGAGTAGTTTTGAGAGAAGGAAAGAGGGCTGTTTGGATGAGTAGGAGTTAGATTAAATTCCAACACTATGGTCGAAGATGACCTCACTTGGAATATGTATATAGAGGTGGATATCCAAGAGCTTGGTATTCATTCTCTCCCGGAGAATGAAGAGCTCTTCCACTTGTGGTCAAGTCAGGACGATTATCTAGGCCTTAGGATGTAGATAGGCGAGGGTCGAGGGTAAGGAATGATGGTATGGGACAGCATGGCTTATCAAAGATCCGAGCTTGCTTGATGGTGGTCTATAGCTCCAGTGGACGAGGGTGAGGTGGCAGTACCTCTATGGTTGTGGGCGGTAATGTAGCGTTAGTCACCTATTTGAAAAACTTGAAACAAACCTTAATCTTAGTTCTTCGGATCACCCAGAATCTGATGGGCAGATAGAACGTGTTAACCAAATGTTGGAAGATATGCTTAGAGCATATGTTTCTCACTGAGTCTGATTGGGAGAAGTATCTCCCAATGGTTAAGTTCGTGCACAATAGTGCCAAGCATTCTGCCACCGAATTCAGTTTTTTTATGTCGATGTATGGCTTTCAGGCGTGTTCTCTAGTTTTGGTTAGACTCAAAGGTCTCAAGGTGCAAGCTGCAATAGATTTCCTGCAAGATATGCAAGAAATCCTGCTAGTGGCCAAGGAAAGCATAAAAACAGCTCAAGATAAAGCTTAGTTTTATGGTAACCGTGGTCGCTCACCTCAAGAAATTGAGGTCGGAACTTGGGTCTATCTTAAAATCCCCAAGGATTCAAAGGTACTGCGGATGAAAAAATGCCATAAGCTATCTCCTCATTATAGTGAATCTTATAAGGTTGTAAAAAAATCAACCCGGTCGCTTATCAGCTAGATCTTCCCATTGAGGTTGGGCTTCATTATGTTTTCCATGTAAGTCGTTTAAAGGAACGACTTAGTAGAAAGGATTTCCTAATTCCAAAAGGTGAACTACAGTGACTTAGAGGATCTGTCTAGCTTTGTTCCTAACGCACCTGAAAAAGTGGTTGATGTTCATCGTCACCAATTGAGAAACCGTTTGGTTTCAAAATTTCTTGTATGTTGGAAAGACAAGTTAGATGATGAGGTCACTTGAGAGAGAGAAGACTATTTAAGACTGAACTTCCCTAGTTTGCTCCCATTAGGAGGAGACTCTTAAAGGGGGAGGGAATGTTACATACCCATAAGGAAACACAACATGAAACTTGACGTGACGGTCTCAGTTATGGGACGGAATGCTGATATGGAGTTATAGGTCTTTTGGGTGCCACATGTCAATTTCTTATTGGTGCATAGTGATTCTTTGTTATGGAACGGCGTCAGTGTGCACAACTGTCGCGTGTTGATGGTCATGCTTGACTCCTATGGTCGGAGATGACCCCACCTAGACCATTTATATAGAGGTGGATCTCCAAGAACTTGGTATTCATTCTCTCTTGGAGAATGAAGAGATCTTCCATTGATGGTCAGGTCAAGATGATTATCTAGGGCTCAAGATGTAGGTAGGCGAGGGTTGAGGGTAAGGCATGGTGATATGGGATACCATAGCTTATCGGAGATCCGAGTTTGCTTGATGGTGGTCTATAGCTCTAGTGCATGGGAGTGAGGTGGCAGTACCTATATGATTGGGCGGTAACTTAGCGTTTGTCACTTGTTTGTGCTTTAGCAATGACGGGATCGACAATGGGAATTAACAACTACTCATTTGTTTGGCTTTCCCTTTGGCCTGCACCTCACATTGTGACAACATTCTGATTGGTTCATCTAAACTTTTGCCTCCAAGTTGTCCCTTTAGGACCTCCACTTTTTTTTTTCTTTGCCTCCAGGGTTCTTATTGCTTGTAGGATATTGGTAAGTGCACTCATCTTTGGAGGCTTGGGAAGCTTTGAAGAAGCTTTATGAATCCAAGTCTACGTCAAGAGTGCTTACTCTTAGGAGGCAAATCTTTCAAAGTTTGCAAAAGAAGGAAGAGAGTACGCATGCTTTTGTTTTGAGGGTTAAAGCATGTAATGATGAGCTAGCATATATTGATGAAAGCATTAAGGAGGTAGAACTTGTTCAAGTTATACTTAATGGCTTGTTGGATGATCATGCTAATCTTGTTCAAAGTTTTGCTATTCAAAAGACTTTGCCGAGTATTGTGGATTTGCAAGAGATCTTGGTGAATGAGGAGTATAGGCTTTAATCAAGAGGACCTGGATCTACATCGACATCTCATTATGAAGAGGAGGCTATGTTCATCGAAGGCAAGTTCAAGGGCAAAGGCAAAGGCAAGTGGTATAAAGGTCAAGATCAAGGTGAGACTTCCTCCTTTGCAAAAAAGAAAGATAGTCAAAGTCAATATACTATCATTGTGGAATCAAAGGGCATTTGCAAATGAATGTTTGAAGAAGCAAAGAGATGAAGGTAGCAAGCAAATCAACTTTACTACTAGTGATGAGGATCTAGGTGGTTGTGATTCTCTTTTGATGTGTTCTTCAAGTCCAATATCAAGTGAAGGTGACAAAGATTCATGGTGGATTGGTAGTGGAGCTAGTTCACACATGACTAATCACAACAAGTTTTTTACTTCTTTGTTCACTTATGATGGAGCCAAGAAAGCAATTCGCATGGCCAATGGTGGTGAGTGTGTGATTGAAGGTATCGGTTCAATTCCTATTTGTCTCTCTACTAATAGGAAAGCAATACTTTATGGTTTTCTTTACATTTCTTCACTTTCAAAGAATTTCATAAGTGTTGGTCAAATGATAGAGAAAGGATACATGGTAAAGTTTGGTGGTGACGCTTGAAGCTTGATGCTTTTGTTATGGCTAACAAAAAGGATGGGATGGAAAAGGAGATTGGTCTCAACTTTCCAAAGCTCCCTTTTAGCATCAATAAGATTGGTGGATCTTATGCAAAGTCTAAAAGGCTTCCTTATGCGAGATCTAGGTCAAGATCTAATATGCTTCTTGGAGATGTTCATCTTTGTGCTAACTTGGCCAGTTACGAGGATAATGATGGTGTGTCAATGGTTCTTCACAGCAAGTGCAAGCATGTAAAAGGTAAGAAAAGAGCTAACTTCATCAATGTAGGTGGTGAAGGTTCTTCCTTGGAAAAGATTGTTGTTAATGATTTCTTTGATCATATGGAAAAAAAATGTTGCTAGGTGCATGCATGAAGGAGGTGGTTCTTCTACATTCTTTTGTGATGAGTCCAAGAAAGTCATTTTTGCAGCAAGTGGAGTCACATGTCTATATAAAGAGAGTAGATCAAATGGTTCTATCAAGAGACTTGGTGAGGGAGATAGTCAAAAGTCAAGAAGAAGAGAAGTATGTAGGATGTATTTTGAATGATGTCATTATGAATGATAGTGAGGAAGAATCATTATCATATGAGTCATTACCTAAATCATTGAGTAGAAGTTCTTGTTTGAAAAAAGAGAGTACTTCAATCATCCTTATGTTGAAGGTACTAATCATTTTTTTCATGGCTTCTAATGTCTTTGAGGTTTCTACTTCTTATGATGCAATCATTAAGAGGGAGTCTTATGAAGGAAAGAGCAATGGAAGATTGGTTTTTGGGAAGATCCAAGTCATGGATCTCACATCTCTTCATCAACTAAAAGGATTCTATGATTATTAATTGATCACTCATGATCGAGATGGCAAAAGATTGGTTGGAGAAGACTACATGGAGCAAATCGAGAGGCAATTCCTTCAAGGCAAGGGGGATCTCATTGGTGAGCTTATTGACGTTTGTTAGAAGGCTAGATTTATTAGGTTTGATAATCATCTTCACCTACTCTACTTCATGTTGGATGGAAAGTTTGAAATTTATCTTTTGATTTATGATGGTGCCACCAATGACATTGTTTTCACTAACCTTTGTGGAAATTTGAGATCAAGCATTGATGAGATCTTGTTGGATCACGAACATATGTTTGAGAGGGAGTATTTTCAGAGGTTCAAGTCTGAAGATATTCATATCTTTGATATCTTTGATGAACAAGAGAAAGGTAAGCAAGTAGAAGCGACTCACTTGGCATGTGGAGAGAACCACAGAGTTGCGGAATGTCCGAACAAAGACAAGTTTTTCCTATTATGTCGTGAATGTGGTTATGGACATTGTTCAAGGATTGTCTAGCAAGACCAAAACCACTGCCAGTTACTGCTCTAGTGAATATGATTATGATCAAGCAAAGACCAACATCTCAGCCTATTGAACCAAGTGTACCTTTGATGGTTGTTACCTAAGCTCAAAAACAGAAAGAGGTTCTAGTTGATCCAGTAACTGCTGAATCTATACCAACTACAGATATACCGAATCTCAACTCAGAAAAGAAGAGATACTAGAACATGAGGCAGTGGATTAAACAGTTGCAAAAAAAGAAGCCTTAGAAGCAGCTAAAGCAACAACCGAAGCCCATTCTTCATCTGTGCTGCAAACAGATCCACGAGTGGATGTTAATACTCCGTTGCACCATCATGAAGAACCCTTCAAAATGATAGAACCTGAAGCACCACAAATAGAAATGATCGTGAATATTATGTCTAGAAAGATGGATATTAACTGGGAGGATTTCTTAAGTTGGTGCCTAAAGCATAAAAAATATTAGCTAAAAAATTAATTTAGATTGAATCACCAGTCCGTTAGAAGCCACTTTTTTGTGTCGAGTTTCTCTGACGAGATTGTGTGTTCCGTTCCGGCATTTTGTAAAGAGAGAAACATGTTCTTCATGTTTCTGATGAATGTTGTGAGGTTTTTGCCATTCCAGTGTTGACTTCAACGCATCCCATAGTTCTCATGCATTTGATATTGATGCAAGTTCCAGTATAATGCTATCTTCGATGGAGGAGGATATGATAGCTACTGCTATATCATTCTTTTCCTTCCATTCGTGAAGTTTTTTCCAGCATTTTCTCAGTTGCAGTTTAACATTCACCTACAATTGCAATTCTATTACGTAGTAATGTTGGGTCTTCCACCAACATCAGTACGTAATATTTCATGCACCAGGATTTTCCACCTGATGGATGCCAAAACATAAATTAAGTTCCTATAAATTAACGTACCATGCATAAATTAAAACTCTACAAAATAGCGTAGCATGAATTAGTAAGCATGAAACATAAATCAATATACTATGGATTGCGGTAGCATGAATTAGCAAGCATGGAACATAAACAAATGGCATCATACTTAGTAGAAGAATTGATCTCATTCACTTTTCCCAATATTGCAAAACATTATAAGGAGGTCAAATTTTTTAAGGAGCCATGCAATATTGACAGTGGTGAATGGGGATGTTGATGAGATCAATACGAGAGTTATTGAGCAATTTCTTGGTGATGCATGCACATTTTATAGTGCCGATAGCGTGGTCAAATGTGGGGATTTTGAAGTGTATCTGGTGGAGTTTTTTAATAGCTTGCAACCAAGTGGATGTCCTCCACATAAGTTGGTTTTGAAAGTAAGAATGATAGTAATGTTGTTGAGATCAGTTGCATCACGCAAGGGACAATGGCACAAGATTGATCATCCATAGACTAGGTAGAACGATCATAGAGGCGGAGATAGTGATCGGCAAAAACATAGTGATAGAGTCCTCATTCCACAAATCCCTATAGTGCCAAACAATTCAGACTTGCCATTTGAATTGCAAAGAGTTCAGTTCCCTATTAGACTGGCATTAGCTATGACAATAACCAAGGCACAAGGGCAAACAATGGATACGATAGGATTGTATTTGCCATGACCCGTGTTTAGTCATGGTCAGTTGAATGTTGCCCTATCTAGAGTGCGAATGCAGCAAGTGTGCGAGTATTGATTAGAGATATTGATGGTCGATTTATGGATGAGGAAGGAATAGCGAGGTTTACATAGAATATTGTGTATTCGGAAGTGTTATAGTACTTTGACGGGAGCTTACGATTCATTAGGATTAGTATATATGTTTTGGTTATATTTGAATCGTTATTAACATTGTTTAATGTTGATGTTATGATTGGTAGTATGTTGAGAACATTAGTTTGGCTTACGTTGTTTATGTTGTCGTAGATGGTGCATATTGTGGTAAATCAACAAATATTTGTGCGAGACTTGATGGAGATGTTTTGTTTCGGCGATGAGGAGTACATCTCCAGTGTTGTGTGGCTGATTAGGTGGTAGATGGATTTTGTATACCTCCAACAAAGAGTGGACATTTTCCCCCCCTAAAAAATGATTATTTCTAGATGTAGAGTTGCTGATTAGTAATGTGAGTTGTGCTTAAAGGAATGCCAATTTTGAATTAATGACTTGGAGGAAATGCTAGAGGACTTGGTGTATTCGTAGGTTCTTTTATGTGATTTATCAATCGATTTGTTGTCCATGTGTTAGAGATTTATAATATGAATTTGTCGCTACGTTATTGGTGAAATTCAATTCATGTACATACTTTGTTTTTTGTGTTGGAAATATGCATATACACATGTGCATGCATACAGACACACGCACACACACACCCATTTATTAGCCAGGTGTGACGTAGGAACATTGGATGTTCAGATAGTATACATTTTATTAGTGTAGGAACATGCCGTAAGTGCCCTTTACGGTGGTCCAACTGCATTTCACCGCATAGGACTGCATTAGGACCATATAGGACCGCATTAGGACCTCATGACCATTTAAGACCGCATTAGGACCTCAAGACCGTTTGAGACCGCATTAGGACCTCATGACCATTTTTGACCACATTAGGTCCGTTTGAGGACATTCGAGGCCATTTCGGGCCATTTGAGGGCACTTCCGACCATTTGAGACCGCATCAGGATGACAAAGGAAGCATGTGTGGTCCGTTTGCGGCCATTTGAGGCCATCTCAGGGCATTTTGAGGAGGGCACTTGCGGCCTTTTGAGACTGCAATGGACCGCATTAAGACCGTTTAGGACTGCATTAGGACCTAATGTTGTGTCAAATGGTTTTGAGGTCCTAATGCGGTCTCAAACGGTCCTAATGCAGTCCTAAATGGTCCTAATGTGGTCCTAAATGGTCATTTGCGCTCGTAATGGGGTCCTTAATGGTCCTAATGTGGTCCTTTATGGTTCTAAATGGTCTTAATGCGGTCCTAAACACTCTTAATAAGGTCCTATGTGGTCCTGTGATGTCCTATGCAGTCCAAAACGGTCATAATGTGGTCCTAAATAGTCCCTATGTGGTCCTAAACCGTCCGAATGCAATCCTATGCTATCCTATGTGGTCCTAAATGCTCTTAATGCGGTGATATATTGTCCTATGCAGTCCTAATGTGGTCCAAAATGGTCCAAAATGGTCCAAAACGGTCATGATGTGTTTTTGAATTGTCCTAAACGGTCCTAATGCGGTCCTAAAGGTTATTAGTTGTAGGGTGAGGACCTCTAAGTCGCGTTCAAGTTAGAACGGACCGTAGGCAACCGCAAAGGTAACAAATGTGGTCTTATACAGCTGTATTGTGGTCTTCTGCGATCTATTATGACCATATTGCAGTCATGTTGTGCGACTTTATTGCGGCCCTTGCAGCACATACTAAGAGATCATACAATATTTTTTGCAAACACATATGGAATTTTGAGTGTCTGGTCATCACAAGGGATGGAGAAGTCACATTGGCAAGCACGAGCAACATTTCATTGAAATACACAACATGGAGGAACCAATGAAAAACGAAACTACATTATTATTTCAGTGGTTCTACCGTAGAGTTTACATTCAACAAATAACAAAATCCACAGAATACAACAAGTTTAGAAAATCATGCAAGTTCATACGGGAAGAGAGAAAATAGAAGATTGTTGAACAGAAGATTACATTCTTCTTCAAATGATTTTAATATAACCAAGACATCCAGTTATCATTGCCATCAAATTATGACAAGTTCAGAAAAGCTTGCAAATTTATGGAACAAGAGAGAGGAGCATCATAATCAAACGATATGTACTCAATGCAAATGTATTGATTGTATAATAACAGAAAACAAAGTGTTCACTCTTCATCATCAGTTTTTGTATCTCCTTCTATGGCTGTATTGTCATGAAGAAATTCTCTGCTTGAGTATGCATCTAATAGATGTGCATTAATATCCTTGTTTCCACTAAGTTCAATATATGTAGAGTACAATGAATATTGGGAGCTCCTTAAAGGAACATTCTCATCAGTAAAACCTAGAATGTTCAAAACATAAGATCTCTTGATGTAAATGATTTTATTTATCTTAACAAATTTATCTCTTCCTATATAATAAGATAAGCTAGCATGATCAATTCAAACTACTATAAAACGTTTTTTATGTTCCTAAACTATCTACAAATCTGTAATCAGTAAGTAGAATCACAGATTTAGGTCATAGGGTGGAGTTTGAGTTTGATCTACGTAGAATTATTGATAGGAGCAATAAGATCCTTGCACTCGTCAAGAGGCATAAATACTTATATAGATTGGCACATTGTTATTCTGATACAAGTCAAGCCTTGAAAACCTCTATTCTTGTCAATAAAGCATCACTATGGCATCATCATTTAGGACACTTGAATTATGCATCTGTATCAAACATGTCCAGACAATCCCTAGCACTTGATCTTGACTATCCATCCGACAAGTCGACCTCCTTGTCTGTCATAGCCGCATCCTTTGAAAGCAGACTGGGATTCCTGTTAAATCGAGTCATAGGCATGCATCAAAATGTCTGTTAGACGTTGTTCATTCCGATATATGTGGTCCTATGCAAACTCTGTTGTTGCTAGATGCAAAGTATTTTATCACATTAATTGATGAATTTTCTAGAAGAACAACTATTTATTTCATTAAGCATAAATTGAAAAAACTTAAGGTTTTCCCCCACAAAGCATCGTTAGCTTATGAACCACAAACCACAGTCCATCACTACCGCATTCGCATCGTGACGTATACAAACGACGACGACGATGACGACGAAGTTCCATAGACCATAGATCGCAATAAAATGCAAATCACAACTTCAAAAAAACAAACGAAGAAGTTCATAGATAACCACAAGTCAACTCCTGCGGTTTATGAGCGATGACCAAAGGCCAACTACAATGGCCTCGACTATGCTTATAAAGGCGGCCCTGAATTGGGCACCTTTATAACCCACGATCAATGAAGTACCAAGATAACAAACTGACACCACGAACTAAGCTAACAACAAAACTAAATGCTGCGACATGGTAGGTTTAGCAGTTCTTGTAATCATTCATTTACATTAAAGACTACCTCCTTCCTATGATCATATATATATAGAGGATGAATGGGAGAATGAAAAATATACAGAGAGGTGATAGACAGATAAATGAATGATTGAGTGTTGAATGTGAGGATGAAAAGTTGTTGACTAGTAAGTGAGATGAGCTGAGCCAATCAGACCTCCAAGGTCAGACAGAGAGATATAGATAGAAGTATTTGCTAGTAAGCATGCTTATCTATTCTATCCATAAGAAACAAAGTTTCTCTTGCGATAACGCGTTGTTGTGGTATGCCAAACAACGCTCAGGGAATTGCTATAAATCAATAGATGTTTTTCTTATCTCTTGTTTACGACACATTATCCTTGATACGTTATGCTTGGTCAAATGTCCCTCAAGAATCAATTGTTATTTGTTTTTTCGCATAAACTAAATAAGCAGTAGATCGAAAAAATCTAACTACACCTTAGAAGAGGGAAGATCTTAATTAGCAACAATAGCTAAAATTAAAAGTTCAACTCTATCTAGGTATAGAATCAAAGTGTGCCTCCCTAATTACAACCCTTCAATTCTTCAACAGACAAAAGAGAATATCCAATGCACATTCCTAAGATTCCAATAGTGGTATCAGAGCACTTTTTCAAACTGACAAGTTAGAGCCCATAAGATTCTAAGACCACACCAATAATAGCTGAGGAACCTGAAACATTGTAAGACTACTATGGCATCCATAAGTAGCATTCAATCAAAAATCTGCACAATTCTTCAATCAGATGGGTCAAATTACTTGGCTTGGAAAGTGAAGACATCACTTGTTCTGAGAGGAGAAGCACTATGGCCCTAGGTGGATAGGACCAAAGAGATGCCAGCCAATGCTGGAAAAAACTTCACGAATGGAAGGAAAAGAATGATACAACAGTAGCTATCATATCCTCCTCCATCGAAGATAGCATTACACTGGAACTTGCATCAATATCAAATGCATGAGAACTATGGGATGCGTTGAAGTTAACATTCAAGATCAAGTCACGCAGCCACATCATGCATTTGGAAGTTTAACTCACCTACCTACGCTGGAATGGCAAAAACCTCACTACATTCATCAGAAACATGAAGAACATGTTTCTCTCTTTACAAAATGCCAGAACGGAACACACAATCTTGTCAGAGAAACCCGGCACAAAAAAGTGGCTTCTAACGGACGGGTGATTCAATCTAAATTAATCTTTCTGCTAATACTTTTTTGGCTTTAGGCACCAACTTAAGAAAATCTCCCAGTTAATATCCATCTTTCTAGACATAATATTCACGATCATTTATGTTTGTGGCGCTTTAGGTTCTGTCATTTTGAAGGGTTCTTCATGATGGTGCAACTGAGTATTAACATCCACTCGTGGATCTGTTTGCAGCACAGATGGAGAATGGGCTTCGGTTGCTTCTTTAGCTGCTTCTAAGGCTTCTTTTTTTACGATTGTTTAATCCACTGCCTCATGTCCTAGTATCTCTTCTTTTTTGAGTTGAGATTCGGTATATTTGTAGTTGGTATAGATTCAGCAGTTACTGGATCAACTAGAACCTCTTTCTGCTTTTGAGCTCAGGTAACAACCATCAAAGGTACACTTGATTCAATAGGTTGACATGTTGGTCTTTGCTTGATCATAATCATATTCACTAGAGCAGTAACCGGCAGTTGTTTTGGTCTTGCTGGACAATCCTTGAACAATGTCCATAACCGCATTTACGACATAATGGGACAAACTTGTCTTTGTTCGAACATTCCGCAACTCTGTGATTCTCTCTGCATGCAAAGCATCCAAATGGTGCTCTGGCCCATTGTCTAGCTTCTTGTTGTTGCGCGACAACATAGATAGCATACTGCTATGAAGGACCAATATCTTGATTAATACTTTGATTCCATTGCTCATTACCACTATAAGGCTCTGGTTCCATTAGGTTCACAGGAGAAGCATTTTGTGTTGGTGGAGCTGGCAAAGCAAGTCATTGAGAAAATCCCAGGCCAAAGTTATGAGCCTAGTTCTTAGGATCAAGTCTCTTGGTTCTCGATATTGAAGCTTAGCATACTTTTGCTGGATAATCCAAGGATTAAACAAGCAAAATGTTGTTTCGTGTCTCGTAGAATTGCACAGATGACACATAGTATTTGTCATTCATTGTTTCAATGTTGGACATTCATTCATGGTGTGATTTCTCACACAAGTTGAACACCAGACATTTTTTAGACTAGGAAAGGTCTTAGCAAACTTTTCAGTTGCTTTGCTACTCTGAGACTGCACCTCTTCTGTCGTGATATACGAACCTAGAATTGCTAGATTTGTGTAGTATTTATGTCGTTTCCCAAGGAGATAGCACTAAAAAGTTGTTTAATTGATACAACCCTGACTTATTTCGAGTGGAATGGAGTCATGTGTTAATCTGGTTGTCAACGGACATTTAATAAGTAACCAATATTACTTTTGTTGTGGATGTATGACGATGACAAATTTAGAACAACAATATTCCTCTATCAAACCGAATGAAAAGCATTCGTTAAGTGAAAGGCAATCAGAGTAGCACGAATGAACTTCAGTCTGGCTGATTAAGTTGTCAGCGGGGATTTGTATTATGTCCGATGCAGACATGTACAAACAAACAAATAGTTAATTTTATTCTTGAACTATTGTGTTCTACAAGTTCGCTTCTTTTCGTGTTTGTTTTCTTTTCGAGTTATCTTCTTCACACCCCTCTTTCCAACATCCATAACCCAAGTTTGTTGCACTAGTCCATCTTCAAGATCTACTTGACACAAGACAATGACCATGAATTCACCAAAAATTGACAATCTCCAAACATTGGCATCAAGTAGCTCAACACTTGAGAACTTAGGCATGGATGAGTGACATAATGAACCTCCAATAGTTTATTTCCATCTAAAAAACCAGCCAAGAATGCTAGTACAACTCCAACAATAAGATATTGCAAGACAATGTAGCTAGTTTTACCATATCTTGACAATTTGCACACATCCACATGAAATTGCTCAAACATGAGATAGAACTAGTAAAGTAAACTTGAACAACACTTCCTTGCTACTCCTTTTACTTTACTTCAGTTTAAAGACTCCTGCAAAAATAGATCCATAACATCTTTTCCAAATAACCTTCCTTTTGATGCTCTTGACTAGCTCCAAATTGCCACTTTTTCTTTTGTGTTGTTGAAGCCCTTTGAGACCAACCTCTTGATCTTCCTCTTGACCATCAAAGTAATTGAGAAAACTTTGTTTTTCAGATCCGTTACTTGACTATCCAACATGGAAACCATGAGAACCAATATCCACTTGCATAGCATCATCTACACAAGAAGATTCTCCAAAACATGTGAGTAAAGCAAAGTGAGTCGCTTCTACTTGCTTACCTTTCTCTTAATCATCAAAGATATCAAAGATATGAATATCTTCAGACCTGAATCTTTGAAAATACTCCCTCTCAAAGATATGTTCTTGATCCAACAAGATCTCATCAATGCTTGATCTCGAATTTCCACAAAGATTAGTGAAAACAATGTCATTAATGGCACCATCATAAATCAAAAGATAAATTCCAAACTTTCCATCCAACATGAAGTAGAGTAGGTGAAGATGAGTATCAAACCTAATAAATCCAGCCTTCTAACAAACGTCAATAAGCTCACCAATGAGATCTCCCTTGCCTTGAAGAAATTGCCTCTCGATTTGCTCCATGTAGTCTTCTCCAACCAACCTTTTGCCATCTCGATCATGAGTGATCAATTCGTAATCATAGAATCCTTTTAGTTGATGAAGAGATGTGAGATCCATGACTTGGATCTTCCCAAGAACCAATCTTCCATTGATCTTTCCTTCATAAGACTCCCTCTTAATGATTGCATCATAAGAAATAGAAACCTCAAAGACATTAGAAGCCATGAAAAAAATGATTAGTACCTTCAACATAAGGATGGTTGAAGTACTCTCTTTTTTCAAACAAGAACTTCTACTCAATGATTTAGGTAATGACTCATATGATAATGATTCTTCCTCACTATCATTCATAATGACATCATTCAAAGTACATCCTACTTTGAACTCTTCACATACTTCTCTTCTTCTTGACTTTTGACTATCTCCCTCACAAGTCTCTTGATAGAACCATTTGATCTACTCTCTTTATATAGACATGTGACTCCACTTGTTGCAAAAATGACTTTCTTGGACTCATCACAAAAGAATGTAGAAGAACCACCTCCTTCATGCATGCACCTAGCAACATCCTTTTTCCATATGATCAAAGAAATCATTAACAACAATCTTTTCAAAGGAAGAACCTTCACCACCTACATTGATGAAGTTAGCTCTTTCCTTACCTTTTGCATGCTTGCACTTGCTGTGAAGAACCATTGACACACCATCATTATCCTCATAACTGGCCAAGTTAGCACAAAGATGAACTTGGCAAAGTCTTTTGAATAGCAAAACTTTGAACAAGATTAGCATGATCATCCAACAAGCCATTAAGTATAACTTGAACAAGTTCTACCTCCTTAATGCTTTCATCAATACATGCTAACTCATCATTGAATGCTTTAACCCTCAAAACAAAAGCATGCGTACTCTCTTCCTTCTTTTGCAAACTTTAAAGATTTGCCTCCTAAGAGTAAGCACTCTTGATGTAGACTTGGATTCATAAAGATTCTTCAAGTCTTCCCAAGCCTCCAAAGATGAGTGCACTTACCATTCTCCTTGAGAAGTTCATTGGTAACATTCATCTTAATCATGTGTAGAGCCCTTTTGGCCCTCTTATCATACCTCACTTTATCTTGTTGAGTTGCTGGTCTCTCCTCCAAACCTAAAACAATATCTAAAACATCGTTCATCTCAAGAAGTGATTCCATCCTCACTTTCCACAATGAATAGTTACTTGAGGTAAGCCTATCATTGCCTTCCAACATGAATCCACCAATTGTAGCCATGTTGCAATGACCTGATATTCTTCTTTCAACCTATTCCAATCGACAAAGAATTCTCTTGAATGTCAACAAATGAACTCAATAAGAAATCACAAAGATATGGAACTTCTCAAATCTCTTCTAGCACTTCTAAATTTAAAATCAACACATAGAATAGTGAAATCTTGGTCAACCTATGATCTATCCTCAATCTAATGATTCTTGTCACTTCCTAAGATTGAAACACACTCAAATGAAGTTTAGTAACCTCACAAACTAGAGATCCAATCAAAATTAGGATTTCGATAAAATCACAAAAAATTGAATATCTCAAATTCTACATGCAATTTCTAAAAACTTGATATATCATCTTGTAGCCTCCGATGAGACCTTTCTAATGCACCAAAAATTGGCTAATTGTAGTAAACCAAGTGTGAAATTGGAATTGATCAAGTATATAAACCTATATTGAGGTTTGACCTATAAAAGATCAATTCTACATATGCAAAAATGCTGAAGTTTGAATAGAAATCAATCTAGCATGCTCTAGCATGGGTAACTCCTCCAAATCCTTGCTAAAGATGGCTGATCCTTTCATAACCTGAAACGCAAGAGCTCTGATACCATGTGAAGAATTTCAGATCATTCAAGATCCAATCCATGTCCCTGATCTTCGGTTACAAAAGGAGCAAACCAACAATGCTACCAATGTAGAAAAATCAGCATCTACATACAAAATGAGATGAAAACTCTAAGAGATACTGATCAAACATGAACCAAAACATAAAATATGGTTGCTTTCCGTAAATTACATTACCCTATTGTATTTCACACATGTGGAACCGAAAATAGCAATAAATGATCATTCTATACATAGAATTGCAAGATAACATCATGAGAGTGTACCAATGAGTAGTAAAACCCAAAGAGAACCATGTATAATCATGAAATGATAGAGAGAAGAGAGAAGGTGTGTCTCTCTATGAGTTACATCCTTTTATAACAGGTCCAAAGCCTATTTGGCCACTTGGCTTTCCCTCCAAAATATAAACCCTACTATTTTTGGGTCAATGTACCCAAAGTTTAAATTTGAATCTCTCTCGAACTCGACTACCAACTTTCCCACACTTTCAAAAAGTGTTTATTGAATGTATTTTAAACTAATATAACTTCAAAAAGTTTATCATTAAGTCTAAAATGTTTTGGCCTCATATTGACAATTTACCAAAATATGACTAAACTAGTTGAAATCTCTCACACTAGTTTAAAATGCTGATATGAAATCTCTCACTGTCTCCTATAAATCCAGAGATGTAGATTGAACCCGTACACAAACATATATAGACTACAATCTGTAGCAAAATACATTCCACTAAAATAAACAAAACTCGATAGGTAAAAACAATTTACTATCTGAAAAATACATGTGAGATCCTTAGGTCTCAATAAGATATTGGAGTAAAGAGATTCACACTAGTTTCAAAATGCTGATATGAAATATCAACTCATTTAGTAGACTGGGAATTACTCAACAACCTTAAGAACTAACACATTTTCTGATTATCCTCTAATTAAGTATCCATTTATATTCCGTCATTCAAGGTCCCTTGAACCTAAAGCATAACCACCAAATAAAAGCAATGTAGAGAAGGAAAAAGAAGGTTGTAGAAGGGAGGGTGCAACCGTAGAAGAGTCCATGTAATGAAGGAGAATGAAATGCCAATGCTGAGAGGGAATAAAGATGATGAAGGAGAAGGGAATTGTTTTTAACATCAGGATCAGAGATGCCCAGACAACCATCAATCGGCGAAGCAATACATGTTGACCAGAGAAGAAGGGTGTGCTTGTTAGCCCAAAGGAAATAATGAAGGAGTTTAGCCAAAGAGTTATGGAGAGAGGTAGGAGCAGTAAAAATAGAGGAGCGAGAGAGGAGCAGCAAAAAAAGAGGAGAAAAAGACAAGATAAACCAGCAAGAATATGACAAGCAATAAGAACCCTGGAGGCAAAGAAAAAAAAAAGTGGAGGTCCTAAAGGGACAAGTTGGAGGCAAAAGTTTAGAGGAACCAATCAAAACGTTGTCACAGAGTGAGGTGCAGGCCAAAGGGAAAGCCAAACAAATGAGTAGCTGTTAATTTCCATTGTCGATCCGGTCATTGCTAAAGCACAAACAAGTGACGAACGCTACGTTACCACCCAACCATAGAGGTACTGCCACCTCATCCCTACTCACTATCACCTTGCTAGTGATGGGATTGAAGACTCTATAACCTTTGCTATTCTCACCATATCCCACAAAGATGCCTTTGATGGATGTTGCATCATCCTTCCTTCTCTTATCCAAGGATTGGTGTACATAGCAAGTGGATCCAAAAACTTTGAGATCTTTGAGATTGGGCTTCTCTCCAAATAGAGCTTCAAATGGTGTGATTCCTCCAATGGCTTGGTTTGGCAATCTATTGCACAAATAGTTAGCACAAGTTATTGCTTCACCCCAAAATGGTTTGGATAGAGAAGCATCTAGCCTTAAGGCCTTAGCACACTCACAAAGAGATCTATTTCTTCTCTCACTCACTCCATTTTGTTGAGGGGTGTATGGACATGACAACTCCCTCTTTATGCCATTAGAAATACAAAAGTCAATCAACTTATTGGAGACATATTCACCTCCATTATCACTCCTTAATACCTTAATCTTGGTACTAAGTTGATTTTCTACCAAAGTCTTGAACTTTACAAAAGAATCAAACACCATTGATTTGCTAGACAAGAGGTACATCCAACAAAATCTAGAATAGTCATCAATGAAGATTACATAGTACTTGGCACCACCATTAGACTCATGTGAAAAACTATGAACATCCGAATGGATGAGTTCAAGAGGAGAGTTTGATCTTGATGTAGATCTTGAGAAGGGTAGCTTGTGAGCCTTTGAGAGGCTGCATGCTTCACATCTCTTCCCACACTTTGACAAATGCTTGGGGAGTCCAACTGCAAGCTCCTTTGTAGTCATAGATTCCATGGCTTTGTAGTTGGGGTGGCCCAACCTTTTGTGCCACAGTTCCACCTTTGATAGCTCCACCTTTGCCAAGTTAACACTCTCCACTGCAATATTAGCATCAAGCTTAAACAATCTACCTTGCTTAAAGCCTTTGGCTATACATTCATCATTTCTAAGGATGGAACAAATTCCATGCTTAAATTGTACATCTAGGCCATTATCCATTAACTGGCCAACACTAAGCAAATTCTTGGTTAACTTAGGAACATAAAGAACATTATCTAGATTCATCCTTTTGGATGATCCCACATACAAGGGAATTGTTCCTATTCCACTTATCTTACATTCTTGACTACTTGCAGTATAGATTGATCTATTTAAGTCATTGTAAGAAAGTAAGGTGGAGAATATGTCCTTTTGATATGTCATGTGGGAACTTGCCCCACTATCAATCCACCAAGAATCATTGGTGTTGCTCTTGGATGATGGTGGTTTGTTGGAAACCATCAAGGATGATTCTTCATCCTCCTCTTCCTCCTGATGTGCAATGTTGCTTTGTTTGCTCTCTTGTGTCTTCTTCTTCTTGAGACATTCTGATGCAAAATGTCCTTTCTTTCCACAGAAAAAACATTTGTACTTGGACTTGTCTTTGATCTTTCCCTTTGAGCTTGAAGCCTCATCCTCCTCCTTGGTCTCCTTGAAGTGCTTCTTCTTGCCATTGGTCTTCTTCTTGCTTTTAAATGAGAAATTAGCTTTCTCATCACCATCCTGCAGAGAAATAGCATTCATTCTTGCATTGGTATGCAACATCCTACACTCTTCAGCTACTAATACACTGTGTAGCTTTTCTATAGTAGGCAAAGTGTCTTGGATTGCAAAGCTTTGGACCAAATTTGTAAAGCCACTCCCTAGACCATTTAGGACAATCTGAACAAGCTCACTATCTTGAATCTTCTCTCCAATGGAAGCTAACTCCCTATTAAGAGACTTGATTCTTAGCACATAATCTTGTGCATTCTCATCACTCCTCTTCATGCTTTGTAGAATCTGGTTCCTAAGCATGAGAACCCTCGAAGTGTTACTAGACTCATAGATAGATTTTAAAGATTTCCAAGCCTCTTTAGCACTCTTACATGATGATACTTCCCTTAAAAGATCATTGCTTACATTCATCTTAATACAGTGAAGTGCAAGCCTAGACCTCTTCTTGTATCTCACTAATTCCTGTGCACCTAGAGGTTCATCTTCATCATCTATTAGAAACTCATAAAGATCCTGGAGCACCATTAGTGACTCCATCCTCACTTTCCAAATAGCATAATTGGTAGAGTTTAACCTCTCACTAGCTTCTAGAAGGTAGGCTCCCACTGATCCCATCTTACTAGCAAGATTCTACACACAAGATATAGATTTGTTTGGACCTGAAACTCACAAAGGTTTCAAACTTGCAGTGTTTCACTCAAATGTTGACTTCTAATCCAACACATGGATTTGTAATCATAGTTCTATCACTCCCTCACAAGCTAGAATGAAGATAAGATGAGATGAAAACTACACTCAAGCAAATCTTGCCAATCTTGGCTATTCTTGGACAAAAACTGACTCTATCTCTCTCATTCACTTTGATGTACTTTCAAGACCTGGTTTCCACTTTAAGAAGGTCTGAAATCAGCCTAGATTAATTAGTTTTCATGAAACAAATTCAAAACTAATCAATGGAAAGTGATCTTGGTAGCTTATCCTAGGATTTGCACCAAAAATTACATCAAACTGACACCATATGAATTTTCTATGATCCAATGAATATGGGTTATTAAATGCTGGTTCAGAGATGCCCACACGTGTGAACAGTACGGATTTTGATCCTGAAAAAGTTTGGGATCAAATCCCCTCACCAAAACCTGGATACCAGCTCGCCCTTCCAATACTAGCTTTTTGCACCAAAACCTGCTAAAACTGGATTAGATTCAAACACAGATCAATGGCCTTGTACTTGGCTCTGATACCATGTGAAAAGTACAGTACTAAGGACCATAAATGAATCTTTGAATGATCCACAAGGTGATTGTATGCTTGTTAAACAATCTATCAGAAACTAGTCATCAGAAAACAAGATCTAGCTTAGCAGCTTGATAGGAAACAAGTAGAGACAATCAAAGCATTGATCAAATAGTCTAATCCAACTCCACACGTGTGGAAATAAGGCTGTAGTACGGCCTGTAGATAGTGTTTACAAAGTGCCAAAGCTGGGTTTCATTGGAAAAATAGAGTAATCACCATACAATGAGAGGAAACTCGAGTTTCTCCTTGAGGCTCCAAAAAGTTTCTATCTTCTCACTATGGAGAATGGAAATACATAGTAAAACACACTTCCTTTGCAAAGTTAGGTGAAAATCCAGCATGTAATAAGGAAGTAGACTCCACTTTCTTGCCCTAATGTGAAAACCCTAGTCTAGATCCAAGAGTCATGCTTGGTAGGTGCATGGTAGGTACAAATCTCATCATAAATCATGGTCTAGATCCTACAAAGTAGGAATCACTACCAAATAGACACAACCACTCCTCTTGACTCGTGGTAACCTACTTTAGGTGTGTATGTACAAGTGGCACTTTGGCCATTCAAGTAACCAACAAACAATATTGACAAAATGTACAATATTCTACATGGCTAGATTTGCCAATGTAGGCAATTTTTCACAAATTATCGAAGGCTTTGTTAATGGCATATACCGGTAAAGCCGCACACAACATTCGTGGCACTACCATTCATTCCACGCTGCATATACCTATAAATGCCACAAATTTAACATTGTTATCTGGTGACAAGCTCCAAGAACTAACTATTAAATATCGTGACATACAACTTGCCATATTTGATGAAATATCTTTGATAGGCCGTCGTATTTTCCAATTCGCCGATCAATGACTTCGATCAATAAAACATAGACCAACCTCTTTTTTTGGAGATCTTGACGTAATAACTTGTGGTGATCTTTTTCAAATGGGCCCTGTTTTAGATGCATAGATTTTTAAATCGGATGATGCCTCTCTCAATGCATTCGAATTATTGTACTGGAATAAATTGTTGCATTGTTATGAATTAAGAACAATGCGCCAAACTGATGACACATACATTGGGATATTGAATCGAATAAGAGAAGCCACTCAAACTGGCGAAGACATTCACTGGATAAACCAACAATCTTCTAAACCCATTCCGAATATGCCAAATATCCCTTACCTGTGCCATACTAATAAAGAAATGGAAACACACAATGAACAAGCTTTTAAGCAAGTAGAGGGCACTAGTTTTTACCTACATGCAAAGGACACATGCTCTTGCACATGTAGCAAATCAATATCCATTCCTGAAAAACCAAGAAACGCTGCTGGTTTATGGAAAACTATAGCTGTCAAAACAGGCATGCTTGTTGAAATATGTAATTCAAACATCAATATTGAAGATGGTCTTGTAAATGGTGTTGATGGTCTATTTCAAACAAAAATGACCACAATGGCAACTGATATTATTTGGATTCACATTGCAAAAACATGAAATTGATATTTTAGCGGATTACAATTTGATGAGCTCAAATATCTTGTTTTCCAAGAAACAAGAAACCACAACCAAGCATCATACTTGACCAGGAATTTCCATGCCATACAAAATTACTGCTTCTCTGGCACAGCCATGTACTATGACCGTACCCAACAATTGCATTGTTATGACATACACAATACAGATGTCGCAAAAATTATCAAAGCTTATTTCAATGTGAACAAACCATATAGTATGATTGTGGTTGCAGTGTATCGAAAACCGAATTCAAATCTGATGAGTTTCTTGAATACAATAGAGGATATATTACAAAATGCATCCACAGATATACCAACACCAACGACCATTCTTGGAGACTTCAATATCAATATGCTTGCTTGCAACAACCATGCCAAACATCTTACGACATTCATGCAAAACCATGGTTTCCAACAAACTATCACTACACCAACAACATTGTATGGAAGCCAATTAGATCATATATGGACAAATGCACACAACTCAAAAAACTTTTACGGAGTCACACATTGTTATTGGAGTGACCACTCACCAATTTATTATCTATATAGTGACCCAAATATTGTGTAAGTCTCCTTCATCGAGTTCCTATTGCTGGAAGTGGTGTTGGTTCTCATGGAGCTCAACATAAAGAGTAGCATTACTGTCATCACATTTTTGGACAAGATCAGAATGACCCTGTAACTGCCCTGCCTTCTGACTTGCATCAAACAATAACTTTTAGACCACCTTCTAACATTCACATTTCCCACATGCAATTTTTTGTACTGAGATGACTTTTCCCATCTTTTGTGTCACATTTAGATTTACTCTAACACATGTAAAATAAAATAAAATACTAAGGCAGGGCCAAGTGGCTTGCCACACGCCCTTGTTTTTGGCCCTGCCTTGCTTTACAAGGGGGACTTAGTGTTCATGTGAATCCACGTTCACAAATTACACAACTTCTGCTCTCAGCTTCTCCTCTGTCAAGAAGAAGATGAACTACACAAATTCATGTTTTAGGGATTTTCCAAAAAGTGAGTCAGAATCTAGATCGAAGAACACATGGAGGCTTGAAATGCTACTGCCCTTGAAGGATACGACTGTATAATGTTGTGCAGCTTCGATAGAATTTCAGATGAGAGGTTACCTCTCATCTGCAAAATGTCTCATCTGAAACATCTCGTCCCGATGAATTTGTATAGCAAAACGTCAGATAAATCTAGAGATGTTGACTTTGGAGGTTGATGGAATTTGCGCTTGTACTGATCCACAGATCTAGCACGCCGTATGTCTTTAGCGGTTACTCTACAAACGAGAACAGTGGGCTGTGTTTGTGGTTGTGTCTATGATTTGGCATCTCTAAATGCGTCTGTGATTTGGCAAGCACAAATGCCAAAACATAATTTGGTCATTCCAATTAGAAGAAGTGATTGTTAAACGAAGCATTGAAAATATCATGTCTGCAACAGCGCCATATTTCCATTTCTAGTAGCGAAAAGCTACAGATCAACAATATTTTGCTGCAAATCAACAGTATGGCAAAATAACATCAGGCAATATATTGATACAAGAACATGCAGGCGTTGTTGCCCATTCGAAATTGCTTGTTATTCTTATTATTATAACTATGGTTGGCAATTGCTTTATCCTATAGTTTTCATCAGGATTTGATATTCCAAAACATAGGATTTTCAGATGGTTTCTCAGGCAGGATCAGATGGCAAGATAAGCGTGGCTACTAGATGTCTATCCATCTTTACAAGTCTCCACTTCCATCGTAGAGCCTTACAATAGTGTTCTTTCAACTCATTCATGTCATTAGACATAGAGCATCGCACTTACACCAACCTCAACTGACTAGTCTCGCAGGTTATATCATCTTTGACAGCGATCTGATAGAGCTCTTGTAGACATAACTGTTAATTTAGACCAACTTGGTTCCTTATCCTCGCAATCCATTTCATGCTTTTGTTGTATGCTCCTGTGATATCAGCTGAAAAAGCTTATCATGAGCCGCTCTCAGTTGCAAAGATCATAAGCAGTGCCTTTGAACCTTTCTCCATGATGGCAAAGTGTGATGATGTGATCCTCGCCATGACAAATTATACATGGCTTGCTATCGTGTAGAGATGTGGTTCCAAAATATTTGAACGCTGTAGTGGGAATGATCAAGACCAAGAAGACTACCCAATTTGTAGATTGGTGTCATACATGACTCAAATGAAGACTCAACTACCAGCCTCTTGCAGTAGTTCCAGGAGGTGATCTAGCAAAGGTGCAAAGTGCAGACTACATGATATCCAACCGTCACTAGCGATGCTGAAGTATTTTCGAGAATTAATCAGAAGTTTGATCTAATGTACGCAAAGAACGCTTTGTGCGTTAGTACATTAGCGAGGGCATGGAGGAGGGTGAAGTCTCTGAGGCCAGAGAAGGATCTACCAGCACTTGAAAAGGACTATGAAGAGGTGGGTGCTGAGTCTGATGAGAGTGAGGGTGAGGGTGAGGGTGAAGCTGAAGGAGAGGAGTACTGGATTTACTCCTAAATTGCATGACTCTTAACCCAGTTTCAACAAGTCTAAGATCAACAAGCAATTCAATAGTTTTGATGATCATTATCGTTCAAAAGAATATGTATATGCTTGCATCTCAACATGAGTTTCACAATTAAACATACGACTTCAATGTTCAGCTACTCTATATCAATTTTTTTCTGTGTCACAGTATAATTTTATACTCTAGATTTTTCTTTAGTTTTCTAGTTTGAGATAGGAGATATGATGAGGATTCCCAAAAGAGCTTCTAGCTATAGCTATAACTAGTCTAAGTGGGGGGCTGTATCTAAGTAGCTTGGTACTCAAATCATGCAAATGTTTAAAATAAACAGCACTTGATGGTTACAAATTTCCAAGACTGATCTTATGTGGACTAATATGTACGAAAAATACTAAAGGTGTGAGCCATTTGTGGTATATGAATGGGAATCACTATGAAATCATTTGGACTCCTAAAAAGTTAGATATAGGAAATAAAAATCAAATTTTTAGTACTCATTAATATAAGACATACAACAAGGAAATATATAAAGATCTAAGAGTTCAAGACCTTTCCTAATATAGAAGCTTGAAGCACATTAGATAACATGTAGATGCTCAATCATGGTGCGGGTGTCAAGAGTAAAGCAACTTATATGTCATGTAGATTTGATGCTACATGAGACGTCTAACTAGTTACTGATCAAGACAACACGTCAATACAAATATATCTCATATCTACATCGTCTTTTACAATTATGCCATATATGGCACACAATTGGATCATGTGTGAACAAACATACAAAATTCAAGAAATATTGGTTAGATCATTCACCAACAATGATAAACACCTTTAAAAAAGCTTTAACAACTTGCAGTTTATTGCATGGGCAGGGCCATGTGGCTTGCCACAATGCACTTTGTTTTAATTTTGAAATGTTGTGGGCTTGAGATGTGGATTCAAAGAAGCTTCTTCATCTTCGTTTCTTCTGCTCCTGCATCCACGAGAGGTTGCATGCATGCTGGCGGTCACGTTTCTTCCACAAGGCTTGTTTTGTTACCCTTGCCCAGTGCCCAGGATTTTGCTTCTGTCTTTTCATTTCGTCCATTTGGGAAATCGTCTGGTCGCTGCTCGCTTTCAGGTACAGAGTAATTTGTTTTTGAGTTGCAGGAGGTCGTGCATCTGGAATTTCAAAAGTGTTCTATATAGTGGTTGCAAGGTGGTTCTACGTGTTTCTGCTTGCTCAGGTATTGCAGTCTATTCGTTCATTTGATTTGCATTTCATGCAGCGTCACCTTAAATTTCATGTGGGTTTTGTTAAATCAATGTCTGTATGCTTTCCTTTCTCTATGATTCTACTCCTCTGTCATCCAGCCATGGCTGGAGTGGAAGGCTCCCATCTTCGGCTCTGTAATTGCCAGCCCTCTTCATGTAAGGGTTTACATCTACGTTACAGCTACAGGTCAACACTTCATTCGAGTGGCAGATAATGGTATAGTTTGCCAGCAGTGGTCAAAAGATCCCATCAAATCAACAGGAATCATGGTAGTATTCTGATGCGCAAAAACACACAAGGGCGAACGCTTTTGTGTAATTTTTGTGATTTACGTAGCTTTTATTCTGGTGAAAACAATGAGAAAAAGTTTTTGCTGAAAAAAAAGGGTAAATAATTATGTGCTCCTGTGAAAGATCTAGAATCGAGCTTTTTCTTCCTTATGCACCAGGTCTATGGTTTTGTTATTTGATTGAACTTCCCTGGTTTTTAAGAGTGGATTGAAAAAAATTCGAACTCTTCAAAATTCTGACCATAGACTTGCATAAACTGTATACGAGACTGATGAAATGTGTAGGGGAGGCAACGTTCGAGCTATATTGCATGTTTTGAAAGAAATACTATGGGGAGCTGTGAAGCTAGAAGTGGGGATTCTATGGTTACTGGTAAAAGTAAAACATTTCTAGCAGTCACTGGGTAAGTAAAAGCTAGGTGTAGGTCGTCTTGCAAGCATACCCTCTTTTACAATGCACTTGCATGTGGACACTATAGATACCACACGTTGGAACAGATATGGGTCATGGGCCATTTGTTTCCTCTCTTGTATTGGAAATGCCATACCTAACCTTCAACAAACAGCGTATGTCTGCTGTTTTGGTGAAAACTTGGCCCATGAGACTAAGAAAGACATAGCTTGGAGGAAAGTCTAAGCTATCTCACTATGTAAGTTATTATTTTGCGCTCTCCTTCCTAGAAACTGGTAGAAAATGGTCCAATTTATGGGTGTGCCTGTTATTTTGAACAATGGTCTTAAGACCTGTGAAACTGTTGAAAAACATTATTGTGTGCTAAAGAAGAAGAAACTGTTGAGGGAAAGAGCCTAAGTTGGATTGGAAGGCACTCTGATGGTATTTACACTTCTAAACCGATGTTGCTGAAAATTTTCAAAGGCTGCCTGCTTAGTGTGGATTTCCTTTGTTGAAATGAAAGGCCTTATTTTGCTGCATAGGCGATACGTATACTTGCTGAATGAGGAATGTGGTCATCCAAAGCTCTCCAGCTGCGAAACGCATAGCTTTCAAAGCTGAACATCAATTCTTGAATTTTCCATATTTTCTTCAACAAGCTTCAAAGGAGAAGATCCTTGGTGGATTGACTCGGGTGCTAGTTCACACATGACTAGCAAAAGAGAGTGTTTTTCTTTTCTCGTATCTTATGATGGACCTATAAAGTCTATCTATACATCAAATGATGAAGCTTGCAAGATTGAAGGAGTTGGTAGCATTCCCCTTTGCTTAGGATCTTCCAAAAAGATCAACATAGAAGGTGTTTTGTACATTCCTACAATAACAAAGAATCTACTAAGTGTTGGCCAAATGGTAGACAATGGTTTCAATGTTGACTTTGCTTCAAATGCATGTTTCATCAAGAAGAAGGGTAAGATAGTGGCTAAGGGCACTAGACTTGGTAAACTTTATAAGTTGGATGCATTTGTGGATACTAATGTTGTCATGTTGGCCGAGAAGAGCAAGATATATACCTTCGCCATGGAGGATCCATCTTCCACAAGAGTGATCATGATTTTGAATATTTATAAAATGCATGGTATCACATATTCCCTTCCTCGAATGTGAACCACCCTCGCGAACAAAATATCATCAAATTTTTTTTTAAGTTTGGTGGTCCGAATAATTATTTGAATATCATCAAATAATTTCAATAAAAAATGGTCGAATAGTTTGTCTTGGTGAACTAATTCAAATTTTTTTTTGTCCAATCTTCGAGCTTAGGTCATGAGTTAAGATATTTCTTCGTCTAAATTGACTATATGAGGTAGGTTGATTGAGCTAAGGTAGGTTGATTGAGTTTATTTGATCTTGCAAAATTAGCAACTCGTAAAAGCATCACATACAAAATTAGTATAGAAAGTTCATAAAATATCCATTTCTACGTGTAATTTCAAAGCCAATTCCAAATCCTTCTAGGCTTCAATCAGCATAAATTTTTTTTTCGATCGGGTATATCGACCAATTGGTAGATTAAAAAATTCTTCTAATTTAACAACTAGCAAGCTTTCATAAAAAAGAGCTTGAGCTAAACCATCATCTTGTTCAAAGTTTGATCATAATGGAATTTCTATAAAGAAACAAGGTGAAAACAGTATAAAATTACATTTAACATATATCTATTGTAAAAAATATAAAGTTTTTGTTGCGAAAGTCCCGAATTTTTGATAAGAATATGCACAAAATGGACGATGTTCTAGAGATCTTTGCTAGTCCTGAATATTGTGTTTGATTCTCGCAAAGTACTCTGCAATATTGCGCTGCTAGTCGATATATAAACTATACAGCTCTGGATACGCCATGTTGATGACCTGCATTGTCAAAGGAGACGATATCTACGCTAACGGATGGTATAAACAAATGGAATTGCAAATTCTTCTTCCAAAATTGTTGCTTCCGATGTTCTTTGTCAAAAAATTGATATTATTTAAGTTTTATATACTATAGAGCATACACACAAGTGGATCCTATATACAATTCCACTGATCCAAATGGTGAAATCTTAAATTTTCCCTGTAAAATGCTCGAACACAAAGAACCCTTCTGATCTACAGAAAACTGTTCCCATAAACCAAAAAAAATTGTTTTTATCCCAAACTGACGATGCTGTCAATCTCAAGAGGAAGAGGGAAGCCCAACTGAGGATCCCCAATAAGAATTTCCATACCTCTTGACTGTTAAAAGTACAGTACTAAGGACCATAAATGGATCTTTGAATGATCCACAAGGTTGATTGTGTGCTTGTTAAACAATCTATCAAATACTAGTCATCAGAAAACAAGATCTAGTTTAGCAGCTTGATAGATAACAAGTACAGACAATCAGAGCATTGATCAAAAACTATAATCTGACTTCACACGTGTGGTGGCCTAGTCGTTATAGATTTTCAAAAAATCGATGAATTACGTAGTATAAAAGATTTGATCATTCTCCAAGAGAGAGAATAATCTCATCTTTTGTATGGTAGCTGTATGTATGATGGTAAACGGACTAGAATATATAAAATTCACAATGAATACTACAACAACATAACTAGTTATCCAAAGATATTTTGGTAAATTGGCATCCAGGAACACCAATGGTGAAACGATTTGGTCAAGGTGTACAATTGTAAAGATTACTTTATCTTTCAGGCTCTTCAGACATCAGGTAAACATTTAGAACAAACAACAACTAGCAAATAGATTCATCAAGCAGAATCACATTGGCTAAAGATTCTTCTTAATCAAACACAGAGTATTAGTTCTTATCGCAGGAAGCAAACAAAACAAAACATCAAACAATCTCATTATCTGAACACATAGCTCATTCAGAATTGAAGGAAGTTTTGCGAAAAGTTATGCTTAACAGCTTTGGCTAATTCCCTGCACCCATTAGTTAGAATTGTTACTTGCTGGTGTCGCCTGAAAATCCATGTTAGAGTAACTAAAATTCAGTAAGACGTGAGAAATGTGCGTGACGCAAACAGAACAGCATCACAATCAATCACAGATCATACAGAGTGTATTCGCACAAATGATAAAAAATAATTCTGTGAAAGATAGTAGAGGGAAAGAATGCTCAAGCTATAGAAACTTGCTCTTCACTCTTTATTGATACTCAGCTCTGCGTAGAAATGCGTCAGGACAATAGCTCATAGTGATGTCCTTATAGGAACGTTCTTCAGCCTCAACGTCGTTTATGAACCGTCAAAATGTCGGTTCTGAACTACTATTGCATCTCTTATAGAACGTCGCAACTTCTATTTTAAATATGAATCTACAAGGTGCAATTAGGCCTTTACATAAATTTAGGCATTATAGCACATTTACATATATAGAAATTGAAAATTTTTTACAATATATGACAAAACTTGGATAATGTGAGATCATGAGACTCCACATATCCCCTTCCTCAACTGTGCAGCGGCTCGCAAACAACTGATTTACATTCTTCTTTGTCGCTTTCGGCTGGCTGGCTTGCTGTGAAAAATGGCCTTAGCTCAAGCTTCGTTCTCTTCATTTACTTGCTCCAATGTCATTCCTTTTGTTGCCATAAAATAATTGTTCTTCTGATTATAGTCTTCTTGAAATGACAAGTTTTGATAACCCTCCATTCCTTGATTGCCCATTGGTGCGAGAGGGTTATCAATTAATGTATTATTAACAAGATGCATGTACCAACTATCCTCAGTCAGGATTTCAGACATCTCGGCAGAAGGGACAGTTAGTGAAAGGGCAACATATATATATTTGGGAAATTTTGCTTTAATGTACAGTTGTTGAATAGACAGAAGGGCATACAAAATAAGGGAAGCAATATTTACATGGCTCTAATTGTAATATGAACTGGTTATTGGATTAGTGGAGCAAAGTATATTATTTGTTTTTACTTCTTCCAAATAACGAGAATAGTTAGCTTTCCAATTTGTGTAAATTTTCCACAGATCAGGGAATAGTAACTGATGAGAAACTCGGGAAGAAACTGATTTAGAGTTAGAAGCAATTTCCTTCACATCAAAAATGTTAATTGATTCTAACTTATTCAAATACTCATCCAAAGTTGGAAAAATATTATTTTCAAATGTTCTTAGGTATTCTAAAATGTATATATAGAAGGATCCTGCGACCACATGGACGTAGTTAGTTTGCACATTGAACTTATTCTGAACAATGGCAATGGCTAGGATTTCTTTTTGATGCATAGTTAGTTTGGCCCAAAGAGTATTTATGTTAGAAAAAGTCCAAGGGTTTTCCCATTGTTCTTTTGTGTAACCAAAAAGTTTAGGTAAAAAAAGGTAATCCATTCTCCATTGGAGATCTGGACTACAAAAGGGTGGAAGAAAGAATGTTAGTTCCTGATGAAATATCTAAAATTCTGACCTTAGTAGTGAGTACACTATCTTATTCTTCTTTACAACCGCTCCACTTGGTGATGCCTGAACTTGATATGGAATAATGCTTAACGTCTCAGGTTGATCTTCAGCAGTTTGTACCTTCGCAATCTCCTTGGATTCGATCTGTGTCTTGTTTCTTCTGGACTTGCCTGCAGATGGTATCCGTTTGGATGGCCTTTTCTGACATAACCTAAGCTGGCTCACCTATCCGTGTCTCCTGATCTTGGCATTGTGCTGGTTCTTCCACGTCAAAAATCTGCATTTGGCCTGATTAAAATTTGGCCTCTTCCAACTTTTTTTCAATTTTTCATAAGCAATCATCTGCGGTTGCAGATATTGCAGCTGGAAAGTTTGGATCATCTTCTCTTGAATTCCCTTCCATGCTACTGGGTCAATTCTGTACCTGCCATGAGATATCTATACACCTAATGTGACTTTGGCGCTGATTCGCCATAGAACCGCCTCTTTGGCTTGTCTCTTGTATATTTGATTGTCTTTTTTTAATATTTTTGTAGAATTTTGCAGTTCGACAATTAAATCCTGAGCACTGTTGAGTTCATTACTCAGCTCCACATTACTTTTTTGGAGAGTAGATTGAATACGTCTCTCCTCCTGCAAAGTAGCCTGCAGAGTCTGAATTTGTTGTTTAAACGATATGTTTTCGCTTTTGAAGGCATTGTACTGCTCCTGCATTTCTTCCAATACTTCGAGCGTAGCGTCCTGCCTTCCTTTTTTTTTTTTCAAGCTCTATGTCCTTCCTGCTTAGCTCTGCTTGGGCCGCTTCAACTTCTTCGTTTTTATAGAACAGCTCAACCTTTGTTTCATTCAGCTCTGTATCCCTCTGGATTAGGTCTGCTTGGACTCTTTCATACTTTGATTCAAGCTTCTTGGATACCTTCTCCAAGTAGGCAAGATGCTGAATAGTTGCCCGCGTATCCGGCAGTAGTGTTCCAAATATCTTTTGATATAATTCGACATCGAGAATTGGTGTCTCGATGTCACTTTCACTACCCTACTGGTCATCAGAAAGCTGTTTTGTTTCTTGTGGTGCTGGCTCTTGTGGTATATCACCCTGATTCTGCTCCTGATCAGTAGTGTCCTCCGCTTCCACTTCCGCATCCCTATTTCCTTCTGTACTAGACAATGGCTTATATTGGGATGATGGCAAAGTCATTCTCATCATGCTCCCTTGACTTGATGATGATGATGTGGTTGTTACGGTGGTTGCTTTTGATATCTGCATCTGGGATTCAGTCTATATTGATGGGGCTAGCTCTGGCAGCACTGGTGCAATCATGATGTCCTCTTACACTGTTAGCACACCAGCATGCATACATAAAATACCCATTTGCAGACCTAGCCTGGAAAATTGATTAACTTATACTAATTTTACAAAATTGCTTGAAAGCAATATGTCCGAAGGCAATAGGCTCTCCATTTAAGACTCTCATCAGATATCCCATATTTGTATTTGAGATGGTGTACTCTTGCTCCGGTAAAAAGATAGAAGCAAGAGCAAATTGAACGAAGCTTTTGAGATTGAGATCTCTAATGTAAGAGGGTTTATATCCCCGTTTATCAAGATAAGCTTCTTCTTGAAAAACTTCGCTCTTTGTGATGAAATCTGGTTTAGTAACTGGCATACAGCCGTCCATAGGCAATCCTAAGGCACGACAGTAAAATCCTTCTGTAATAACAATCTCTTGATTGCGGACGGTAGTGGAAATATGTCCTTCTTCTGTTTCACTCAAATTGCGGATCAGCTCATAACATAAATCAGTAAGAAATACTGATGGGTTAAATTGAAGAAGACCTTCAATTCGTGCTCGAACAACTAGTGGTTGTAATACTGGTATCACTGGCTTTGGGTGCGTTTTGAATACAATCGCCATGGTGCTTGCAGTTGTAAACGAGCGAAGGCAGAAAAGAGCTTGATCGCAACAATTTAAAAATCGGAGAGCAAGAGTGATGGAAAGTGGTAGCGACAACAACTGAAGTGTTTGAGGTTTTAGGCGTATTGATGGTATTCCGGCGGATTAGACTAATATTAAATGGAATCATTTCCTTCATTTTGAAGGTACATACTCAATAATAAAGTGTCTAGTCCTAATAAATAAATAAATAAATAAATAAACAAAATACACGAATGCTTCGCTTAGTAAGTCAAGGCAAAGATTTTCATTTTCTTCGTTAAAAATGCAAAAAATGTGAAGATGTCGGAAGGTAGAAAATCCCAAAAAAAAAATACAAAGGTACATGTCGCAATTTTCGTATTTGTAAAAAAAAAAATGGTGAATTCACTCAATACACCATATTCCAATATAGCGTCGGGTTTTTTGCAGAATAATATAGAAATACAGCGTAGGTGTTGTGTTTCGGCATTTTTGCAAAAATGTACACACTGGTTTTGGCATTTTTGCAACCTTCGGTAAACATGATGCACCGGAAATTAGTCATAATAGTGCTTCACCCTAATATTTTAATGTGTAGTGATCTACGTGAAAAACAACAAGGTATTCTAAAAGATAATGTCTAAATTTCTTTACTGAATAAATTATCCCTAGTGCTTCTCGCTCTGTAGCGGAATAATTCTTTTCTGATGCAGCGAGTTGCCTACCCGCATAGTAAATTGGATAATCTATATTTTGTTCATCTTTCTGACTAAGCACTACACCTATCGCAAACGATGATGTGTCTACATATACATGGAATTTTTTAGCCCAATTTGGAGGTCTAACCCCAGTGGCTTCTGCTAATAACTGTTTCAATTGATCAAAAGCTTGCTGATGGTCCTGTGTCCAATGGTACTCAACAGATTTTTTTAGTAAACTTGTTAAAGGAGTTACCATTATAGCATAATCTTTAATTATCCTTCGATAGTAACGTACATGTCCTAGAAAACCTCTAAGCTCTCTTAAATTGGTTGGTTCAAATAATTCTAAAATCATTTTTATTTTTTCGATGTCATCTTGTATACCATCCTTTGAAATTTTATGCCCTAAAAGGATGCCTTTCCTCATCCCAAAGTTACACTTAGCTGGATGCAGTTTAAGAGATGTCTCTTGACATCTTCTCAATGTTTTCTCTAACCTCTCACACTCCCTCTTCAACTAGTTTTGGCATAGTTTTGACAATAGAACTTTGATCCAACTTTAGAATGATCTTCATCCTAAGTATGGATCTCCTTTCTAAGGTTCTAAAGTATCTTTCATAATTGATATAGAGAATAGTGTCCAAATTGGATGCTTCACTATTTCTTACATCAATTTTACACATCAAGATATAACTAGAACATGAAAAACCAAATATAATGTGAATGAAATGATTCCTCCCATCATCTATATAAAGAGCTATACGAATTGAATTGGTGCTTATATGCTTCGAATAAACACTATAGTCAGCTAGTTGATGAATAGACACAAAAGTCATCCATAAAAATTTCTAAAAATTTTGTTAAATTTTTTTGAAAAATATTTGTCATCATACGTTGGAATGTGGCAGGTGCATTACACAGACCAAAGGGCATTCGCGTATACGTGTACGTTCCCCAATCAGTGGTGAAAGTAGTCTTGGATCTATCTTCCTCTTTTATAAAAACTTGGTTATAACCTGAGAATCCATCTAAAAAGCTATAACGTTCATGACCAACTACCTGGTCAAGAATGGTATCTGTATACGGTAGAGGATGATAATTCTTTGCTGTAGTAGCATTTAGTTTTCTAAAATCTTGGCAAACTCTAGTCTTGCCCATCTTCTTCTTAGGTACTATAACTATTGGTGACACCCACTCGCTGCTTAGAACAGGATATATAATACTCGCCTTGAGGGCTCGACCTTCCTTCTTGTAGATCTCCTTGGAGTCCTCGGATCTTGAGATGGATCTTCAAGATCTTGATCACATGTAGGCTCCTCCTCAAACCTTACAAGATCCTTGACATAAGATGGATTAGAAGCTTTCTCATTCAATTGGAAGTAGTTACCTTCATCAAAAGTAACATCTCTGAGAATAGATACTAAGGATATTGTGATTCTGGGGCTACCGCTTATCAACTGTAGGATCAACTTGCTCAAAAACTTACTACTATTACAATGTTCACCTACTTTTCATCCATCAAATTGTGAATTCTTTATGAAATCCAGTTGCCCAATCAAGGGTGCAAAGTTCAACTCGAAACTGTCATGAAACTGTTGCGAACAAACATCATTCGAGTCTGAAACTGTCGAAAAATCAAAATTGTTGCAAACATGATGTTCAAAACTAAACACTCAAAACTGTCACAAAACTTGACACTCAAAACTATCGCAAAACTCGACACTCGAAACTGTCGTGAAATTGTCACAAACAAGACTCTCGAAACAGCCGACACTCAAAAATCTCTCTCTCTCTCTCTCTCTCTCTCTCTCTCTCTCTCTCTCTCTCTCTCTCTCTCTCTCTCTCTCTCTCTCTCTCTCTCTCTCTCTCTCTCTCTCTCTCTCTCTCTCGACACAAATTAGACTAAATACACAATAGAATTGGACGAATTTTTTGAGACTCGAAACTCAAATTTTGGAGTCTCCAAATTTTTTAGAGTCAATTTTTGGAGACTACAAATTATCGAAACTCAATTAGTGGAGGAACGAATTTTGAAGGTATTTGCGAGCCATTTTTGAGGTGTTTTTGAGCCATTTTTGAGGTATTTTCGAGGTACTTTCGAGGGTTAGTGTCTCAATTTGTGGAGAGATTAATTTTTGGAGATTTCAGTTTCGAGGGTCACATTTGTTAGAATTTAGCAATTTTCACATGGTTTTTGATATATTTTGACATCTATGTGGATCCACACGTGTGAGGACCTGTCCACACGTGTGAAATGACACTTGTAATATGTAGATTCATTTTTTTTTAGCCTTCATTTGAGTCAAATATGACATGTCCTAAATTATAGGAGTTAGGTCCTAGATTGTAGGATTCTAGAAGGTCAACACAAACCACCAATGGATGATGTGGCAAACTTGATAGATCTTATCCAAAGTGGATATGGATAAGTACAATGAGTTTTCCCACACGTGCTGGATGCATCTTAGAGAGAGATTATGATGATTATGTACTTGATCCATGGTGGATCCATTGTTGAGCTAATGATGAGAAACATTGGTTTGTGAAGCAATCTTGGTGTTTACACTCTCTTAAGCACTTTCTTTGTGGATGAATGCTAAGTAAATGTTTATTAAACTATTTCTCTGTTATCAGGTCGTACAATAGCTGTACTTCACACATGTGAAGCCGTGGGTCATCATTATTTGATTGTTCTTGCTTGGAATCACAAAGATTGTCAAGCAGAAGCTAGATTTGGAAGCTAGTCTTGAAATAGATTAAGATCCCAAGCAACCAATCACTCTTTGTGATCATTTGTAGACCAAATTCAGTCCTTTACTCTAAAATTTGACAACATTTTTCTCGAGGGTCAGTTTCGCAAACATAACTGAAGCCTTTGCAGAAATTTTGCGAAAATCCCCTGAAGACTTTGCCAAGATTCGCCGATTTTTTTTGAAATTTTCGTGAGATTTTCGATGCCTTTTCGCGTTTCGAGGTATTTTTGCGAAGGCATGGAGATTTTTGCAAAGCCTTCAAGGAAATTTTTTGAGATATTTTTACGAAAGCTTCAGTGATTTTCGCGAAACCTTTAGGGAAATGTTTGCGAAATTTTCGCGACATTGGCCCTCCCCCTCCAGAAAAATGTGACACTCCCTCCCCCCGTCCCAAAAAATGTTGAATTCACACATGTGGATTGTCCACAACATGTACTTGTGATCTCCTAAGGTGTGTAGATGCACCAAGATCAAGACTAGATTGAGATTCAAGATCAATCTTAGATCCTATGGCAAAAACACACTACTACATGCATTCAATCACTTCCAACACTCACTCACACGTGTGGGAAGTATTCAAAAGATAATCTAAGTAAAAACAAGCTGCTCTCCTCGGGTAGAGAGAGAAAAAGCATCATGAGCTCTCGGGTAGAGAGAGAAAGCTAGAAATCCAATAACACTCAAAATCCACTCAATCTCAAAATCAATTAAATCCAGAATGAGGAGTACAATGATACTAGTAGATTCATGAGCTATCACTATGCTTAACTATGATTGGATCACACTTTGCCACCTCTTAATCCTATTGGACCATTGATCCATGCACCTCTTAATTCTATTGGACTATAGTAGACTAATAGACTAGCCTACAGCTAATGACAGCTGGTCACAGTTGTCAACATTAATGTACATCGTAAACAGTAATAATGAAGTTTATCATTGATTTCTAACAGTTTTGTCGGGCAGCATGTGGAAATGCTATTGGTTGATGAGGCCTGCCCTTCCAGCTCATCACTGCCCGAAGAGACCCAAAATTATTAAAAATGAATATGACAGATGGTTGAGATGAGAAAATCGATGTACCATTAATGTATATGCATTGTCAAATCATGATTAAAAGGGTTAACCAGAGTTAATTCATGGTGCCAAATAGATCAGTATTTCAAACTTACGCCAACACATTTTATCAGATTCATGGTTTTTTGTTTACGCAAACTTTCAGATTCATAGTTCAGTGTTGCAGATTTTTGCATGCAATTACGAATGGCGCCATCAAGAAAGCCATGCTCCTCAATCAGCTCTGTGCTTCTATTCAACGAGAAAGATGATAATGGATTGGATTTTAATGCATCCATCATCAAGAGGAACATTTCGAAAAAACAAAAGGTCAAAACTATCATTTCGATCTCATTGGAAGGCCAGAATTTTAAATTTCAGAACATCATCAGAAGAAAAATTTATTTTTGAACTTCTAGTCCAACATGTATATATGTATTTTTTGATAGTTATTTTTTGTCATTTATTTTTATCATTCATAAATATCTAATAGTAAACTTGTCAATCTAATGATTTTTCTCTTGCAGATTTATATCCATCCCACATGAATGAATGAGATCCCAGTAGATCTTTAGCAGGTGTGTTAGATGTTATTCACACTGATATTGGACAACTGCAATATCGAGATAGAATTGCAAAAGATCTAGCTGATAGTGAGATCTTTTTTTATGAATCAATGTATATTCCTTATACAAAAAGAAATTTTAGACAAATAGTCCCAATTCCATTACCTAGTTTTGAAAGTGATGAGCGGATTGTACCAGATGCTCTAGTTTCAGAATCATTTTGTTGCAAGATATATAATGATGTAAAAGATTCATTAAAAATGAACACGAGATAAAAAACAGTCAGATTGAGTTGGTTTATTTTCTTGAATATATTTGTGGATTTCTTTTCAAGTGTCAGTATACAACGATGTTTGTATGCAAAAATTTATCAAATAGTTTATTATTTGAATTTATGGATGAAGACTGGGACAAAAGATCAGATGGAGAAATAGAATGCAGAATTAAAATGTCTTCCATGTGCTTCTGTTATCAAATTAAAAAACAAATGTTGAGCTTATGCTTCCATTATCAAAGATGGAAAAAAAATAAAAGTAAATGGATGTCACTCGATCAAGACTTGGAAGCTAGTGGACATTCAAAATAAAAAAATATTGAAATTATATACAATGATGTCATTTTGACATGTGTTGAGGTGGAAGAAAATTAGAGTCTAAATTACATCAGGCGGGAACTATTGCTCCTACAAGATGATGTAATTTCAGACTTCAGATTCATTTTCAATGGTACTAAACTCGTAAGTAACTATAAACACTCGATCTTTTATGAATAGTTTCAATCAAAACTTTCTAATACAATCTTTGTACTAATTGTAACTCACTTTGTATTAGTTTTATGCAGGTACATAAAAGACATGAGCTCAAGATCAAATACAGAGATATTGACGAAACAATTCAATTTATGGAAGAACACTGAGATTTACTATCAGCAAATACATGTCAATGATCATGTCTTTTTATCAATATAGAAGATCGCATTCCAATATTACACAATAGACACAACTTGATTGTAAGAATCTATATTGATATCAATAAGAAAACCCATAAATGAGTTATTTACATGTAAAATGATTGTATTTTTTTATTATGTATCTCTATTTACAAATAGATCTTTATTCAGTCAATTTTTTTATATTTTCTTTATCAATATTATGAATTGATAAGGAAATAACTCCTTCTATAATCTCGTCTTCCTCTGTTTCGGGAAGGGCCTCTATGTCTTTTAAAAACTTTGTTATAATATCGTCTTTCTCTGTATTAGGAAGGACTTCTATTCTTTTTTGTTCATATATAATAAGATCTGCATCCTGAGACCTGAAAGGCTGTTAAGGAAAGAGTAGCTTGCTTTTGAGGGCCCTCGATCTCAGGTGCAACGTTTACACCATTCTAAGCATAGGTTTTAATCAACTCCTGCCGAAATCTATATACATCGTCAGAAGTATACGGCTCGAGTGAACTGTCATCACAAAACACGAGAATCAGCAAATTACAAACAATGATAGTAAGAAAATATGAATCAGAATGAAAGGAACTACAAATGAACAGAATATTACATTTTCAATATCTACATCCACTTGTAAATTATACCACTCGAAAAATAGCTTCGTATTGTACAGGATGAACCATACACAACTAAAAACGTCCTTTTGAAGTACACACTACATATGTTGAACGAAAATATTATGATGGAAAATTTATACTATGATGATAAATCCGAACTAAAACAAAAGAATACATGCATATCAGAGATAAATTGAATGTACCTTGAGAGATCTAATGGTTATGTCTCCAATTGAGATTGTCATTGTCGATATTTTTCGAACGACATCGTGAAGTAGAGAATCAAATTCTCTATGTGTATTTGCAGCTAAATTTAATTTTACACATAGACAATTGGATATTCCCTCCTTATTTATCTTTATAGAAATAATGTTCAGGCTCCAATGCTGACTGCAATAACCAAAATACAAATATCAATAAATCCATACTTATTAAAGCAATGCTGCATGTAACAATCTAGATTAAAACAATAAAAACAAAAGAACAATCCTTACTTATTTTCATATGGAATCAAACAAAATCTAGCCACAAGACTACATTCAATAAAATATATAGCCTTCTCAAAATCGGCTTCTTTTGTCGTTATCGCTCCCATGAAAAGTGGACTAACAACAGAAACTATACCATGGGAATCGGAACTAATACTATGTTGCAAAAAGGATCCTCCGGCTTCTACTATTACATCTGAAATTTTTGATGTTTTATCTTTCAACTCGGCACAAAATTTGGGACCTAATCTAAAGCTTTTACGTGAATCTGGAAGAAAAAAATCAAAATAATTGTTGAGAAGACCAATTTTATTAGTAGGTAGGTCTCGTACTGGTTATAAAGGTCAGAATCAAAATAAACTTGGGCAGGATCGTATGGAATTCTAACAAAAAGATTATGTACAGGAGCATAAACAGTAGTAGATACAATATTTACAGATTTCTCTGTTATTTTGTCGAGCTCCTCTTGGGTAATTAACACTTTTGGTGAAGAAACCTGTTGAGGAGCTGGATGACTAATAGGAGGAGGGTGATGATTCTTGATCTGAATCAGATTCTCCAACATTTGACTCAGAACTCAGGACGATCCAGGGTCTCTTGACAGGGATAACTCTAGGAGGAAGGGAAGCAGTTGGCCTTCGAGATCCAGTTTTCTTGGGGACAGGCTGCTTTCTTTTCCTCCTAGAGGTAGTCGGCAAGTTGGTTCTATCCAGAGGCAGGTCTCTGGAGGTGCTAGCATTATCAACATGTAGACTAGAAAAACGGTCCCGATGTCTTCTGAGAATGACGAAATCTTTTGGCATGATGGTGACATGCTTACCATGCACTGCCAAAAGACGGGTATCCTAAAAAAACTGGGACATAAAATCCTCTGCAGCACCTTGTAAGGCCTACATGGCTGTCACGGCAAAATGAACATTTAGCCCAAGTGACAGAGTGACAATCCTGACAGATCGGTTGAAAAGAGCTCTAGGGATCAACAATGCAGTTGATCTCTGGAGTTTTCTAATCTCCCTCAGCCAGACTTGCTTTCTACCACGTCTACAGCCAATACTAGGGGAACACAAGCATGGGATGGCTGTACAGTGGTTATGGCACAGGCAGTGGATTTGGTCCTGGCCATCATTCTAAAAAAAAAAAAAATTCTAAAAAAAAGTTTGAACAAAAGCGTAGGAAATGAAAACAAAACAATTTGCGATCAGAGGGCGCTTGAGATCGATACCAGAACTGAATATCGGTTTTGAGCGCAAGATATACACAGAATATTTTCAAAAAGGAGATGCACACTCAAAAGCAATATTGAAATAGCAGCGGTATCGGTATCGGTATCGGTCTCGAGCACACTGTGAGAAGACGGACGATTAAGTGGTGAGAGGGCGTGCTTGAGAGCGATATTGAGAGCGAAAATCAAAAAATTTATGAAAAAATGAAAATTTCGAGAACTTATATATACGAAATTTTTGTAGATGTGAAAAAATGGCCGATGACATGTGTCATAATCTAATAGGTCCATGTGGAATGTTCGTACTGACAATCATGACTCAATTGTGAGGCCACGTGGATTGGGACACGTGCACGAATCCTTTTTCGACGCGTGTCATTCTCACACGTGGTAGATGTCAGATCAATCATTGTCTGTATGGCTGATTCTTTCTAGCCAATCATACGTCGACATGTGTTCCTTTTTGTAACTCCTCCACACATGCGAAAGTTTTTTTTTATAAATAAGTCCTTTTTGGCTCGGATTTTTACGCAAATTTTTTATTTCTTTTTCGGATATCGATTTCAAGCGTGCCATTTGCACTGATTACCCTCCATTGACTTACTTGCGCCTGGAATTGATACTGCCTCGTCCAGTATCGCATTCAAGCGCACCTTACATCTCATTTATTTTCTGCTCTTTGATGACGTGTTCAGATCCAATACCCTAATTTCTAATATCTCTATCTAGCGCACATTGCCTTGACATTCTTGTCTGACCTACCGTTTGTGTCTAAGAGCGATATTTGGAATTTTACATCTATAGTTTTTGTTTAAAATGTCTAATTTTGATTCTAATTTGTTTTCTTTTTTTCATGAATTTGGTATTAGTGATAATTTGGAGTATTTCAAATCTTTTTTTTTATTATTAATATTATTCCTTCTATTACTGAGAGTCTTGGTGTGGAGACATTTTCTGAGATATATCTCAGATTTAAGTCTCTGTTCAAAACTCCGTTATTCAGATCTCAGAATAAGGACATGATTCATTATCAAGACCTGGTGGCACTCGACATGCATAGCTATAAAACTAGCATAGACAATTTCGTAATGAAGCAGCTGTGATAGATGGCGGTTTGGGAGTTAACCTGATTTCTACAAAGCTATGCACAAAATGGGGCCTCACAAAGATCAAGCCTACGACTTTTGCCATTAAGCTAGCTGATCGTCTGTGAGGAATGGTTGAAGATATACTTGTCAAAATTGCAGGAGTACAGTTCGTCATTACTTTCGTAGTAATGGACTTACCAGAAGCACCAAATGTCTATCGAGTCCTATTGGGACGTCCATGGTTACGAGTTGTGAAAGTAATTCATAACTGGAGTACTGGAAAAATCACTTTTGAAAATCGTGAACGTGCAGTCAAGGTTGATCCTGCAACTTGGACTATCAAATTAGTGGTTTAAAAAGAGGATGATGATTCATCAACAACGGATCATACTTGTGACCGACCAGAGAAAAATCTGGGAGCTCATTACGATTCTCAAACGGATACTGTTAACTAGAACGAAGCTCTTGCAACAATTGGTTGTACAACAGGATATATGTGTCAACAAGATAATCAGTCAGATTTGAACAAGATTTCATTATTGGATCAAACCTTGGATACACCGATTATTTTTTCATTGAATGTGTTGAATGTAGCTTGGATATCAACGGAATCTATACCAGATCTGATTGAAGATGACCTCATTCATGTGAGTCATGCCTTGACTTATCCGACTAGATTTGGAGTGCGTAATGTGTGAGAGATTTCAACTAGTTTAGTCTAGTTTAGTCACATTTTGGTAAATTGTCAATAAGAGGCCAAAACTCACTTTAGACTTAGAAATAAACTTTTCGAAGTTATATTAGTTTAAAATACATTCAGTAAACACTTTTGAAAAGTGTGGGAAAGTTGGTAGTCGAGTTTGAAAGAGATTCAAATTTGAACTTTGGGTATATTTAATCTAGACCCAAAAATAGTAGGGTTTACATTTTGGAGGGAAAGCCAAGTGGCCAAATAGGGTTTGAAAACTCTATAAAAGGATGTAACTCATGGAGAGACACATCTTCTCTCTTCTCTCTCTCATTTCATCATTATACATGGTTCTCTTTGGGTTCTACTACTTATTGGTGCACTATCTTGGTGTTATCTTGCAATTCTATGTGTAGAATGATCAATTATTGCTATTTTCGGTTCCACACGTGTGAAATATAGTAGGGTACTATAATTGTACGGACAGCAAATATATTTTATGTTTTGGTTCATGTTTGATCAATATCTCTTAGAGTTTGCATCTCATTTTGTATGTAGATGCTGATTTTTCTACATTGGCAGGATTGTTGGTTTGCTCCTTATTGTAACCAAAGATTTGGGACATGGATTGGAACTTGAATGATCTGAAATCCTTCACATGGTATCAGAGCTATTGTGTTTCAGGTAACGAAATGATCAGCCATCTTTAGCAAGGATTTTGGAGGAGTTACCAATGCTAGAGCATGCTAGATTGATCTCTACTCAAAAATCAGCATTTTTGCATGTGTAGAATTGATCTTTTGTAGGTCAAAACTCAATATAGGGTTATATACTTGATCAATTCCTATTTCACACTTGGCTTACTAGATTTACATGATTTTTGGTGCATTAGGAAGGTCTCATTGGAGTTTACAAGAAGATATATCAAGTTTCTAGAAATTGCATGTAGAATTTGAGATATTCAATTTTTTGTGATTTTTTCAAAACCCTAATTTTGATTGGATTTCTAGTTTGTGAGGTTACAGAACTTCATTTTAGTGCATTTTAATCTTAGGAAGTAGCAAGAATCATTAGATTGAGGATAGATCATAGGTTGATCAAGATTTCACTATTCTATGGGTTGATTTTCTAGTTAGAAGTGCTAGAAGAGATTTGAGAGGTTCCATATCTTTGTGATTTCTTCTTGAGTTCATTTGTTGACATTCAAGAGAGTGCTTTGTGCATTGGAACAAGTTGAAAGAAGAAGATCAGGTCACTTCAACATGGCTACAAGTGGTGGATTTATGTTGGAGAGCAATGATAGGCTTACCTCAATCAACTATTCTACTTGGAAGGTGAGGATGGAGTCCTTATTGGAGATGAATGAGTTGATGGAGATTGTTGCAGGTGTGGAGGAGAGACCTCAAGCAGCTCAAGATCAAGTGAGGTATGACAAGAGAGCAAAGAAAGCTCTACACATGATTAAGATGAATGTTACCAATGAATTTCTCAAGGAAGTTGGTAAGTGCACATCATCTTTGGAGGCTTGGGAAGCTTTGAAGAAGCTTTATGAATCCAAGTCTACATCAAGAGTGCTTACTCTTAGGAGGCAAATCTTTCAAAGTTTGCAAAAGAAGGAAGAGAGTACTCATGCTTTTGTTTTGAGAGTTAAAGCATTCAATGATGAGTTAGCATGTATTGATGAAAGCATTAAGGAGGAAGAACTTGTTCAAGTTACACTTAATGGCTTGTTGGATGATCATGCTAATCTTGTTCAAAGTTT
>CM055092.1:49727993-49883523 GCA_029204225.1 Diphasiastrum complanatum | reverse complement strand
CCTTCGAACGTTATGTTTGTTTGAATTCCGTTTATATGATTGTTCATAACTTTAAGTTTATAATCACTTGTGCACTCTGCAGCCACCCTATCTGAATCTTAAAGGATACTTACCGTCGACAGAGATGAGAAGCACAAGCAAGCACGTGGCCATGAATGTTACCGACTTGGACATAATCATCCGGCTTCCAATTCCAGTATGCGACGCCATCTTAGTAGCTGAAACTACAAAGCACAAAGCGATCAATAGCAAAGACTTAGGGGAGAAGAGGTCTGAGTTGTTCCAATCCGGTCTGGCCGAAGGCAATGTTTTTTTCCACGGAAGACTGAAGAGGAAGCTCAAAATTAAAGCTGACTAGAGACACGGGAGGGAGAGGCCAATTATACCGGTAATGCAAGATGGCTGAATGTATTTATATTTGTGTGAGCTATATGCATGGCAAGCTTCGTAGCAATGCAGCAAATGCTATCATATAATCTTTGACTAGTAGAAGGGTGAAGATTGCAATAAGGAGAAAGATCTTCCTTTTTTGCACCAAAGGACTTGCCCGTTGTCAAGAAGATGATAAAGTTAAAGGACTTGACTGTCTAGAAGGTCCCTTTTTCTTAAGTTAAAAAAGAAGAAGATTATAAGAATTGCACAAAAGTATGAGGATTTGACGCTATACACCAAAGGACTTGTTGCCTTTAATTAGTCTTGAAACAAGTCAATTCTACAATATGAAGCAGTCTATAACACGTTACAGTAGCCAAGACTGAATTATCTCAAACGTCTGCTTCTAAGTTTACCACTACCACCCGTTTCCCATTAGTACGTCGAATCCATTTGTTTCAATTGAATGCAGCAGCAAATGAGAAAGGCCACGTACGTATCAGTTGTTCACTCTTTATGCAAGTTTCCTCCATCATGACACATGTTAACCTTTTAAGCAGTTTGCTCTACACGTTGGCACTTATTGCCACCCATCCCTCCTTCCTTCACTCAGCTTATTTTTGAGTGTTTTACAGGTACTATATAACATAAATGAAACTATTTTCATTTTGTGATTGCTCCTTATTCTTGATTGATTTCTCTTGGATAATAACAATAAATTTGAACTTATCCAAAGTTCCAAGCAAACTACTTTCCAAGGACATGAAATAAATCCAAGTTACTTTCATGAAAGTGACATCTATCTTTGCATCTTGAACCAGACAATGCACTTCCAAATAAGAAATTTCAAAAGGTTTGACATGTGTTGTGATGGACTCTTGAAGACAAATCTTGCAAGTCCTTGTGAGACTCCAAGTCTCATTCACCTTTACACAAAGGAAACATCTTTCCTTGGATTTGTCCTTCTTGTATTTGAATTTCGAACTTGAAACTCCATCCTTCACCTCGGACCCCTTGCTTTGGTTTTCCTTGCATGGATTGGTCTTCTTTATGTAGCATCTTGAGAAAAAATATCCTTCCTTGCCACAAAGGTTGCACTTAAGATCCTTACTGGCAATATTTTTATAGCTTCTCTCCCACAAAAAAATACAAACCCATGATATTATTATTTTACGGAGCACAATTTTGGAATGTTCTTTTGAATCTCCATGATCAAGTTTGTGTCCCCTCAATGTCACAATCAATTGGTTTTCCCGTGAAATGGAGTCCTAGGAGAGTTGGAGGTATGACCCCCCTCTCCCTAGGCAAATCCAAAATCCAACAACTTGGTGTAAGGATGGCATGGTATAGGAAGTCTCCCAAGATCATCCCATACCCATGGTTGGACATGTACATTAGATTGGGTAAGTCTCTTAGTGCAAGCATGTCACTAAGTGGGGGAGAATAGACTTCCAATGACTCACAACGTTCTCATTTAGATCATAGTGTGCAAAATTGAGAGCTCATGATCCCTCGACTGGGACATCATAAAATATGAAAGTCCTAATGAGAATATTGACGCACAATTCAAATGTTATTACAAAGACTGCTTGCACCAGTACTACAAAAATTGTATGCACACTATTGGCATGACCTCAAGTTTCAACTTTGAGTATTCAAGTATATACCATGGACCTAAGCTGCGCCCCCCTTCTGGAACGCTGCGTTCCAATCACGTTCTTGCATTTTGGAACGGATCCGGGTTTCGGAAAGCTGGATTCCAGAACGTAAGGGTTATGCATTCCAGAATGCTATTGGATTTCAGAACCCGGGTAGTTTGATTGTGTTCAAAGTTTACGGAATGTTAGTCTCAGCGAAAATTTGCCACACGACACCCACGTTAGATGTCCGAATCCATCGTAGTTTGTAAGTATCGAATTCTGACATCTCATTTTAAATTATGTTCCCACCAGCTACTGGAGGCTGCCGAAGTTCTTCTTTGCGGGGGTTTGACATGGATGTCGGATATCAACATGTCGGATTCCGACATTTTATGAAATTTTCCAAAATCCGTCGCAACCACATGTCAGAATGTGGGCTTTTTGTAGTACTGAAACAAGTCCTTTCCCAATGCTTTGGAAGATATCAGCCACACTCTCCCTTGATGAGACATGTTGTAGTTCTATTTCCTTTCCCATGACTTGTTCTCTCACAAAATGATACGCCACTTTAATATGCTTGCTCTTTGCATAGTTTTAATCATACAACTTTGGTCCATCTTAAGAATGATCTCCATACTAAGTATAGACCTCCTTTCTATGGTTTTATAATAGCTTTCATAATTGGTATAATAGTGCCCATATTGGATGCTTCACTATTTCTTACATCAATTTTACATGTCAAGATGCAACTAGAACATGAAGAATCAAATAGAATGTAAATGAAACAATTCCTCTATGCTTCCAACTTTGAACTCTCAGGAAAATAACAACAAAAAAACAATAAATGCGAGTAATCAACCAATGCTTGCATGTGTCCTCCATCTTTGTCCTTTCTTTATATGTATCATCCATGAAAATCAATGAATCAGCCTCATCTCCATCTCGCCACAAGATATCTTCAACACTTGATGACTTGACCATGGATGAGTGACATAATGAGCCTCCCTTACCTTCATTTCCATCAGAAAAACCAGCCAAGAATGCTAGTACAACTCCAACATCAAAATGATGCAAAACAATGTGAGTATTTTCACGACATCTTGACAATTTGCACACATTCACATGAAATTGCTCAAACATGAGATAGAACAAGTAAAGTAAACTTGAACAACACTCTCTTGATGCTCCATTGACCTTACTTGACTCGTCAATATCCTGCGAAAATAGATCCAAAGTATCTTTGCCACTTGGCTTCACTTTGATGCTCTCACCAAGAGTAATGTTGATATAGCAAATGCATCCAAAAGTTTTGAAAAACTTGACACTTGGCCTCCTACGAAACAAGACTTGAAAAGGTGTGTTTTAGCATCACCATCAAACTCCACTTTGAATTCCTTGTCAACACATTTGACTCAGACTAAAAAGGTCTTTAGTGATAATGGAATAAATGAAACATCCTTCAAATTCACATTCCTAGTAGTAAAGAGGGAAGTAGGAATTGCGCCGATTCCTTTGATTGCACACTCACCATCATTGGCCGTGTAGATCACCTTCTGGTCACCTTCAAATGCCATCAACGATGAATAATACTCCTCATGAAATGCAATATGTGAAATGTCATATGTCATATGCTTGGAGTCTAAACTCTTCAGCCACCAAGACCTCTTGCAAGTCCTCCATACTTGGCAATGTTTTTTGAATAGCAAGACTTTGCACCAAATTAGCATGATCATGCAACAAGCCATTAAAAACAACTTGGACAAGCTCCACGTCCTTAATGCTTTCACGAATGCATGCTAGTTCATCACTTAAAACTCTCGTAAGTCCAACTCGATGATCATGTAAGGCCTTTCTTTGGGACTTTTAATGTCGCAGGGTCTAAATTTCAAGTTAGTGAATAAACTAGGGGTTCAGTCCTTGACTCGGAAGAATTCAGTTAAGGATGGCAAAAACAAAAATATTCTTATTTGCCTTTGAAGCAATATGATAACATTGAAGAACATCAACATTTGAGTGGAGGGAAGCCAAGTATGGCATAGGAAAATCATAAAAAGCTAATCTAATTAAGTACTAGAAGGTAACTAATTATGATTTGTGATTGTGATAGTATGATTAAACAATAACAAAAATCAAGCATTCATCTTCTACAAATAGCAATTACATACATGCAAAACAGTAGGGCCTTGACCACACAAATGATAGGAAGGAGAGGAAATGCTCTCTCTCTCTCTGTCTCACTCTCTCTCTCACATGGACTCTACTATATGGTTATTATTGTGCCGATTCCTTTGATTGCACACTCACCATTACTGGCCATGTAGATCACATTCTGATCACTTTCAAATGCCATCAATGATGAATAATACTCCTCACAAAATGTAATATGTGAAATGTCATATGTCATATGCTTGGAGTCTAAACTCTTCAGCCACCAAGACGTCTCGCAAGTCCTCCATACTTGGCAATCTTTTTTGAATAGCAAGACTTTGCACCAAATTGCATGATCATCCAACAAGCCATAAAAAATAACTTGAACAAGCTCCACGTCCTTAATGCTTTCATGAATGCATGCTAGTCCATCACTTAAAACTTCAACTCTCGTAAGTCCAACTCGATGATCACTTTAGGTCTTTCTTTGGGACTTTTAATGTCGCAGGGCCTAAATGTCAAGTTGGTGCATAAAATAGGGGTTCAGTCCTTGACTCGAAAGAATTCAGTAAGGATGACAAAACCAAAAATCTTCTTATTTGCCTTCAAAGCAATATGATAACATTGAAGAACATCAACATTTGAGAGGAGGGAAGCCCAGTATGGCAGAGAAAAATCATAAAAAGCTAATTTAATTAAGTACTAGAAGGTAACTAATTATGATTGGTGATTGTGGTAGTATAATTAAACAATAACAAAAATCAAGCATTCATCTTCTACAAATAACAATTACATACATGCAAAACAGTAGGGCCTTGACCACACAAATGATAGAAAGGGGAGGAAATGCTCCCTCTCTCTCTCTCTCTCTCTCTCTCTCTCTCATGGACTCTACTATATGGTTATTATGTTTTATTCGCTCTTCGAAACATTATGGATAGGTTTTTCCCTTATGATACCAAACCAACTAAATGCCTTACCATGTTAAACTTAGAGATATGACCCCTTAAAAAAGTTTTTTTCAAAATTGGAGTCTTGTGGTGGAAAACTTGGTTTCCTTGAATGGCTACGATCTAACGGTGGGCATTATCAAGCACCCAGTGCACCAAAATGTACTGTGATCTCTATATGAAGGAAGTTGACACTATCCTAATTTCACTCTCCCTACCCTCTCTCTCTCTCTCTCTCTCTCTCTCTCTCTCTCTCTCTCTCTCTCTCTCTCTCTCTCTCTCTCTCTCTCTCTCTCTCTCTCTCTCTCTCTCTCTCTCTCTCTCTCTCTCTCGCTTGGAGATTGCTATGTGGAGATTCTTGAACACATTTGGAAGAGTCACGATTACGAAAGGAAACCTTCTAGACTATCTTTGGTAAGATTGCTTTCATTTCCATAACAATGCTCACCTATACATTATGCCATTATGCTTGCTAGAATAATTTAATTGGGTGGCTCATATATGTTAATGATGATTGGCATTCAAGCCTTGCTTCAAACAAAGCTATTGAAGTACCTACAACTGGGCACTGCACACAACTACACATATGGGCGTTTTTCCACATGACGCTGCCACGCGAACCCAATACTTAATCAAAATTATTACATTTTTCTTTGCATGGCTCTGCCACGTGTGGTACATCCACACCAAAAAATTTGCGAGGACTCTGCCGGTCAAATTCAGGCTGGAGGTGGGTCTGGCATTGAATTTTTTTTTTCTGGTGGCACTGCCACGCGTGGCAGTGCCACGCAAATTTTTTTAAACCAAAATTCAAAAAAACAAGTGCCAAAATTGTTTGGCCTGGTAAAGCCACGCGTGGAAGTTGCATGCAAGGCTGTTATTTAACCACCTCTCATCTGACATCTGATATTCACATGCTTTGGAGATTTGCAATGCGTGGCACTGCCACGCGTGGCAAATCTCTAAAGAAAATTCCAGAGAATTGTAGTTTTATATTGCCATGTGTGGCAAAATATATTTGTTGTAATTTTGGAGATTTGCCACGCATGGCACTACCGCGCGTGGCAAATCTCCAGAGAAAATTCCAGAGAATTGTAGTTTTATATTGCCATGCATGGCAAAATATATTTCTTATAATTTTTTTTAAAAAACTATTTGAACAATATTTTGATAAACAAACAACCCTATGATTAATTTAAAAATATATGAATTTTTTTTTAGGCTTTAAATAAGTGTGGACTAATAATAAAATGATTATTATGTGATCATGATTGTGAATAAAAAATCAAATGATCATTGTGTCAAATTACTGTGCTCTGACAAAATCAATATCGTGCTTCAACCAAAGTAAAGATATGAAGATATATTGCTTTAATAGATTTTAAGTATAGTAAGGATGTTTCAAAAGAAAAATATTTTTGCAGCGAATATAAACGATCAACGTATGCTCACTAATTGTTTTCTTTGGTCAATCAATTTTTGCTAGATCTAAAATAAGATATAGATTGTATTGAAAGCATTCGATTTAAAATAAATCAGAAGTGATTGGTAGATTGAGATCAAGATAAATTTGAAAAATGCAAGAATGTATTATAAAGATGCAATAATTATATAAACTATCATTTTATCACAAAAATGATTGTAATATATATATATATATATATATATATATATATATATATATATATATATATATATATATATATATATATAATTTATTTATCATCACAAGATTCAAATTCATCAACCAATACATCTTGCAACTCATCTCCGCTTAGATGATTTTCATCATCACTATAGTAATCGGACTCTCTCTCAATATTGTCGTTTGTGTCAGAATCGTTCGATTCATTTATAGTATTTTCTATAATATTTTGAAAACTTGGAGATATTTCTATATCCGCATCAACCATGTTTGTGTTGTCAATATTCAAGTCCTCCATTTCATTCTCAATGTATGCATTTTCAAATACATGTCTGGCGCGTGGCTTTACTTGAACAACATACCACCGATTGTTGTTTAGTCGATCCGGTTGAAAAAATATCTACACATTTAACAATGTTAAGTTCAAAAACTTGTTCCAACATGAAACTAAGGTCCACATGAATAGTTAATTGTAATGAAATAGTGTATGTTACTGATTATGATTGAGAAAAAATGAATGTCATGTGACACACCTGTTCACAATGACGAGGAAACACCAATGTGTCTGAATAATCCATGCTTAATGTCTTGCTTGAATCGATAGCAAAAAATCCACTACGATCTCTTTTCACGGTTGCATTTGACCCTTGATAATTGATTTTGAACCATTCCACATCAAACAAAAAGTATTTTCCATTTTCACCAAAACACACTTTTACTAAAACCCTAGAGAACACAAGAGGCCATACATCACAGTCAGTGTCCAGCATACACGACCAATAGGGCAAGACAATGTGAGTAGTGTGCCTCAACACGTTCCATAGCCACCCTGTCAGTAGGATAGGGCCCTCCGTTGGGTCGCCGACGTGCAGTCGGCCACGTGAGTGCCACATGGCTGACACTTGGCAGTATGCATGCTACCAGGCCCCACACTGGGCTAGGAGGGGCTTGCTATATATCAGGGAGTAGGCAAGGTTGGGTGGATCAGTTAGTGTTTGCCATACTATGGTGTTAGGATCTATTACATAGCGGAACACGATCCGGGAGGAATCCGTTCTGGATCATGGACATTCCGGGACAAGAAACTTTGTCCCGGAACTCTTCTCGTGGATTTGTGAGTGTGCCTCAAAACGAATTGGGAATGTTATGGATTAGGCATGCAATAGTTTTTTAGCTACAGGAAGAGTTGCAAGTCTGTCGGACTATTTTTTAAAACATAGATGTGGTAGTTTCTAACTTTCTAGAAGAATTTCCTCACTAGTTGTATTGTTTGGAGGTTTGATCTTGAAGATCATTTGATGCTTTTGATGCTTAGAGGTTGGTGCTTGAAGATTTTGAAAGTTTTTGGAGTTTTTGAAGTTGTTGCTTTTGAAAGTTTTTGAAGTCATGCTATTTTTTTTAAAGATAGTCGCGACCACTTCGAGCCATGGACTTAGGTGGGCGCGCGGGCTCGGGTGGGCTCGGGTGGGTGCGCGGGTCCTCGACAATTTTCTTAGATGTCACTAACATCAAAAAAATTAAAATAACTTAAAACATGTCATACTATTCTTTATTCTTTTATAAGTTCTAAGATAATCTTGTAAATTGCTTAAATTTAATGTCTTATTATTTTAAAAATTGTCTTTTAAAATAAAAACATTAACTGTCTTGTCTCACTTTCACTTGTCCTTAAAAGAATGAGACAAGACATTTAAATATTTATATTTTGTACGTAATCAAGAACGACCATGATTTCCATCACTACCGTTCTGTTCATTCTGATAGGCATAGTCATGCTTAGGGAGAGAGTCGTATAGCTCGTTCCGCTGCGCAAGAGAATTTTCCATTCGCGTTTCGTTTCTCGTTCATGTTTGTCTTTCCTTCTTTTAGAGCTAATTTTTGTTTCTCATACACGACAGCTTCTTTCATCCCTCTCTCCCAACATGGTATCAGAGCTATTTCCATAGCTTGATAAGCTTCTACAGGACAAGACTCTTCTAGCCGATAGAGTAATTGTTTTCTTGTTCTGTATTTCTAGCATCAGATTTTCATACTTATGTCACTGATAGTTTCTTCTATCACTTAGACTATTTCTACCACATGGACTCCCAAGGGAAAACCGGTCCCACCATGGACAAGCTTGATGGAGCCAATTACCATCTGTGGAAATTTAAGATGAAAACTGTACTAATGGCTAAATAATTGTATGACGTTGTTAAAGGTACGGAAGGGAAACCCGAAGTAGATGATGCAGCAATTGCCGGATGGAAGCTGAAGGATGGAAAAGCTTTCATGCTGATCATCCTCAATATCACGGATACCTAGATTGGCCATGTATCTGAGGCTCAAACATCGAAAGAAGTCTAGGACATCTTGAGCACACTATACGAAGTGTGACATATAGCTTCCAAGCTACATCTCAGGAAGAAATTTTACTCCCTGAAGATGACGAATGGTTGTTCTCTCCGTAATCGCATAAATCAATTCAAGAACCGGCTAAGGCCAATGGCCGCTGTCGGATCTGTCATAGACGATCAAGACGCAATAATGCAACTGCTTACAAGCTTGCCAAGCTCATACAACAGCTAGGTGGTGATCATCACGACTCATCCAAAATTGACTCTTTCGAGAGTCATTACTATGTAGTTGCAGGAAGACACGCAGAGGAACAAAGCCTCAAGTTCCTCATCTAACTCTCACGCCTTGTACACCAACAAGAGCATGACAAAGAAGAAGAAGAAGAAAGGCCCGAAGCAATCAAAGCCAGACTAGAAACCAGCCCAGCACAAAGAACAGTCGAATCCGCAGACAAAGAAGAAATTGTTCTGCAGATACTGCAAGCGAAACAACCACGCAATTCAAGACTGCCGGATACTTCAAGCGAAGAACAACAACAAGGGGCAGAATGAGTATTCACACAGCTAGTCTAATTACATCAAAAATTGACCTATACAAATAGGTCCCTAGGAATTTTTTCTATAAGTTCCTTGCTTCATGGTCCATTTGAGTGGATTCAAGCCTCTGTTGGCTGATTTCAATGTATATGTCAGAGTTACAGATGGGCAGATCATCATTGTGGTTGTGTATGTGGATGACACTCTTATACTTTGCAGGAGTGAGCAGCTGATTGCTGAAGTGAAAACAAACATCTCGAAATATTTCGAGATCGTGGATCTGGGAGAAGCCAGGTGTTACCTAGGTTTGCAAATTGAAAGGGACTATGAGGGAGGTAAGCTATACCTTCACCAGTCCAGATACACCCAAAGGATCCTAGAGAATTTTGGGATGCTACGAATCAAGTGACAAATGCAGCTGCAGAAGCTCCACAACTATTCAAGAGCAGATCATGATGCCTTCATGACCAGCCATCAAAGAGCATCTAATGACGGTTCTTGGTTCCTAGATTCCGGAGCCACTCAACATATGACTAGCCAAATTGGTTGTTTCGAGTCCTATACACCTTACCATACCCATAAATATGTCTACCTTGGTAACAATAGCACACAAGCTATTAAAGGTGAAGGCACTATAAGATTAAGCTTTGCAAATGATCAGTCTAAGCTACTCTGAAAAGTCCTGTATGTACCATATTTATCTACAAAATTACTCTTTATTAGCAGAATCAATAATCTAGGACATAGAGTAGAATTTGAATGTGATCAGTGCAAAGTAGTTGATAGAACAGGCAAGATCCTAGCACTCAAAAAGAGGCATGGATACTTGTATAAATTAAGTCATTGCTTTTCTGCCTCTAGTCAGGCTCTCAGTACTTCTATTCATGCAAATAAAGGTTTACATTGGCATTATAGACTTGTTCATTTAAATCATGCTGATGCACAACAAATGTCTAGACAATCTATTGTTCTTGATCTCGACTATCCTCGCAAAAAAGTCGAGTTATCTGTCCGTCAAGACTGTCTAGTTGGTAAACAAACTAGGAAACCATTTAAATCAAGCCATCAGCATATTTCTAGAGGATTGCTAGATGTTGTACATTCAGTTATTTGTGGCCTGATGAAAAATCCTTTGCTGAAGGATGCCAAGTATTCTATAACCTTTATTGATGAATTTTCCAAAAGGACTATGGTGTATTTTATAAAGAAGAAATCAGAAGCCTTCAACTACTTCAGAATCTTGAAGGAGCATGCAGAGAACGAGACTGGAAGGACAATCAAGGCCCTCAAGTCAGAAAACAGTGGAGAATATATCTCTATATTTGATTTTAAGGAGTACTGCCAAGGCCAAGACATTGAGTAGCAATTCATCACTCCTTATAGTCCTCAGTCTAATGGCTTAGCAGAGAGGAAGAACCATACCCTGGTTGAATCTGTCAAATGTATGCTAGCGCATGCGTCATTGCCCAAGAGATTCTGGGCTGAAGCTATCTCCACTACAGCTTACATCCAGAACATATGTTTGACCAAGGCCCTCTCAGGCAAGACACCCCACGAGGTGTGGACAGGCTCTAAGCCTTCTTTGAAGAACCTAAGAGTGTTTGGGTGTATTGCCTACACGCAGATCCCAAAAGACACGAGGAAGAAATTGGACTTCCAAGGTCTCAAGACCATCTTGATTGGATATACTTCATCTGATAATATTTATAAGCTGTATGATCCTGATACCCAGCAAATCTTGTATATCCAAGATACAGTCTTTATCGAGGATCAGTTCACCGACCTCAAAGGCAAGGATATTGTTCAAGAAGAACCTTCATCACCTGCCGTTGACACGACAATCCGAGCTTCTGGTTCAGGCATGTCCATCTTGACCCACTTCGAGACAACGAATCAGACAAAGATGTTGCTACAGCCCAGCAACATGTCCAAGGAGCAATTCATCAATCGAATCCTCCCAGAAGATCAAGCCGAGTGTGCACACAGCCCACAAGGTATACTCTTGAGTTTGTCTATCTCTTGATACAGGAACCGACAACAGTCAAAGAGGCACTCAGCCAACCAGACTCTTGTTGGTTGTGATGACTGATGAATTCGTCAGATTCGCAAAACTTTCACGAACGGAATTAAGCATGACTCTCTTCATCTCGGATGGAGTTCAGATGTAATCATTGGACACTGCCAGCTGAATCACTCCTACAGTCCTCAAGAGTGTAGCCAATCACTACTGATCTACATTCATAAAATTAATACAGCATTCAATATAGTTTCAACCAAAGTGAGGAATTCAAAATGAACCAGAAGTACTCAGACACGCGATTAACAGCATAAATACTTGCATTCGAGATTAGACACAACATGAATTGATATGTGCACAAAGTCTACAATATCATCTATTGATTTATTTTCTCTGATTCTTTGAGCACTATGTGCATATCCATGCAGTAGCCACGACCTAGGAAGTATCTGCTGTGGTCATGCCTCTAGATCAGATCTCTGTACTTCTGGGTATTTGCGTCGTCTTAGCTGGTACTCTTTGGAGCGTGAGGGCAAAATGAGTATCATTTTGCTCGTATGCCTTTCTCTCGTACTGGACCGCAAAGGAATCTCAATTGAGGATCTTTCGTGTTCGCAAATCATTCGTCTTCGTCTCCTTTGACTTTCGTGTTTGCAAACCGTTTCAAATTCGTAAGCTAAAAAAATAATTTTCTTAATAGTCTGAAGTGATCTACAATATCTAGTAGACAAATTATAATGCTTTCCAATATGCATAGTCCTAGAATCTTTTGGAATTCTAAGATATATATAATCATCAACTTTAAAAATCTTTGGGAGATCTCTTAAAATTGGCATAGTGCTTAGCTCTGTCCTGAGAACTACGCATAATATCACATGCCAATTGCAACAATTCTTACATATCATGTGAGAAATCTACAACTTTCTAGATTTAATAGACTTTGTCTCCACATTCACTAGAGATCTAGGTTGAAAATCATACATAAGCATAAACGAACTATAACATGTAGTAGAGAATATTTTCTACTACTATAAGAAAAATCAATTTAAAAGTATTGGAGGCTTCAGATTTTCATATTTGATCATTCTATTTGATTGCTCTTGGTTTTAAGATCCTAGTTTGCTAATCAAGATCAAGATTTAGTGACTAGTTTTGCATTGGATAGGTGTGTCAATCAATCAATCACTCTTGGAGTTTTAAGTAGGCTCATTTATGGTCCTTTGTACTATATTTTCAGCATGGTATTAGAGCCAAGTACAAGAGGATAATCATTGATCAAAGGACTACCCATTGTTGTTAGAAAGCTAGTCTTGGGAGGGTGAGTTCAAATCAAGTTTTAGGTTGAAGATTTCAGATTCAAACTTGGTGAGGGTCAGTAGCTGTAGTGCCCACACGAGTAGACAACAATTTTATTTTGTGTCATCTTGATGAGTTTTCTGGTACATGGACATAACATTCTCCCCCCCTTGAACTACGTTTGTCGTCAAAAGTGAAAACTAGGCCCAGATCTACTTTATGCTTTCAACTCTGTCCCACGAATCATCATCCTCAATCCGACCCTTCCACCTAATCAAGCACTCAGAGATAGAATGATTTTTCAATTGTTTACCTATGATCTTGAGTACTCTTTCATGTTCCAAAGATACACTAAGTGATAAATCTTTCAAATGGGTAAGATCCTCATCAGATCCAACAATATCACCTTCATGTAAACTTAGTTTATGTCAGCTTACATGAAACACTGAATGAGTAGTCGACTTGTCCTCAAATCAAATTCGTAAGATAAAGAAATAATTTTCTTAATAGGCTAAAGTGATCTACAATATCTAGTAGACAAATTATAATGCTTTCCAGTACGCATAGTCTTAGAATCTTTTGGAATTCTAAGAAATACTCAATCATCAACTTTAAAAATCTTTGGGAGATATCCTAAAATTGGCATAGTTTTTAGCTCTGTCCTGAGCACTTCGCATAATATCACATGCCAATTGCAACAATTCTTACATGTCATGTGGAAAATCTACAACTTTCTAGATTTAATAGACTTCGTCTCCACATTCACTAGAGATCTAGGTTGAAAATCATACATAAGCATAAACGAACTATAACATGTAGTAGAGAATATTTTTTTAACTACTATAAGCAAACTCAATTAAAATAGATGTAGTCCTCCCATTGAGACTGCTTGTGAGACAAATATGTTCTCAACATATCCTCCATACTCTGATTACTTCTCTCAATCTGTCTATTTGATTCAGGATGATCAGTAAAACTAAAACCCTAGGGAACACAAGAGGCCAGATATCACAGTTAGTGTCCAGCATACACGACCAATAGGGCAAGACAATGTGAGTAGTGTTCCTCAGCACGTTCCATAGCCATGGCAGGCCTAACACAGCCTAGGGACCCTGTCAGTATGATAGGGCCCTACGTTGGGTCGTCAACGTGCAATCGGCCACATGAGTGCCACTTGGCAGTATGCATGCCACCAGGCCACACACTGGGCTAGGAGGGGCTTGCTATATATCAAGGAGTAGGCAAGGTTGGGTGGATCAGTTAGTGTTTGCCATACTGTGGTGTTAGGATCTATTACATAGCGGATTACAATTTGGAAGGAATCCGTTCTGGATCATGGACATTCCGGGACCAGAAACTTTGTCCCGAAACTCTTTCTCGTGGATTTGTGAGTGTACCTCAAAACAAATTGGGAATGTTATGGATCAGGCATGCAATAGTTATTTAGCTACAGGAAGAGTTGCAAGTCTGTCGGACTATTTTTTAAAACATAGATGTGGTAGTTTCTAACTTTCTAGAAGAATTTCCTCACTAGTTGTACTGTTTGGAGCTTTGATCATTTGATGTTTTAGATGCTTAGAGGTTGGTGCTTGAAGATTTTGAAAGTTTTTGGAGTTTTTGAAGTTTTTGCTTTTAAAAGTTTTTGAAGTCGTGCTATCTTTTTTAAAGATAGTCGCGACCACTTTGAGCCATGGACTTAGGTGGGCGCGCGGGCTCGGGTGGGCTCGGGTGGGTGTGCAGGTCCTTGACAATTTTCTTACATGTCACTAACATCAAAAAAATTAAAAAAACTTAAAACATGTCATACTATTCTTTATTCTTTTATAAGTTCTAAGATAATCTTGTAAATTACTTAAATTTAATGTCTTATTATTTTAAAAATTGTCTTTTAGAATAAAAACATTAAATGTCTTGTCTCACTGTCACTTGTCCTTAAAAGAATGAGACAAGACATTTAAATGTTTATATTTTGTAAATGAATTCTCACCCTTTTTTTTAATAACTGAAGTAATGATTTTTTTTTGCACACAATTACATTTTGACATCTTGACACACCTTTTTAAGCTCTTTCTTTGTCAAGCTCTTTCCATTTGTTAAGCTTTCATATCTCCCTCCCTCTCTCTCTCTCTCTCTCTCTCTCTCTCACACACACACACACACACACACACACACACACACACACACACACACACACACACACACAATTTGAAGTTTTACTTTCTTTAAGCTCTCTCTTTCTCAAGATTTCTCTTTTTCTCAAGCTCTTTTTTTTTTCTTTACATTTGTCAAGCTTGTATCTTTCTCTTTTCTCTCTCTTTACACACACAATGTCTTCTAGTGGTAGTGGTTTTAGGAGAAGACCAAGATCTTCTTCTAGTGCAAGAGGAGGATCCGGTTCCAATCGGATTATGGTTCGCTATCTCTCGATGAAGACCAAGATTGAAACATCTTTGTCTTTCCTAAGAGGAGCCCGATTCCAATAGAGGTAATCCTTCAATGGATGTCCCATCGGAGGAGTCATCCAATTTGTTTTATAATTTAGAAGATGATGGCTCCATCATCAAGGATACCAAAAGCAACATCATCATCAATAGGATGCACGACCTTCCTCTCAAATATTTTGGCCATAACTTATTCACTCCTTGGGAGCAACAAAACCAAGATGACAAGAATAAGATACTTGCGCTTTTGAATTGTGAGTTTCCTCAATCAAATAGATTTGGGGAGGTGTGGGCATTGACGAATATGTGTACGCATAAATCACGGTCGTTCTTGATTACATAGCCAAACTTTAATAAAATCATTAGAAGAATAATTTGTCGCAAAGCACTAGACATTTTATCTGTTGCAGATGATTCACGAAGAGCTAGACGGAGCTTCAACTGATAATCAATTGCGAACGATTCGTGAAAGACAAGGCTAAATGTTAGTCTTGCTAAAACAGATTACCAAATTGAGCAACTAGAAAAGTCAGACAGAATGAATAATGACAAGCATAGCAATATTGACACAAATCTGAATGTAGAACAAAGAACTATTATCAGATTAAGTATATCAAATATACATGTCAATGATGCAGTAGAGCACAAGACAATAGTGGGCAAAACCGTGTGCTCTAAAAAGCTTATTTTAATTTATAAAGGAATGAAACCTTAATACTGAAAATAAAGAATCAATTCATGAACCATCTTCTTTGTCTATATCTCTCTGATAAGCTTTTGATGCTAATTTACACACTTGATCTTCAATCAATGATCTCTGATCAATCAATCTCGTCACCCTCATCAAACTGAATACTCAAATGATATCCATTATATATACACAATATTACAGGTGTGCAGATGAAGAAAGTCCAAAGTGGATGTGTTGTCTGTAGGAGATCGTGGGTGGCTACAATCGTTGTCTAGTCAGTTAGTGCAGTTGCAGGGGGTGAGCGTGAAAAGGGTGCGATGTCAGCCTTTGCTGAAGTGAACGTTGTAACTAGAACATGTGTAGAAACACAGTGTCGTGATTCTTTCATCTTTTCTTTGCCTGTGAGAATTTGTATGTAAATATGCAGACTACGCGACAACCTGAGTAAATATGCAAGCATGAATGGAGGCAGATTAAAATGGGATTTAGGAGAGTAGAGGAAATAAATCCAACAAGATTAGTCATGGGCATGACATTCTTCCCCACTTATTCAAGTTCTGTCCTCAGAACTTAAAACTGGGAAAGTTCCTTTGTAAGCTTCCTTCCTGTTCCCAAGAATTGTCATCATTCGTACATCCCCTCCATCGAACCAGATGCTCGGTAACTATATGATTTCTCAATCATTTAGTTCTTGTATCCAAGATCTTTTCGGGTTCAAGATGAGATACATCCAATGATTCATCCAAAAGGTCCAACTAATCTCCATATCCAAGATGTTCTCCTTCATTTTCAGTCTCTTTGAGATGAAATACGGGATGCACTTGTGATCCTTCCGGGAGTTCCAATTGGTAAGCCAAGGATCCGATTTTTTTCAAGATTTTAAATGGTCCTCTATATCTAGGAGACTTTTTATAATGCTTGTCGGTACGCATTACACTTGAATCCTTCGAGATTCTCAAATATACCCAGTCTCCCACTTTGAAGTCTCTTAGTAATCTTTTCAGATTTGCATAATGTATGTCCCTATCCTGGGCACTCTGAACATTTTCATGTGCAATTTGTAGCATTTCCTGGATATCATGTAGGAAACTTTCTGAAACTTGATCATCCAAGTCTCAACCGCGATGGGTGACCTAGGCTCAAAACCGTACATAAGCATGCTTACTAGTAGCCGAATGCTTACTACCATTATAGGCAAACTCAATCAATGGAAGGTACTTTTCCCAATTAGATTGTCGTCTGGAAACATATGCCCAAAGCATTTGTTCCATCATCTGATTTGTTCTTTCCGTCTTTCCACCCGTGTCAGGATGATCAGAAGAACTTGGCCAAGCTCAGTGTCATCTCTAGTTTAGCAAATACGGCCGACCAAAATTGACCGGTGAACTTCGGATCGCGATCGCTCACAATATCACTTGGTAATTTGTAAAGCCTAAACAAACGCTCTACAAATATCTGAGCTACATCAGAAGCCTTCACGGTGGTCTTTACCAGAATAAACGTAGCCAATCTGGTAAGATGGTCAACCGCAACCTAAATTGCATCATGCTGTTTATTCGTCGGCGGTCAATCAACCACGAAATCCATGGAAATACTATCCCATCTCTTATCAGGGATATCCAATGGATGCAACAAACCGCTAGCCGTATGGTGTTCAACTTTATTCAACTGGCATTGGTCACACTTGACCACATAAGATTCTACAAAGGTCTTGAGTTTTGGCCAATAAAAATCCCTTCGTACCAAATCCAATGTAAGATGTATGCCGGGATGTCCTGCGCATGGTGAGTCATGACATTCATAAATAATTTTATTCTTAACAACATCCACATCAGGCACACAAACCTTCCCTTTCCTGAACAATAGTCCATTACAGATAGAGAAGTCACATTAGAGAAACTTAGAGCCCGACGAGGGCCTTTGAAAAAAATGTTTTTTTTATTTTTTTTCTAATTTTTTTTGCCATGTGGACCAATTGAAACCTTAGCTTCAAGGTTCTACGTAACGTAGATTTTTCCAAATATGCGTATTACTATGTCTCATATATCCACTCATTCCTCCAATCTTGACATTGATCCTGCTTCAATGGATTCTGATCATCTCATAGTGTCATCACACCTAGATTGTATCCAATCCACAACACCTTGTGAAAATCCTATCCCAAGCTCTATCCATCTCACGATGTCACCACTTACAGATATTGTGCATCCCATCACACCCAATGTAAATCATACAGATTCTTCTATCTTAGTTACGCCATTAAAAAAAAGAATGCGATTTTGACAAAATTTGAAAAAGAACAAAGTTTTTTACGTACTATCGACTTGTCCAAAAATGTTTTAAATTCGTTGACCAAATCTTCCCTTCCTCCTCATCTACATGCATTAGCTAAGCCGTTTGATAGAAAGAAATATTATTGTTGGCCTGATACGTTAACACTATCATTATGTGGGACATCATTTTCATATTGGGGTCATATGTACATAATTAAACCTAGTGAGCGATTTTCTAATGCCGGATTAGGTTTATTTTCTTTGACTAGCATTGATGTCCCTTTGAATAGTGTTGTCACATTAATGCCATATGCAGGACCTCAATATGATTGGGGTGATTGGCATGCTCTATGTCGCCACCAATGGATAATGCAAATATGTCAATGCTTGTTCTTTGGAAGAGAGGCGCATGCAAGGAAAAATTGTTTCAAAAGCACATCGTATGTACATCGATGGGCATCCAGAAATACATGGAAACATCGCTACATATATAAATAGTTCTATTTGTCACCCTTCATTGACTAATTGTGACTTTGAACAATGCATCAATGGAAAAGAAGATTATTTTTCTAAATATGTGCAGTGCGATCAGACCTATTAAATGTGGTGAAGAACTATTCATCAACTATAGCTTCAATCGTCCTCTACCAAGATGTGTACAAAACATTTTGAGCCAAGCACAACCATGTGCATTGTAAATACCAAAAGTACATTCTTTTCATTCGAGTTCAATTTGGATGTCTTATTTGACTTTCAATTTAGATATGATGTTTCCTTTGGATGTCTTATTTAAGTTCACATGTGATATGATGTTTGATGTTAAGCTTTTACAAATAATGCTCAATTATCAATGTCTTGTTTCAATTTTAATTATAATATAATGTTTGATTAAGATGTCTGATATAAGATTCAAATTGGATATGATGTTTGATGTTTAGGTTTTAAAAATAGTGTTCAATTTTCATGTCTTGTTTAAGTTTCAATTTGAATGTCATGTTCGATTTTGATGTCATATTTAAGCTTCAATTTGAATGATGCTTAACAGAAAATATTCAACTATATCAAAGCTATATACAATGGTTTTAATCTAATTAGTTATACATTCTTGATATTCGATATTTGAATTATAAGATGATATCAGAACGTGAATAGTCTTAATAGTGGTATTTGTGTTTTTTTAAATAATGTTCAATTTTCATATCTTGATTTAAGTTCCACTTTGTATATATTGTTGTTCAATTTTGATGTCTTATTTGTTTTCCCATGTTTGAAGGAATACAAATCGTCATCTAGTTCTAGTGGTGATCACATACATTATGTATCCACCACAAGATTGGGAGACAATGGGCCACATATAGATCAACTATCTCGTCGTGAACGGATGGGATTATGAGCCATGATGAGAAAAGATGAACAACAACGTCGCAAGACAAATCGGTCTCGACCTAACTCTTCTTCTTCCTCAAAATCAAGTTCAAGTGATGAACATGATTGTTCTATGCAAGATGAACTTGTAATTATAAACAACTTGATAAATGATGTCTATGAGCATCATGACAATATGAAAGAACCCACTGAACACGGTACCGAATCTTTTGTGATTGACGAGCAAATAAAATTGAGAGAAGAATCACGTACACTATTATACCCTGGAGCAAAGACATCTCGTTTGTCCACTGCGTTGCTTCCATTGAATCTCCAACCAAAATATAAATGGAGTGATACAAGTGTTACATCTTTATTTGGATAAAGAAGATTGAACTATTTTTTATTTAACTAAGTGTGTACCTGTGTAAGTTAAAAGTTTTAGTTGAATAAGCAATTGTGTTTCATGTTATGAAAATTCATTTGGTTATATGCAAGGTATTGCGCAAACTACTCCCAGAAGGAAATAGCATGCTAGAGACGAGAGCCGAGGCACGCAAGATGTTGAATGCAATGGGAATGGACTATACACAACATCATGCTTGTCCAAAAGATTGCATCTTGTATCGTGGTGAGTATCAAAGACTAACAAATTGTCCTATATGTGACACTCCTCGATATTGAGATTATTTGCAAGGGACCGCTATCCCAAGCAAGGTGTTGAGACATTTTCCAATAATTCCACGATTGCAACGATTGTTTCGTTGCAAATCCCTTGCAGAACTGATGAATTGGCATGCTAGCCACCGTTCTTCATATGGGGTAATGAGAGTACCCTCAGATTCTCCTGCATGGAAACACATTGACAAAGAGTATCCATGTTTTGCAAGTGAATCTAGACACATAAGACTTGGGCTTGCAACAAATGGGGTGAATTCCTTTGGCAAGATGTCAAGCACGTGGTCTACTTGGCCAGTGGTGTTGGTCAACTACACCATTCCACCTTGGCTAAGTATAAAAAAAGGACATCTCATGTTAGCACTTTTAATTCCTAGAAAACACAAAGTAAGAAATATGGATGTCTACCTTGCACCGTTAGTTGAAGAATTGGAGCTATTATGGAAGGGTGTCCAAGCGTATGACATCTCACGTCTAATACAAGACAACAACCTTTTGTTGCGCGCAATTCTAATGTGGACAATGCATAACTTTCCAGGATTGGGTGATTGTTCAGGTGATTAGAATATGAGATCATATGTATTTTCTATATATTTATTTTTTCTATATTCGCTATTTCTATTTAATTTTTTTATCTACAAGTAGCACGAATTGCATTTAATTTCTTGAGGTTTTACAACGTTCGGATATCACGCGTGTCTCGTTTGTGGACCGAATATTGATGCTCGCCACTCACGTCATCTAAGCAAAGTTGTATATGAAAATCATCGCAAATACTTGCATGAGGATCATTCGTTTTGGCATACACAAAGAAGAGGATTTGGAGGAAAGACAGAAACAAGGATGCCTCCAAAGAGAATGTCCATGGCAGATTGGCACAGACTTTGGATTGAATCTGAGACCAAGCCAATCAATGGTGTGAAAAGGCTATCTATCTTTCATTGTCTACCATATTGGAATAAACTTTTGATCAATCACTTGCTTGATCCTATGCATACATTCAAAAATGTGGGTGAATCAATATGAAAACACTTGGTGGGAAAAAAAGACAGTATTAATGCAAGACAAGACCTAGAAGAATCAAAGACAAAAGAGAGTATTGGCAAAAACCCCGTACGGATGGAAATACTCATATCATTCAAAGAGCCCCTTGGATTCTTACCAAGGAAGAGTACAAGTATGTACGGTTAGTCATTTGCGAGATGAAGCCACCAACTGGTTTGGCTCATTCACTACGAACATCATTCACAGTAGTAGGAAAACTTCATGGCCTTAAATCTCATGATTGGTTGAAGATGCTTGAGTACATATTTTCAATGTGTATTTGTGGTTGTCTAACTGATCAACTTCGCGATACCATTTATAAATTAGCATCCATTGTCACGTACTTACATTTCTTTCACTCACGTTTAATGCTATTGCATATTAATTTTACCTACAAATTCGATCAAGTCATATGATGATCATATACTACAAATATGGTGTAGATGGATGTGTGACAAGGATATTCGTGAGATAGATGTGGAGAAAAAACATGAAGATATAGTGGAGGCTGTATGTATGCTTGAGAGAGATTTTCCAACCTCCATCTTGGACATATAAGTGCATCTGCTTGTGCACTTGGTTCGTAGAAATCGGTATTGCCGGTCCTATGCACTCAAGGTACAGAATACATTATTTTGGTTTTTGTGGCTTCAATATATTTAGCATCACTTTTTTTTTATGTCATTGAACATTGCTCTTATCATGCAATAGATGTTTATAGGTGGATGTTTTTTTTGGAGAGATTCATGAAAGTTTTGAAAGATTTTGACGCAAGAATCTCTTATTTATGTCAATGAATTTTTGCTTCAAATACATCCGTCTCTCCACGCCTATGGAATGATGAGGAGAACAATGAGCTAAAAGGTGAAAAACCCCAAGGTATGGGTGCGCCTAAGAAAATGACACATTTTCTTAAAGAAAAAATTTCTACTTTCATGCTCTATAATTCTGGAGTGATGGATAAGTGGTTGGAATTATATGAACAAGACAAAAAAAAAAAGAACGTTGGCTAGAAATAGGCCCATCCCTCAGCTTCCATCTGGCGATTGTTGCATCGTCTGCTTTGGGTTTCCCTTCCACACCTTTAACAACATCATACAATTCTTTAGCCATTATTACAATTTACATCTTAAATTTCCACATATGGTAATTGCCTCCATCAAGCTTGTCCATGGTGGGACCGGCTTTCCCTTGGGAATCCATGTGGTAGAAATAGTCCAAGTGATAGGAGAAACTATCAGTGACTTAAGTATGAAAATCTGATGCTGGAACTACAGAACAAGAAAACAATTACTCTATCGGCTAGTAGAGTCTTGTCCTATAGAAGCTTATCAAGCTATGCAAATAGCTCTGATACCATGTTGGGAGAGAGGGACGAAAGAAGGTGTCGTGTGTGAGAAACAAAAATTAGCTCTAAAGGAAGGAAAGACGAACACGAACAAGAAACAAAACGCGAATAAAAAATGCTCGTGCGCAGCGGAACGAGCTACATGAGCTATACTATGCCTATCAAAACAAACAGAATGGTAGTGATGGAAATCACGGTCGTTCTTAATTACGTAGCCAAATTTTAATAAAATTATTAGAAGAATAATTTGTCGCGAAGCGCTAGACATTTTATCTGTCGCAGATGATTCGCGAAGAGCTAGACGAAGCTTCAACTGATAATCAATCGCGAACGATTCGTGAAAGACAAGGCTAAATGTTAGTCGTGCTAAAATAGTTTACCAAATTTAGCGACTAGAAAAGTCAGACAGAATGAATAATGACAAGCATAGCAATATTGACACATATGAATGTAGAACAAAGAACTATTATCAGATTAAGTATATCAAATATACATGTCAATGATGCAGTAGAGCACAAGACAATAGCCGGCAAAACAGTGTGCTCTACGAAGCTTACTTTAATTTATAAAAGAATGAAACCTTAATACTGAAAATAAAGAATCAATGCATGAAGCATCTACTTTGTCTATATCTCTCTGATAAGCTTTTGATGCTAATTTACACACTTGATGTTGAATCAATGATCTCTGATCAATCAATTTCATCACCCTTGTCAAACTGAATACTCAAATGGTATCCAGTATATATACACATTATTACAGGTGTGCAGATGAAGAAAGTACAAAGTGAATGTGTTGTCTGTAGGAGATCGTGGGTGGCTGCAATCGTTGTCTAGTCAATTAGCGCAGTTGCATGGGGTGAGCGTGAAAAGGGTGTGACGTCAGCCTTTGCTGAAGTGAACGTTGTAACTAGAACACGTGTAGAAACACAGTGTTGTGATTCTTTCATCTTTTCTTTGCCTGTGAGAATTTGTATGTAAATATGCAGACTATGCGACAACGTGAGTAAATATGCAGCATGAATGGAGGCAGATTAAAATGGGATTGAGGAGAGTAGAGGAAAGAAATCCAACAAGACCAGTCATGGGCATGACCTTCTTCCCCCCTTATTCAAGTTCTGTCCTCAGAACTTAAAACTGGAAAAGTTCCTTCATAAGCTTCCTTCTTGTTCGCAGGAATTGTCATCGTCCGTACATCCCCTCCATCGAACTAGATGCTCGATAACTATACGATTTTTCAATCATTTAGTTCTTGTATCCAAGATCTATTCGGGTTCAGGACGAGATACACCTGATGATTCATCCAACAGGTCCAACTGATCTCCATATCCAAGATGTTCTCCTTCATTTTCAGTCTCTTTGAGATGAAATACGGGATGCACTTGTGATCCTTCCGGGAGTTCCAATTGGTAAGCTAAGGATCCGATTTTTTTCAAGATTTTAAAGGGTCCTCTATATCTAGGGGACTTTTTATAATGCTTGTCGGTACGCATTACACTTGAATCCTTCGGGATTCTCAAATATACCCAGTCTCCCACTTTGAAGTCTCTTAGTAATCTTTTCAGATTTGCATAATGTCTGTCCCTATCCTGGGCACTTTGGACATTTTCAGGTGCAATTTGTAGCATTTCCTGCATATCGTGTAGGAAATCCGCTACTTTCTGAAACTTGATCATCCAAGTCTCAACTGCGATGGGTGACATAGGTTTAAAACCGTACATAAGCATGAACGGGCTATAACTGGTAGCCGAATGCTTACTACTATTGTAGGCAAACTCGATCAATGCAAGGTACTTCTCCCAATCAGATTGCCGTCTGGAAACATATGCCCGAAGAATTTGTTCCATCGTCTGATTTGTTCTTTCCGTCTGTCCATCCGTCTCAGGGTGATCAGAAGAACTTGGCCAAGCTCAGTGTCATCTCTAGTTTAGCGAATACGGCGGACCAAAAGTGACCGGGGAACTTCAGATCGCGATCCCTCACAATATCACTTGGTAATTTGTAAAGCCTAAACAAACGCCCTGCAAATATTTGAGCTACATCAGAAGCCTTCACGATGGTCTTTATCGGAATAAACGTAGTCAATCTGGTAAGACGGTCAACCGCAACCCAAATTGCATCATGTTGTTTATTCGTCGGCGGTAACTCTCCAACCCATGAAAATACTATCCCATCTCTTATCAGGGATATCCAATGGATGCAACAAACTGCCAGCCTTATGGTGTTTAGCTTTATTCAACTGGCATTGGTCACACTTGACCACATAAGATTCTACAAAGGGCTTGAGTTTTGGCCAATAAAAATCCCTTCGTACCAAATCCAATGTATGATGTATGTCGGGATGTCCTGCGCATGGTGAGTCATGACATTCATAAAGAATTTTATTCTTAACAACATCCACATCAGGCACACAAACCTTCCCTTTCCTGAACAATAGTCCATTACAGATAGAGAAGTCACATTAGAGAAACTTAGAGCCCGATGAGGGCCTTTGAAAAAAATGTTTTTTTATTTTCTTTCTAATTTTTTTTGCCATGTGGACCAATTGAAACCTTAGCTTCAAGGTTCTACGTAACGTAGATTTTTCCAAATATGCGTATTACTATGTCTCATATATCCACTCATTCCTCCAATCTTGACATTGATCCTGCTTCAATGAATTCTGATCATCTCATAGTGTCATCACACCTAGATTGTATCCAATCCACAACACCTTGTGAAAATCCTATCCCAAGCTCTATCCATCTCACGATGTCACCACTTACAGATATTGTGCATCCCATCACACCCAATGTAAATCATACAGATTCTTCTATCTTAGTTACGCCATTAAGAAATAGAACACAACTTGGATGCATTTTGACAAAATTTGAAAAAGAACAAAGTTTTTTACGTTCTATCGACTTGTCCAAAAAAATTTTAAATTCGTTGACCGAATCCCCCCTTCCTCCTTATCTACATGCATTAGTTAAGATGTTTGATAGAAAGAAATATTCATGTTTATGTTACCGCTACCGTTATGTGCGACATCATTTTCATATTGGGCTCATATGTACATAATTAAACCTAGTGAGCAATTTTCTAATGCCGGATTAGGTTTATTTTCTTTGACTAGCATTGATGTCCCTTTGAATAGTGTTGTCACATATGATTGGGGTGATTGGCATGCTCTATGTGGCCACCAATGGAGAATGCAAATATATCAATGCTTGTTCTTTGGAAGAGAGGCGCATGCAAGGAAAAATTGTTTCAAAAGCACATCGTATGTACATCGATGGGTGTCCAAAAATACATGGAAACATCGCTGCATATATAAATAGTTCTATTTGTCACCCTTCATTGACTAATTGTGACTTTGAAGAATGCATCAATGGAAAAGAAGATTATTTTTCTAGATATGTGCAAGCTACATATGTAATGGTTTGTGCGATCAGACCTATTAAATGTGGTGAAGAACTATTCATCAACTATAGCTTCAATCGTCCTCTACCAAGATGTGTACAAAAAGTTTTGAGCCAAGCACAACCATGTGCGTTGTAAATAACAAAAGTACATTCTTTTCATTCGAGTTCAATTTGGATGTCTTATTTGACTTTCAATTTAGATATGATTTTTCCTTTGGATGTCTTATTTAAGTTCACATTTGATATGATGTTTGATGTTAAGCTTTTACAAATAATGCTCAATTATCAATGTCTTGTTTCAATTTTAATTATAATATAATGTTTGATTAAGATGTCTGATATAAGATTCAAATTGGATATGATGTTTGATGTTTAGGTTTTAAAGATAGTGTTCAATTTTCATGTCTTGTTAAAGTTTAAATTTGAGTATCATGTTCGATTTTGATGTCATATTTAAGTTCCAATTTGAATGATGTTTAGTGTTTAGGTTTCAACACAAAATATTCAACTATATCAAAACTATATACAATGGTTTTAATCTAATTAGTAATACATTCTTGATATTCGATATTTGAATTATAAGATGATATCTTTTATTTGAGAACATGAATAGTCTTAATAGTGGTATTTGTGTTTTTTTTTAAATAATGTTCAATTTTCATATCTTGATTTAAGTTCCACTTTGTATATATTGTTGTTCAATTTTGATGTCTTATTTGTTTTCCCATGTTTGAAGGAATACGAATCGTCATCTAGTTCTAGTGAAGATCACATACATTATGTATCCACCAAAAGATTGGGAGACAATGGGCCACATATAGATCAACTATCTCGTCGTGAACGGATGGGATTACGAGCCATGATGAGAATAGATGAACAACAATGTCGCAAGACAAATCGGTCTCAACCTAACTCTTCTTCTTCCTCAAAATCAAGTTCAAGTGATGAACATGATTGTTCTATGCAAGATGAAAATTAGGAACAACTTGATAAATGATGTCTATGAGCATCATAACAATATGAAAGAACCCACTGAACACGGTACCGAATCTTTTGTGATGGACGAGAAAACAAAATTGAGAGAAGAATCACATCTCGTTTGTCCGCTACGTTGCTTCTGTTGAATCTCCAAGCAAAATATAAATGGAGTGATACAAGTGTTGCATCTTTATATGGATAAAGAAGATTGAATAATTTTTTATTTAACTATGTACTTGTGTAAGTTAAAAGTTTTAGTTGAATAAGCAATTGTGTTTCATGTTATGAAAATTCATTTGGTTATATGCAAGGTATTGCGCAAACTACTCCCAGAAGGAAATAGCATGCTAGAGACGAGAGCTGAGGCACGCAAGATGTTGAATGCAATGGGAATGGACTATACACAACATCATGCTTGTCCAAAAGATTGCATCTTGTATCGTGGTGGGTATCAAAGACTAACAAATTGTCCTATATGTCCTTGATATCGGGATGATTTGCAAGGGACCGCTATCCCAAGCAAGGTGTTGAGACATTTTCCAATAATTCCACAATTGCAACGATTGTTTCATTGCAAATCCTTGCAGAACTGATGAATTGGCATGCTAACCAACGTTCTTCATATGGGGTAATGAGAGTACCCTCAGATTCTCTTGCATGGAAACACATTGACAAAGAGTATCATGTTTTGCAAGTGAATCTAGACACATAAGACTTGGACTTGCAACAGATGGGGTGAATTCCTTTGGCAAGATGTTAAGCACGTGGTGTACTTGGCCAGTGGTGTTGGTCAACTACAACATTCTACCTTGGCTAACTATAAAAAAGGACATCTCATGTTAGCACTTTTAATTCCTAGAAAACACAAAGTAAGAAATATGGATGTCTACCTTGCACTGTTAGTTGAAGAATTGGAGCTATTATGGATGGGTGTCCAAGCATATGACATCTCACGTCTAATACAAGACAACAACTTTTTGATGCGCGCAATTCTAATGTGGAAAATGCATAAATTTCCAGGATTGGGTGATTGTTCGGGTGATTAGAATATGAGATCATCTGTATTTTCTATATAGTTATTTTTTCTATATTCGCTATTTCTGTTTAACTGCTACAATCATGATGGGCCCAACACCGGCGCACCAACTCAAGGCACTCAAGCCTTCAAGAACGTGTGCCTTGATACCATCACCTTCACAACTGACAGTACAGGAACCGTGTATGGCTGCTCCACAGGCACCAACTATGAAGTGGTCTTCTGCTACTAAATACTAAATACATAGTACCTAGAAAGCTGTATTTATAATACCACGTATGTATGGTAAGTATCATAAGGTTCCTGATCTATGCGAGTGGGCTTACAACGATTCCAGGCATAATTATAAGTCATAAAAATTCCAAATAAATTTGAGGCACTTGTATGACCTAGGAATGTATACTCTTAAGTTAGGTTCTCTTTTGGAACAGATAAGTAGTAAGTTCGTTAATTACGTGATGTAACAACGATCCAAATGAGCTCTGTTTGATGTTCAGAAGTTAAATATCAGCTGATTAATCTGTTTTACTTATGAGTCTAAGCCTGTCCTATGCAACAAGGTGAATTTTCAATTGATTGCACTAACGAGACTGCCGACAATGATTGCTTGGCTTGGTACATTGCAAGCCTGATAAAATCTCCAGACGTACATTCCATATAATGGCGAGGTATCTGTAAGTACTATCAACAAGTGCTTTATAATGTCAGTTCAAACAAACCTACACTAAATGCATTGTCATATTATCATGTGAATGGAACACACGACTTCAGTTGATCGGGTATTAATAACTGCATGTGCTCACCTTACTTCTGATTCTCTGCCCTAGCCTACTCGAGAAATTGACAAGACCGCTTATCAATAGAAGTTATCCAACTTTTTACTGGTTATGAGTTTAAATTTCATAATCAACATTACGTGATGGGTAATACATCTTGCTATAAAAAGCTCAGTAACTTAAAGCAATACACCATCATATTAACATGTTCCATATTAAATGACGCAATTTCTTCCATATTGACATGCAAAATGAGCAGTTTGAATTTTCCAACCACTCTGACGCGCAGGCTGGAATGGGCAACAAAAGTTTTTTTTGAAGAAAACATATGCCTATTTTGCTTTTTAATTTGTTCTAAAAGTGAGCAGACTCAGGCACAAAGTATCCATTACGTTCATAGAAAGGTGCCCGAGGGTGCTCTATGGAAGCGCTTGAAGTGTTTTCATTATCCCATAGTGAGGTCATGAACTCACTGGTACCAGCCTCCATATGACCTTCAAGTGCATCAGCATCCTCTTTCCCTTGTTACCACCCCTTGAGATCAAAGGTTGCTCAGTGGCTATGAGGCTTGGCTTAGGACATCTTTCGGTGTGGGTGTGGCCAATGTGCTAGTTTTCTTGCAAGGCTTTTTTCTAGCCTTGGCCTCACATATTTCATACTGCTCGACCTTTCTCAGCTCTTTCATAAAAAGGTTTTCCAACAATCCTTTCTCTCCATACTCACATTGTGGTTTGTGCATTGAAATGACAAACTTTAGGATTAGTCTTCGGTATATGATCCTCATTGATGATGGAACCAATTCACATGCATCCACACAACATTAATATAGATTAGGTCCGCCAATAAGTGGTGATCATGACATAGGTAGGAGTTCATTTCGTGAAACGAATTTTGGAAGATCAACTTCAATCCGCAACACAAATGAGGACACACAAAAGAAAATACATATCATTGTAAAAGAAAAATAATCAATATAAATATAACCCCGCTTTCTTGTTTTGACGCTTCAGGTAGGACTGCAGTAAACTAAAAATTATAATATTGCTTACCACTTATCTATGTAATATTTGAATGTCATCCAGAAAACATTTCTCCAATTTCTAGTTTGGTTGAATAAACATGCTTAGCATAGGTATGCCACTCACTCTCATTATTCTAATGTTTCACATGTATGACCTCCAAACCGCATAGAGGTGCACTGGTTACCTTCCCAAACCTTTTATCTAATAAAGAAGAAAATGTCTCATTTTCTACTCCAATAATTCATTACGAGATTGCCATAATGGACTCCATTCATTCCTAATTTATATCTATATTAATATTGGACTCACCATCTTGCAAGGAGAAGCTCAATATAATAAACACATTAGTGTCTTTTTGTATCCCTCGTCTATGTATGACATCTTCAAATCTTTGTGATGTCGCAAAGTCTGCACCTTGGTTTATCTTGCACCTCTATAGAGGAATCAATCGCACATACACCTTAAACATATTGAGATCTAGTACAAAGATTTCACATAGTCTCCCTTGACAAGTCAAGACCAAACCCTTTGAACCCTTTAATTTATAGCATAGCAGGTAAAAACAAAGTTCTATAAAGGCTTACAGTATAGAGTACCATAAAGCGAAGCAAGTTTTAGGACACCCAGCTATTACCTGCCACCATCCCACAAAACACAACTGCATGAGTTTGTTATGTGAGGAAGATAGGTATAACGTCTTCACAACAGAATTCTAGTCTAAGCATCTCATACAAAGCAACAACACAAGGGAACAGGTGGTGGATAAACCAACCTAACCAAACCTAGATCGTACGGATCTAGCCCCCAAGCTATGGATCAATCAGAGTCATGGAAAGAGGAGTCACACTAGCAGCATGTAGCTACTAATCACAAAATCAAGCATACACTAGTGAGAGCCCAGCAGGTATACTTATATCCTCCAAGGCCCATGCACCACTAGTAGGGCACTGTGACACCTCATCGGACACCTCTGCAGCCTATCAGGGCCATGTCATCCAGTTCCCTAATGACTCACTGATAGACCCATACGAACCCCACCACTATGTATTTAGGCCTACAACCTTTAATTATGACCATGTACACATAAGGGCTCCAATTCCCTTATAGTCACAATTAACTTACGGGTGGTTGGTCTACCGGTCCCTAGCGTGGACACGCCACCCGAGACCTGTTGGGAGAGAGGGACAAAAGAAGGTGTCATGTGTGAGAAACGAAAGTTAGCTCTAAAGGAAGGGAAGATGAACACGAACGAGAAACAAAACACGAACGAGAAACGAAACATGAACGAGAAACTATACACGAACGAGAAACAAAATGTGAACGGAAAATGTTCGTGCGCAGCGGAACGAGCTATACGTCTCTCTCCCTAAGCATGACTATGCCTATCAGAACGAACAGAATGGTAGCGATGGAAATCACGGTCGTTCTTGATTACGTAGTCAAACTTCAAGAAAATCATCAAAAGAATAATTTGTCGTGAAGCGCTAGACAAATTATTTGTCGCGGATGATTCGCGAAGAGCTAAACGGAGCTTCAACTGATAATCAGTCACGAACGAGTCGTGAAAGTCAAGTCTAAATGTTAGTCGTGCTAAAACAGATTACCAAATTGAGTGACTAGAAAAGTCAGACAGAATGAACAATGACAAGCATAGCAATATTGACATAGATCTGAACGCAAAACAAAGAACTATTATCAGATTAAGTATATCAAATATACATGTCAATGATGTAGTAGAGCACAAGACAATAGCAGGCGAAACCGCGTGCTCTACGAAGCTTATTTCAATTTATAAAGGAATGCAACCTTAATACTGACAATAAAGAATCAATACACGAAACATCTACTTTGTCTATATCTCTCTAATAAGCTTTTGATGCTAATTTACACACTTGATCTTCAATCAATGATCTCTGATCAATCAATTTTGTCACCCTCATCAAACTGAATACTCAAATGGTATCCAGTATATATACACAATATTACAAGTTTGTAGATGAAGAAAGTACAGAGTGGATGTGCTGTCTGTAGGAGATTGTGGGTGGCTGCAATTGTTGTCCAGTCAGTTAGCGTAGCCACATGGGATGAGCGTGAAAAGGGTGCAACATCAGCCTTTGCTAAAGTGAACGTTGTAACTAGAACACGTGTAAAAACACAGTGTCACGATTCTTTCGTCTTTTCTTCGCCTGTGAGAATTTGTATGTAAATATGCAGACTGCGCAACAACGTGAGTAATTATGCAGCATGAATGGAGGTAGATGAGTAGAGGAAATAAATCCAACACCTTCCCTTAATTTGGATCCATGAATGCCTTGATCTTCACACTAAGCAATGCACAAAATTTGTTGTGTGCATTAACACTTAGTGCTTTCGTGAATATGTCTGCAACCATGTCCTGTGTTCTGCAGTACGTTAATCTTACCTCCTTATTCAGAACCTTGCCCTTGATGTAGTGATATCTGATTTCAATGTTGGAAAACCTTTTTATGAAAGAGCTGAGAAAGGTCGAGCAGTATGAAATATGTGAGGCCAAGGCTAGAAAAAAGCCTTGCAAGAAAACTAGCACATTGGCCACACCCACACCGAAAGATGTCCTAAGCCAAGCCTCATAGCCATTGAGCAACCTTTGATCTCAAGGGGTGGTAACAAGGGAAAGAGGATGCTGATGCACTTGAAGGTCATATGGAGGCTGGTACCTGTGAGTTCATGACCTCACTATGGGATAATGAAAACACTTCCAGCGCTTCCATAGAGCACCCTCGGGCACCTTTCTATGAAAGTAATGGATACTTTGTGCCTGAGTCTGCTCACTTTTAGAACAAATTAAAAAGCAGAATAGGCATATGTTTTTTTCAAAGAAAACTTTTGTTGCCCATTCCAGCCTGCGCGTCACAGTGGTTGGAAAAGTCAAACTGCTCATTTTGCATGTCAATATGGGAGAAATTGCGTCATTTAATATGGAACATGTTAATATGGAAGAAATTGTGTCAGTTGGCGTATTGCTTTAAGTTACTGAGCTTTTTATAGCAAGATGTATTACCCATCACGTAATGTTGATTATGAAATTTAAACTCATAACCACTAAAAAATTGGATAACTTCTGTTGATAAGCGGTCTTGTCGATTTCTCGAGTAGGCTAGGGCAGAGAATCAGAAGTAAGGTGAGCAAATGCAGTTATTAATACCCGATCAACTGAAGTCGTGTGTTCCATTCACATGATATTATGACAATGCATTTAGTGTAGGTTTTTTTGAACTGACATTATAAAGCACTTGTTGATAGTACTTACAAAGACCTCGCCATTATATGGAATGTATGTCTGGAGATTTTATCAGGCTTGCAATGTACCAAGCCAAGCAATCATTGTCGGCAGTCTCGTTAGTGCAATCAATTGAAAATTCACCTTGTTGCATAGGACAGGCTTAGACCCATAAGTAAAACACAGCTGATATTAAACTTCTGAAACTCAAACGGAGCTCGTTTGGATCGTCGTTACATCGCGTAATATCTGTTCCAAAAGAGAACCTGTCTTAAGACTATACATTCCTAGGTCATACAAGTGCCTCGAATTTATTTGGAATTTTTATGACTTAATATTATGCCTGGAATCGCTGTAACCCCACTCGCATAGATCACGAACCTTATGATACTTACCGTACATACGTGGTGTTATAAATACAGCTTTCTAGGTACTATGTATTTAGTATTTAGTAGCAGAAGACCACTTCATAGTTGGTGCCTGTGGAGCAGCCATACACGGTTCCTGTAGTGTCAGTTGTGAAGGTGATGGTATCAGGGCACACGTTCTTGAAGGCTTGAGTGCCTTGAGTAGGTGCGCCGGTGTTGGGCCCATCATGATTGTAGCAGCCATTTCCGGGGCCGCCAGTAAGAGTGTTGGGAGGCTGACAGAAGCTAGTGACGTTTGGGATGGAGCACTGAATGGTGCCGCAGTTAGTGCCAGAACCCGCTCGTCCGATGGCGTCGATCTGCATGGGCAGGTTGTAGGCGTTCTGCAAACCAAAAGCTCCCATAAAATGTTAATACATACAACTGCCATCTGATCTAAATCTAGTATATAAACAAGAAGTACCAAATGTGCAGTACATTGGCAGTGGGACTAGAGTGTCATGAAACGGTTTGATAGCTATTCTATTGATAATTGAACACAAGGAAAAAAGGAAAAGATCGTAGACGATGAAGACGAGAATCAGCGGGGCAAATTCACGTTTAGGCTGGGCCAACACCCTCGGTGTTATGACGCCCTGGTATACGTTTAAACTGTTCTATAAAATAAGTATGGTCTCGGAAGGATGGACGATGCCCTATCCCCACGAAATTAATGACCATATATACACGACCTCGTGACTATCCATAAGCACAGCATGAGTTGAAAGAATCAATTCATACCACAACGCTGATGTCGTAATAATCCTGCCCACTAGGGCCGATGGTGAACTCTGCCAGGTTTGCTTGGGGTTTGGCATTATTGCCATCAACGGGATTCCCGCTGCTACCAGGGAAGCCCCACACGATACCCCCAGGCCAGTTACTGCCCACATCGATAACCTGACTGCCAGATCCGCCGCCCAGGACATAACACGCGGTGGAAGCAGACTGGCTTGCCGAGCATGCTGTGATGGTTTGGGGACACTGGTTCTTGATATTGATTGTCGAAGCTGCACATAAGTTCAAAAAAAGCACGTTCATATCAATCAGTTGATATAAGAAATTTGTCAGTAACATGAAATAAGGTGGTGATCAGAAGTCTCCTTAGTTACTTAAAAAAAAGCCAAATAAACTGCTGCACTTGACCTTCGTTCTCAGTACATGCATTCATAAGCGCGCACACAGTAATGCTTCTCATGTTAAGAAGTTAGAACTAGAGTCTCGTACTCTAGGCTCTCATGTCCCAGCACTAATCTTTACAGAACCTTCGAACGTTATGTTTGTTTGAATTCCGTTTATATGATTGTTCATAACTTTAAGTCTATAATTACTTGTGTACTCTGCAGCCACCCTATCTGAATCTTAAAGGATACTTACCGTCGACAGAGATGAGAAGCACAAGCAAGCACGTGGCCATGAATGTTACCGACTTGGACATAATCATCCGGCTTCCAATTCCAGTATGCGACGCCATCTTAGTAGCTGAAATTACAAAGCACAAAGCGATCAATAGCAAAGACTTAGGGGAGAAGAGGTCTGAGTTGTTCCAATCCGATCTTTCAAATCCAGGTCTGGCCGAAGGCAATGTTTTTTTCCACGGAAGACTGAAGAGGAAGCTCAAAATTAAAGCTGACTAGAGACACGGCGGGAGAGGCCAATTATACCGCTAATGCAAGATGGCTGAATGTATTTATATTTGTGTGAGCTATATGCATGGCAAGCTTCGTAGCAATGCAGCAAATGCTATCATATAATCTTTGACTAGTAGAAGGGTGAAGATTGCAATAAGGAGAAAGATCTTTCTTTTTTGCACCAAAGGACTTGCCCGTTGTCAAGAAGATGATAAAGTTAAAGGACTTGACTGTCTAGAAGGTCCCTTTTTCTTAAGTCTAAAAAGAAGAAGATTATAAGAATTGCACAAAAGTATGAGGATTTGACGCTATACACCAAAGGACTTGTTGCCTTTAATTAGTCTTGAAACAACTCCAAGTCAATTTTACAATATGAAGCAGTCTATAACACGTTACAGTAGCCAAGACTGAATTATCTCAAACGTCCGCTTCTAAGTTTACCAGTACCACCCGTTTCCCATCAGTACGTCCAATCCATTTGTTTCAATAGAATGCAGCAGCAAATGAGAAAGGCCCAGGTACGTATTAGTTGTTCACTCTTTATGCAAGTTTCCTCCATCATGACACATGTTAACCTTTTAAGCAGTTTGCTCTACACGTTGGCACTTATTGCCACCCATCCCTTCTTCCTTCACTCAAATTATTTTTGAGTGTTTTACACGTATTAGTATATATGATTTCCACCACAATGGATGCGTGTATATTTTGGATGATATTATTATTTTAGGGAGCACAATTTTGGAGTGTTCCCTTGAATCTCCATGATCAAGTTTGTGTTCCCTCAATGTCACAATCAAATTGGTTTTCCCGTCAAGTGGAGTCCTAGAAGAGTTGGAGCTATGATCCCCCTCTCGCTAGGCAAATCCAAAATCCAACAACTTGGTGTAAGGATGGCATGGTATAGGAAGTCTCCCAGATCGTCCCATACCCATGGTTGGACATGTACATTAGATCGGGTAAGTCTCTTAGTGCAAGCATGTCACTAAGTGGGGGAGAATAAACTTCCAATGACTCATAACGTTCTCATTTAGATCATATTGTGCAAAATTGTGAGCTCATGATCCCTCGACTGGGACATCATAACATATGAAAGTCCTAATGAGAATATTGACTTATAATATTGACTCACAATTCAAATGTTATTACAAAGACTGCTTGCACCAATATCACAAAGATTGTATGCACACTATTGGCATGACCTCAAGTTTCAACTTTGAGTATTCAAGTATATACTATGGACCTAAGCTGCGCCCCCTTCTGGAATGCTGCGTTCCAATCACGTTCTTGCATTTCGGAATGGATCCGGATTCCGGAAAGCTGGATTCCAGAACGTAAGGGTCATGCGTTCCGGAATGCTATTGGATTTCGGAACCCGGGTAGTTGGATTGTGTTCAAAGTTTACGGAATGTTAGTCTCAGTGAAATTTTGCCACACGACACCCACGTTAGATGTCGGAATCCATCATAGTTTGTAAGTATCGAATTCTGACATCTCATTTTAAATTATATTCTTTACGGGGGTTCGACATGGATGTCGGATATCAACATGTCGGATTTCGACATTTTATGAAATTTTCCGAAATCCGTCGCAACCACATGTCGGAATGTGCGCTTTTTGTAGTAGTGAAACAAGTCTTTTCCCAATGCTTTGGAAGATATCAGCCACACACTCCCTTGATGAGACATGTTGTAGCTCCATTTCCTTTGCCAAGAATGCTAGTACAACTCCAACATCAAAATGATGGAAAACAATGTGACTATTTTCACGACATCTTGACAATTTGCACACATTCACATTAAATTGCTCAAACATGAGATAGAACAAGTAAAGGAAACTTGAACAACACTTCCTTGATGCTCCATTGACCTTACTTGACTCTTCAATATCCTGCAAAAATAGATCCAAAGTATCTTTGCCACTTGGCTTCACTTTGATGCTCTCATCGAGAGTAATGTTGATATAGCAAATGCATCCAAAAGTTTTGGAAAACTTGACACTCGGCCTCTTACGAAACAAGACCTGAAAAGGGGTTTTTTCATCCAATACCACACTCAGTCATCTATTGCATATAAAATTAGCACACAACAAAGCTTGATCGCAAAAGAATTTAGGAAGATTTGCACCTAACCATCACAAAATGCTTTGAACTTGGTAGAAATGTACTCACCACCATTGTCACTCCTCAAGCACTTGATGTTTCTAGAAAATTGGACCTCCCTTGCAATCTTGAACTTGAAAAAGACATCAAACATCTCATCTTTGCTCTTTTGTAGATACACCCAATAAAACTTACTAATATCATCAATAAAAGTCACATACATCTTAGTGCCTCCATTGCTAATTGTAGTAACACCATGAATATCCGAGTTGAAAAGGTTGACTTAACCTTGATATATATCTCTTGTAAGTTAACCTATGTGACTTTGATAAAACACATTGTTCATAAACATGGTTCAAGCTTGTTAAGAAATTTGGGAAGACCAAAACCAACTTGCCTCCTTGCCATCACCTCCAATGACTTGTAGTTTAGATGCCCCAATCTCTTGTGCCATACCTCTTGCATTAATAGTTGCTCCTTTGCCATACATCCAAACTGGTTAGAAACAACACAAGCATCAAGTTTGAACAACTTACGTTGCCTCTTCTCTTTTACAAAAGATGCTTGCACCAGTATCACAAAGATTGTATGCACACTATGGGCATGACCTCAAGTTTCAACTTTGAGTATTCAAGTATATACTATGGATCTAAGCTGTGTTCCAATCATGTTCTTGCATTTCGGAATGGATCCAGGTTCCGGAAAGCTGGATTCCAAAATGTAAGGGTCATGCGTTGAACGCTATTGGATTTCGGATCCTGGGTAGTTGGATTGTGTTCAAAGTTTACGGAATGTTAGTCTCAGCGAAAATTTGCCACACGACACCCACGTTAGATGTCGGAATTCATCATAGTTTGTAAGTATCGAATTCTGACATCTCCTTTTAAATTATATTCCCGCCAGCTATTGGAGGCTGCCGAAGTTCTTCTTTACGGGGGTTCGACATGGATGTCGGATATCAACATGTCGGATTCCAACATTTTATGAAATTTTCCGAAATCCGTCGCAACCGCATGTCGGAATGTGCGCTTTTCGTAGTAGTGAAACAAGTCCTTTCCCAATGCTTTGGAAGATATCAGCCACACACTCCCTTGATGAGACATGTTGTAGCTCCATTTCCTTTGCCATGACTTGTTCTCTCACAAAATGATACGCCACTTTAATATGCTTGCTCTTTGCATAGTTTTAACCATACAACTTTGATCCATCTTAAGAATGATCTCCGTACTAAGTATAGACCTCCTTTCTATGGTTTTATAACAACTTTCATAATTGATATAGATAATAGTGCCAATATTGGATGCTTCACTATTTCTTACATCAATTTCACATGTCAAGATGTAAAATGAACTTATTTGCCTTCGAAGCAATATGATAACATTGAAGAACATCAACATTTGAGAGGAGGGAAGCCAAGTGTGGCAGAGAAAAATCATAAAAAGCTAATCTAATCAAGTACTAGAAGGTAACTGATTATGATTTGTGATTGTGATAGTATGATTAAACAATAACAAAAATCAAGCATTCATCTTCTACAAATAACAATTACATACATGAAAAACAATAGGGCCTTGACCACACAAATGATAGGAAGGGGAGGAAATGCTCTCCCTCCCTCTCTCTCTCTCTCTCTCTCTCTCTCTCTCTCTCTCTCTCTCTCTCTCTCTCTCTCTCTCTCTCTCTCTCTCTCTCTCACATGGACTCTACTATATGGTTATTATGTTTTATTCGCTCTTTGAAACATTATAGATAGGTTTTTCCTTATGATACCAAACCAACTAAATGCCTTACCATGTTAAACTTAGAGATATGACCCCTTAAAAAAGTTTTTTTCAAAATTGGAGTCTTGTGGTGGAAAACTTGGTTTCCTTGAATGGCTACGATCAGTGCACATTATTGGGATACGATCTAACGGTGGGCATTATCAAGCACCCAATGCACCAAAATGTACTGTGATCTCTATATGAAGGAAGTTGACACTACCCTAATTTCACTCTTCCTACCCTCTCTCCCTCTCTCTCTCCCTCTCTCCCTCTCTCTCTCTCTCTCTCTCTCTCTCTCTCTCTCTCTCTCTCTCTCTCTCTCTCTCTCTCTCTCTCTCTCTCTCTCTCTCTCTCTCTCTCTCTCTCTCTCTCTCTCTCTCTCTCTCTCTCTCTCTCTCTCTCGGAGATTGCTATCTGGAGATTTTTGAATGGTGGCAGTGCCACGCAAATTTTTTTAAACCAAAATTCAAAAAAATGAGCGCCAAAATTGTTCGGCCTGATGAAGCCACACGTGGAAGTGCCACGTAAGGCTGTTATTTAACCACCTCTCATCTGACATGCGATATTCACATGCTTTGGAGATTTGCCACACGTGGCAAATCTCTAAAGATAATTCTAGAGAATTGTAGTTTTATATTGCCACGCGTGGCAAAATATATTTGTTGTGATTTTGGAGATTTGCCATGCGTGGCAAATCTCCGAAGAAGATTCCAGAGAATTGTAGTTTTATAATGCATGCATGGCAAAATATATTTCTTATAATTTTTGTTAAAAAACTATTTGAACAATATTTTGATAAACAAACAACCCTATGATTCATTTAAAAATATATGAATTTTTTTTTAGGCTTTAAATAAGTGTGGACTAATAATAAAATGATTATTATGTGATGATGATTGTGAATTAAAAATCAAATGATCATTGTGTCAAATTATTGTGCTCTGACGAAATCAATATTGTGCTTCGACCAGAGTAAAGATATGAAGACATATTGCTTTAATAGATTTTAAGTATAGTAAGGATGTTTTAGAAGAAAAATGTTTTTGAAGCGAATATAAATGATCAACATATGCTCACTAACTGTTTTCTTTGGTCAATCAATTTTTGCTAGATCTTAAATAAGATATAGATTGCATTGAAAGCATTTGATTTAAAATGAATCAGAAGTGAGTGGTAGATTGAGATCAAGATAAATTTGAAAAATGCAAGAATGTATTATAAAGATGCAATAATTACATAAACTATCATTTTATCACAAAAATGATTGTAATATATATATATATATATATATATAATTTATTCATCATCACAAGATTCAAATTCATCAGCCAATACATCTTGCAACTCTTCTCCGCTTAGATGATTTTCATCATCACTATAGTAATCGGACCCTCTCTCAATATTGTCGTTTGTGTCAGAATCGTTCGATTCATTTATAGTATTTTCTATAATATTTTGAGAACTTGGAGATATTTCTATATCCGCATCAACCATGTTTGTGTTGTCAATATTCAAGTCCTCCATTTCATTCTCAATGTATGCATTTTCAAATACATGTCTGGCGCGTGGCTTTACTTGAACAACATACCACCACTTGTTGTTTAGTCGATCCGGTTGAAAAAATATTTGCACATTTAACAATGTTAAGCTAAAAAAATTGTTCCAACATGAAACTAAGGTCCACATGAATAGTTAATTGTAATGAAATAGTGTATGATTGAGAAAAAATGAATGTCATGTGACATACCTGTTCACAATGACGAGGCAACACCAATGTGTCTGAATAATCCATGCTTAATGTCTTGGTTGAATCAATAGCAAAAAATCCACTATGATCTCTTTCACTGTTGCATTTGACCCTTGATAATTAATTTTGAATCATTTCACATCAAACAAAAAGTATTTTCCATTTTCACCAAAACACACTTCATATATATCTTGAATAGTTCCTACATACTCAAGCTCTCCAGAGATTTGGATTTTGGTCCCGTGCACTACTCCGACTTTCTTGATTAAAAGATGCCATAACACCACAATCAGAAGTTCGTCATTTTATATCAACTCGTTCAACGCGATGATGACGACCATATGCCCACATTGCAATATACTTTCGATACTGCCACATATTAATTGTAATTAAGACAAAATCAATCATTATACAAGCTACATTGTATTTTATGAAAGAAAATAGACAATAAACAATAAAAAAACCTTCCAATCACATCCTGTTGCAAAGTCCCATTCCATGTCAGATATGACTTGTCCATTTAATCTTGCTTGTTGGAGTGTGTCAACCATCCATTCTATGGTGCATTGGTTGGACAATGGCTCAACAACACGTGAAGGTGCAACATGACCCCTATGTCTATTATGTCGGTGTTTGTTTCTAGCCAACGTTCTTTTTTTCTTCTCTTTTTCATATAATTCCAACCACTTATCCATCACTCCAGAATTATAGAGCATGAAAGTAGACATTTTTTCTCTAAGAAAAGGTGTCATTTTCTTAGGCGCACCCATACCTTGGGGTTTTTCACCTTTTACCTCATTGTTCTCCTCATCATTCCATAGCCATGGAGAGACGGATGTATTTGAAGCAAAAATTCCGTGACATAAATAAGAGATTCTTGCGCTAACCACCCCTCGACCATACTTCCCTCTGGTCTTGCCTTCTGATGCACAAAATCTTTCAAAACTTTCACGAATCTCTCCAAAAAAAACATCCACCTACATGATAAGAGCAATGTTCAATGACATAAAAAAAAATGATGCTAAATATATTGAAGCCACAAAAACCAAAATAATGTATTTTGTAACTTGAGTTCACAGGACCGGCAATACCAATTTCTTGGACCAAGTGCACAAGCAGATGCACTTGTATGTCCAAGATGGAGATTGGAAAATCTCTCTCAAGCATACATGCAGCCTCCACTATATCTTCATGTTTTTTTTCCACATCTATCTCACGAATCTCCTTGTCACACATCCATCTACACCATATTTGTAGTATATGATCATCATATGACTTGATCAAATTTGTAGGTAAAATTAATATGCAATAGCATAAAACATGAGTGAAAGAAATGTAAGTACCTAACAATGGATGCTAATTTGTAAATGGTATCGCGAAGTTGATCAGTTAGACAACCACAAACACACATTGAAAATATGTACTCAAGCATCTTCAACCAATCATGAGATTTAAGACCATGAAGTTTTCCTATTACTGTGAATGATGTTCGTACTGAATGAGCAAAACCAGTTGGTGACTTCATCTCACAAATGACTGACCGTACATACTTGTACTCTTCCTTGGTAAGAATCCAAGGGGCTCTTTGAATGATATGAGTATTTCCATCCGTACGGGGTTTTGGCCAGTACTCTTTTTTTGTCTTTGATTCTTGTAGGTCTTGTCTTGCATTAATACTATCTTTTTTGCCCACCAAGTGTTTTCATATTGATTCACCCACATTTTTGAATGTATGCATAGGATCAAGCAAGTGATTGATCAAAAGTTTATTCCAATATGGTAGACAATGAAAGATAGATAGTCTTTTCACACCATTGATTGGCTTGGTCTCAGATTCAATCTAGAGCCTGTGCCAATCTGCCATGGACATTCTCTTTGGAGGCATCCTTGTTTCCGTCTTTCCTCCAAATCCTCTTCTTTGTGTATGCGAAACGAATGATCCTCATGCAAGTATTTGCGATGATTTTCATATACAAATTTGCTTAGATGACGTGAGTGTCGAGCATCAATATTTGGTCCACAAACGAGACACGCATGATATCGGAAGTTGTAAAACCTCAAGAAATCAAATGCAATTCGTGTTACTTGTAGATCAAAAAATTAAACATAAATAGCGAATATAGAAAAAATAAATATATAGAAAATACAGATGATCGCATATTCTAATCACCTGACAATCACCCATTCCTGGATAGTCATGCATTGTCCACATTAGAATTGCGCGTAACAAAAAGTTGTTGTCTTGTATTAGACGTGAGATGTCATATGCTTGGACACCCTTCCATAATAGCTCCAATTCTTCAATTAACGGTGCAAGGTAGACATCCATACTTCTTACTTTGTGTTTTCCAGGAATTAAAAGTGCTAACATGAGATGTCCTTTTTTTATAGTTAGCCAAGGTCGAATGTTGTAGTTGACCAACACCACTGGCCAAGTAGACCACGGGCTTGGCATCTTGCCAAAGGAATTCACCCCATATGTTGCAAGTCCAAGTCTTATGTGTCTAGATTCACTTGCAAAACATGGATACTCTTTGTCAATGTGTTTGCATGCAGGAGGATCTGAGGGTACTCTCATAACACCATATGAAGAACGTTGGCTAGCATGCCAATTCATCAGTTCTGCAAGGGATTTGCAACGAAACAAGGGTTGCAATCGTGGAATTATTGGAAAATGTCTCAACACCTTGCTTGGGATAGCGGTCCCTTGCAAATCATCTCGATATCGAGGAGTCTCACATATAGCACAATTTGTTAGTCTACCACAATACAAGATGCTATCTTTTGGACAAGCATGATGTTGTGTATAGTCCATTCCCATTGCATTCAACATCTTGCGTGCCTCGGCTCTCGTCTCTAGCATGCTATTTCCTTCTGGGAGTAGTTTGTGCAATACCTTGCATATAACCAAATGAATTTTCATAACACAAGTACACACTTAGTTAAATAAAAAATTATTCGATCTTCTTTATCCAAATAAAGATGTAAGACTTGTATCACTCCATTTATATTTTGCTTGGAGATTCAATGGAAGCAACGCAGCGGACAAATGAGATGTCTTTGCTCCAGCTTATAATGGTGTATGTGATTCTTCTCTCAATTTTGTTTTCTCGTCAGTCACAAAAGATTCAGTACCGTGTTCAGTGGGTTCTTTCATATTGTCATGATGCTCATAGACATCATTTATCAAGTTGTTCATAATTCCAACTTCATTTTGCATAGAACAATCATGTTCATCACTTGAACTTGATTTTGAGGAAGAAGAAGAGTTAGGTCGAGACCGATTTGTCTTGCGACATTGTTGTTCATCTATTTTCATCATGGCTTGTAATCCCATCCATTCGCAACGAGATAGTTGATCTATATGTGGCCCATTGTCTCCCAATCTTGTGGTGGATACATAATGTATGTGATCATCACTAGAACTAGATGATGATTTGTATTCCTTCAAACATGGGAAAACAAATAAGACATCAAAATTGAAAAACAATATATACAAAGTGGAACTTAAATCAAGATATGAAAATTGAACATTATTTAAAAAAAACACAAATACCACTATTAAGACTATTCATGCTCTCAAATAAAAGATATCATCTTATAATTCAAATATCGAATATCAAGAATGTATAACTAATTAGATTAAAACCATTGTATATAGTTTTGATATAGTGAATATTTTGTGTTAAAACCTAAACACTAAGCATCATTCAAATTGACACTTAAATATGACATCAAAATCGAACATGATATTCAAATTGAAACTTAAACAAGACATGAAAATTGAACACTATTTTTAAAACCTAAACATCAAACATCATATCCAATTTGAATCTTATATCAGACATCTTAATCAAACATTATATTATAATTAAAATTGAAACAAGACATTGATAATTGAGCATTATTTGTAAAAGCTTAACATCAAACCTCATATCAAATGTAAACTTAAATAAGACATCCAAAGGAAACATCATATCTAAATTGAAAGTCAAATAAGACATCCAAATTGAACTCGAATGAAAAGTGTACTTTTGGTATTTACAACGCACATGGTTGTGCTTGGCTCAAAACTTTTTGTACACATCTTGGTAGAGGACGATTGAAGCTATAGTTGATGAATAGTTCTTCACCACATTTAATAGGTCTGATCTCACAAGCCATTACATATGTAGCTCGAACATATCTAGAAAAATAATCTTCTTTTCCATTGATGCATTCTTCAAAGTCACAATTAGTCAATGAAGGGTGACAAGTAGAACTATTTATATATGCAGCGATGTTTCCATGTATTTTTGGACGCCCATCGATGTACATACGATGTGCTTTTGAAACAATTATTCCTTGCATGCGCCTCTCTTCCAAAGAACAAGCATTGGAATTTCAACCACATATTTGCATTCTCCATTGGTGGCGACATAGAGCATGCCAATCACCCCAATCATATTGAGGTCCTGCATATGGCATTAATGTGACAACACTATTCAAAGGGACGTCAATGCTAGTCAAAGAAAATAAACCTAATCCGGCATTAGAAAATTGATCACTAGGTTTAATTATGTACATATGACCCCAATATGAAAATGATGTCCCACATAATGGTAGCAGTAACGTATCAGGCCAACAAGAATATTTCTTTCTATCAAACGGCTTAACTATACTTTAATAAAATCATTAGAAGAATAATTTGTCGCGAAGCGCTAGGCATTTATCTATGATAGATGATTCGCGAAGAGCTAGACGGAACATCAACTGATAATCAATCGCGAATGATTCGTGAAAGACAAGGCTAAATGTTAGCCGTGCTAAAACAGATTACCAAATTGAGCGACTAGAAAAGTCAGACAGACTGAATAATGACAAGCATAGCAATATTGACACAGATCTGAATGTAGAACAAAGAACTAATATCAGATTAAGTATATCAAATATACATGTCAATGATGCAGAAGAGCACAAGACAATAGCGGGCAAAACCGTGTGCTCTACAAAGCTTATTTTAATTTATAACGGAATGAAACCTTAATACTGAAAATAAAGAATCAATGCATGAAGCATCTACTTTGTCTATATCTCTTTGATAAGCTTTTGATGCTAATTTACACACTTGATGTTCAATCAGTGATCTCTGATCAATCAATTTTGTCACCCTTGTCAAACTGAATACTCAAATGGTATCCAGTATATATACACAATATTATAGGTGTGCGGATGAAGAAAGTGCAAAGTGGATGTGTTGTCTGTAGGAGATCGTGGGTGGCTACAATCGTTGTCTACTTAGTTAGTGCAGTTGCATGGGGTGAGCATGAAAAGGGTGCGACGTCAGCCTTTGCTGAAGTGAACGTTGTAGCTAGAACACATGTAGAAACACAGTGTTGTGATTCTTTCGCCTTTTTTTTGCCTGTGAGAATTTGTATGCAAATATTCAGACTATGCAACAACATGAGTAAATATGCAGCATGAATGGAGGTAGATTAAAATGGGATTTAGGAGAGTAGAGGAAATAAATCCAACAAGACCAGTCATGGACATGACATTCTTCCCCCCTTATTCAAGTTCTGTCCTCAGAACTTAAAACTGGGAAAGTTCCTTCGTAAGGTTCTTTCCTGTTCCCATGAATTGTCATCGTCCGTACATCCCCTCCATCAAACTAGATGCTCGGTAACTATACGATTTCTCAATCATTTAGTTCTTGTATCCAAGATCTTTTCGGGTTCAAGACGAGATACACTCAATGATTCATCCAACAGGTCCATCTGATCTCCAGATCCAAGATGCTCTCCTTCACGCAGACTCTCTTTAAGACGAAATACCGGATGCACTTGCGATCCTTCCGTGAGTTCCAATTGGTAAGCTAAGGATCCGATCTTTTTCAAGATTTTAAAGGGTCCTCTATATCTAGGGGACTTTTTATAATGCTTGTCGGTACGCATTACACTTGAATCCTTCGGGATTCTCAAATATACCCAGTCTCCCACTTGGAAGTCTCTTAGTAATCTTTTCAGATTTGCATAATGTTTGTCCCTATCCTGGGCACTCTGGACATTTTCACGTGCAATTTGTAGCATTTTCTGCATATCTTGTAGAAAATCCGCTACTTTCTGAAACTTGATCATCCAAGTCTCAACTGCGATGGGTGACCTAGGCTCAAAACCGTACATAAACATGAACGGGCTATAACTCCTCTCCATACTCACATTGTGGTTTGTGCATTGAAATGACAGACTTTAGGATTAGTCTTCGGTATATGATCCTCATTGATGATGGAACCAATTCACATGCATCCACACAACATTAATATAGATTAGGTCCGCCAATAAGTGGTGATCATGACATAGCTAGGAGTTCATTTCATGAAATGAATTTTGGAAGATCAACTTCAATCCACAACACAAATGAGGACACACAAGAGAAAATACATATCATTCTAAAAGAAAAATAATAAACATCAATATAACCCCGCTTTCTTGTTTCGACGCTTCAGCTAGGACTGCAGTAAACTAAACATAATAATATAGCTTACCACTTATCTATGTAATATTTGAATGTCATCCAGTAAACGTTTCTCCAATTTCTAGTTTGGTTGAATAAACATGGTTAGCATAGGTATGCCACTCACTCTCATTATTCTAATGTTTCACATGTATGACCTCCAAACCGCATAGAGGTGCACTGGTTACCTTCCAGTGAGTGTCGACTGTCGTTGGTTCCTGTATCAAGAGACAGGCAGACTCAAGAGTATACCTTGTGGGCTGTGTGCACACTCGGCTTGATCTTCTGGGAGGGTTCGACTGACGAACCACTCCTGGGACTTGTTGCTGGGCTGTAGCAACATCTTCGTCTCAAAGTGGGTCAACAATAGACACGCCTGAGCCAGAATCTCAGATTGTCGTGTCAACGGCAGGTGATGAAGGTTCTTCTTGAACAATATCCTTCCCTTTGAGGTCGGCGAACTGATCCTCGATAAAGACTGTATCCTGGCAATACAAGATTTGTTGGGTATCAGGATCATACAGCTTATAAGTATTATGAAATGAGGTATATCCGATCAGGATGGTCTTGAGACCTTGGCAGTCCAATTTCTTCCTCGTGTCTTTTGGGATCTGCGCATAGGCAATACACCCAAACACTCTTAGGTTCTTCAAAGAAGGCTTAGAGCCTGTCCACACCTCATGGGGTGTCTTGCCTGAGAGGGCCTTGGTCGAACATCTGTTCTAGATGTAACCTGCAGTGGAGACCGCTTCATCCCAGAATCTCTTGGGCAATGACGCATGCACTAGCATACATTTGGAAGATTCAACCAGGGTATGGTTCTTCCTATCTGTTAAGCCATTAGAGTGAGGACTATAAGGAGTGATGAACTGCTGCTCAATGCCTTGCCCTTGGCAGTACTCCTTAAACTCAATAGAGATATATTCTCCACCACTGTTTGACCTAAGGAACTTGATTGTCCTTCCAATCTCCTTTTCTGCATGCTCCTTGAAGATTCTGAAGCAGTTGAAGGCTTGTGATTTCTTCTTTATGAAATACACCATATTCCTTCTAGAAAATACATCAATAAAGGTTATAAAATACTTGGCATCCTTCAGCGAAGGCTTTTTCATCGGGCCACAAATATCGGAATGTTCAACGTATAGCAATCCTCTAGCAATATCCTGATGGCTTGATTTAAATGGTTTCCTAGTCTGTTTACCAACTAGATAGTCTTGACAGACATGTAACTCGACTTTTTCGCGAGGATAGTTGAGATCAAGAACAATAGATTGTCTAGACATTTGTTGTACATCAGTATGATTTAAATGACCAAGTCTATAATGCCAAAGTAAACCTTTATTTGCATGAATAGAAGTACTGAGAGTCTGACTAAAGGCAGAAAAGCAATGACTTAATTTATACAAGTATCCATGCCTCTTTTCGAGTGCTAGGACCTTGTCAGTCCTATCAACTACATTGCAATGATCACATTCAAACTATACTCTATGTCCTAGATCTGTGATTCTGCTGACAAAGAGTACATTCATAGATAAATTTGGTACATAGAGTACTTTTGAGAGTAGCTTAGACTGATCATTTGCAAAGCTTAATCTTATAGTGCCTTCACCTTTAATAGCTTCTATGCTATTGTCACCAAGGTAGACATATTTCTGGGTATTGTAAGGTGTATAGGACTTGAAACAGCCAATGAGGCTAGTCATATGTTGAGTGGCTCCGAAATCCAAGAACCAAGAACTGTTGCCAGATGCTCTTTGATGGCTGGTCATGAAGGCATCATGATCCGCTCTTGAATAGGCTATGGAGCTTTTGCATTTGCATTTGCCACTTGATTCGACTGCCCTTGTTGTTGTTCTTTGCTTGAAGTATTCGGCAGTCTTGAGTTTCGTGGTTGTTTCGCTTGCAGTATCTGCAAAACAGCTTCTTCTTTGTTTGCGGATTCGACAGTTCTTTGTGCTGGGCTAGTTTCTTGTCTAGCTTTGATTGCTTTGGGCCTTTCTTCTTCTTCTACTTTGTCATGCTCTTTCTGGTGTACAAGGCGTGAGAGTCCTCTGCGTGCCTTCTTGCAACAACATAGTAATGACTCTCGAAAGAGTCAATTCTGGATGAGTCGTGATGATCATCACCTAGCTGTCGTATGAGCTTGGCAAGCTTGTAAGCAGTTGCATCACTGCATCTTCATAGTCTATGACAGATCCGACAGTGGCCATTTGCCTTAGCAGTTTCTGGAATTGATTAATGTGATTCTGGAGAGAATCACCATTCGTTATCTTGAGGGAGTAAATTTTCTTCCTGAGATGTAGCTTGGAAGCTATATCTTGCACTTCGTATAGTGTGCTCAAGATGTCCCAGACTTCTTTCGATGTCTGAGCCTCGGATACATGGCCGATCTGGGTATCCGTGATATTGAGGATGATCAGTGCGAAAGCTTTTCCATCCCTCAGCTTTCATCTGGCGATTGTTGCATCGTCTGCTTTGGGTTATCCTTCCGCACCTTTAACAACGTCATACAATTCTTTAGCCATTAGTACAATTTTCATCTTAAATTCCCACAGATGGTAATTGGCTCCATCAAGCTTGTCCATGGTGGGACCGGCTTTCCCTTGGGAATCCATGTGGTAGAAATAGTCTAAGTGATAGGAGAAACTATCAGTGACTTAAGTATATAAATCTTATGCTGGAACTACAGAACAAGAAAACAATTACTCTATCGGCTAGTAGAGTCTTGTCCTATAGAAGCTTATCAAGCTATGGAAATAGCTCTGATACCATGTTGGGAGAGAGGGACGAAAGAAGGTGTCGTGTGTGAGAAACGCAAATTAGCTCTAAAGGAAGGAAAGACGAACACGAACGAGAAACGAAACATGAACGAGAAACAAAACGTGAATGGAAAATGCTCGTGGGCAGCGGAACGAGCTATACGACTCTCTCCCTAAGCATGACTATGCCTATCAAAACAAACAGAGTGGTAGTGATGGAAATCACGGTTGTTCTTGATTACATAGCCAAACTTTAATAAAATCATTAGAAGAATAATTTGTCGCAAAGCACTAGACATTTTATCTGTCGCGGATGATTCGCAAAGAGCTAGACGGAGCTTCAACTGATAATCAATGGTGAACGATTCGTGAAAGACAAGGCTAAAACGTGCTCAAACATATTACCAAATTGAGCGACTAGAAAAGTCAGACAGAATGAATAATGGCAAGCATAGCAATATTGACATAGATCTGAATGTAGAACAAAGAACTACTATCAGATTAAGTATATCAAATATAAATGTCAATGATGCAGTAGAGCACAAGACAATAGCAGACAAAACCGTGTGCTCTACAAAGCTTATTTTAATTTATGAATGAATGAAACCTTAATACTGACAATAAAGAATCAATGTATGAAGCATCTACTTTGTCTATATCTCTCTAATAAGCTTTTGATGCTAATTTACACACTTGATCTTCAATCAATGATCTCTGATCAACCCATTTCGCCACCCTCGTCAAACTGAATACTCAGATGGTATCCAGTATATATACACAATATTACAGGTGTGCAGATAAAGAAAGTACAAAGTGGATGTGTTGTCTGTAGGTGATCATGGTTGGCTACAATCGTTGTCTATTCAGTTAGCGCAGTTGGATGGGGTGAGCGTGAAAAGGGTGCGACGTCAGCCTTTGCTGAAGTGAACGTTGTAACTAAAACACGTGTAGAGTGGGAGTTGTACAAACAAACGACATGAGATGATGAAAATCATCTAAGCGGAGATGAGTTGCAAGATGTATTGGCTGATGAATTTGAATCTTGTGATGATGAATAAATATATATATATATATATATATATATATATATATATATATATATATATATTACAATCATTTTTGTGATAAAATGATAGTTTATGTAATTATTGCATCTTTATAGTACATTCTTGCATTTCTCAAATTTATCTTGATCTCAATCTACCAATCACTTCTGATTCATTTTAAATCAAATGCTTTCAATGCAATCTATATCTTATTTAAGATCTAGCAAAAATTGATTGAGCAAAGAAAACAATTAGTGAGCATACGTAGATCATTTATATTCGCTTCAAAAACATTTTTCTTTTGAAACATCTTTACTATACTTAAAATCTATTAAAGCAATATATCTTCATATCTTTACTCAGGTCAAAGCACAATATTTATTTTGTCAGAGCACAATAATTTGACACAATGACCATTTGATTTTTAATTCACAATCATGATCACATAATAATCATTTTATTATTAGTCCACACTTAAAGCCTAAAAAAAAATTCATATATTTTTAAATTAATCATAGGGTTGTTTGTTTATCAAAATATTGTTGAAATGGTTTTTAAAAAAAAATTATAAGAAATATATTTTGTCATACATGGCAATATAAAACTACAATTCTCTGGAATTTTCTTTGGAGATTTGCGACGCGTGGCACTGCCACGCATGGCAAATCTCCAAAATTACAACAAATATATTTTGCCACGCGTGGCAATATAAAATTACAATTCCAAAGCATGTGAATATCATATGTCAGATGAGAGGTGGTTAAATAACAACCTTACGTGGCACTTCCACGCATGGCTTTACCAGGCCGAACAATTTTGGCGCTTGTTTTTTTGAATTTTGGTTTAAAAAAAATTGCCTGGCAATGCCAACAAAAAAAAAAATTCAATGTCGACCCCACTTCCAGCCTGGATTTGACCGGCAGGGTCCTCGAAAATTTTTTGGCGTAAATGTACCACACGTGGCAGAGCCATGCAAAGAAAAATGTGGTAATTTTGATTAAGTATCGGGTTCACGTGGCAGCGTCGCGTGGCAAAACGCCCATATGTGTAGTTGTGTGCAGTGCCCAGTTGTAGGCACTTCAATAGTTTTGTTTGAAGCAAGGCTTGAATGCCAATCATCATTGACATATATGAGCCACACAATTAAATTATTCTAGCAAGCATAATGGCATAATGTATACATGAGCATTGTTATGGAAATGATAGCAATCTTACCAAAGATAGTCTAGAAGGTTAATCGTGACTCTTCCAAATGCGTTCAAGAATCTCAACATAGCAATCTCCAAGAGAGAGAGAGAGAGAGAGAGAGAGAGAGGGTAGGAAGAGTGAAATTAGGGTAGTGTCAACTTCCTTCATATAGAGATCACAGTACATTTTGATGCACTGGGTGCTTGATAATGCCCACCGTTAGATCGTATCCCAATAATGTGCACTGATCGTAGCCATTCAAGGAGACCAAGTTTTCCACCACAAGACTCCCATTTTAAAAAAAACTTTTTTAAGGGGTCATATCTGTAAGTTTAACATGGTAAGGCATTTAGTTGGTTTTGGTATTATAAGGGAAAAACCTATCTATAATGTTTCGAAGAGCAAATAAAACATAATAACCATATAGTAGAGTCCATGTGTGTGTGTGTGTGTGTGTGTGTGAGAGAGAGAGAGAGAGAGAGAGAGAGAGAGAGAGAGAGAGAGAGAGAGAGAGAGAGAGAGAGCACTTCCTCCCCTTCCTATCATTTGTGTGGTCAAGGCCCTACTGTTTTGCATGTATGTAATTGTTATTTGTAGAAGATGAATGCTTGATTTTTTCTTATTGTTTAATCATACTAACACAATCACAAATCATAATTAGTTACCTTCTACTACTTAATTAGATTAGCTTTTTATGATTTTTCTCTGCCATACTTGGCTTCCCTCCTCTCAAATGTTGATGTTCTTCAATGTTATCATATTGCTTCGAAGGCAAATAAGAATATTTTTGTTTTTGTCATCCTTACTGAATTCTTGTGAGTCAAGGACTGAACCCCTATTTTATTCAATAACTTGACATTTAGGCCCTGCGACATTAAAAGTCCCAAAGAAAGGCCTAAAGTGATCATCGAGTTGGACTTACGAGAGTTGAAGTTTTAAGTGATGAACTAGCATGCATTCGTGAAAGCATTAAGGACGTGGAGCTTGTTCAAGTTGTTTTTAGATGATTATGCTAATTTGGTGCAAAGTCTTGCTATTCAAAAAACATTGCCAAGTATGGAGGACTTGCAAGAGGTCTTGGTGGCTGAAGAGTGTAGACTCCAAGCATATGACATATGACATTTCACGTATTACATTTTTTGAGGAGTGTTATTCATCATTGATGGCATTTGAAGGTGACCAGAAGGTGATCTACACGGCAATGATGGTGAGTGTGCAATCAAAGGAATCGGCACAATTCCTATTTCCCTCTTTACTAATAGGAAGGTAAATTTCATGGATGTTTCATTGATTCCATTATCACTAAAGACCTTCGTAGTCTGAGTCAAATGTTTGACAAGGAATTCAAAGTGGAGTTTGATGGTGATGCTTGTTTGATCTGGAAGAAAGATGAATTGATTGCAAAAGGGAAGAGGCAAGGTAAGTTGTTCAAACTTGATGCTTGTCTTGTTTCTAACCAATTTGGATGTATGACAAAGGAGCGACTCTTAATGCAAGAGGTATGGCACAAGAGATTGGGGCATCTCAACTACAAGTCATTGGAGGTGATGGCAAGGAGGCAAGTTGGTTTTGGTCTTCCCAAACTTTTTAACAAGCTTGAATAATGTTTATGAACAATGTGCCTTATCAAAGTCACATAGGTTAACTTACAAGAGATCTATATCAAGGTTAAGTCAGCCTTTTCTACTTGTGCATTCGGATATTCATGGTGTTACTACAATAAACAATGGAGGTGCTAAGATGTATGTGACTTTTATTCATGATATTAGTAAGTTTTACTGAGTGTGTCTACTAAAGAGCAAAGATGAGGTGTTTGATGACTTTGTCAAGTTCAAGACTGCAAGGGAGGTCCAATTTTCTACAAACATCACGTGCTTGAGGAGTGACAATGGTGGTGTACCAAGTTCAAAGCATTTTGTGATGGTTAGGTGCAAATCTTCCTAAATTCTTTTGCGATCAAGCTTTGTTGTGTGCTAATGTTCTATACAATAGATGACTGAGTGTGGTATTGGATGAAAAAAACCCCTTTTCAGGTCTTGTTTCATAGGAGGCCGAGTGTCATGTTTTTCAAAACTTTTGGATGCATTTGCTATATCAACATTACTCTTGATGAGAGCATCAAAGTGTAGACAAGTGGCAAAGATACTTTCGATCTATTTTTGCATGATATAGAAGAGTCAAGTAAGGTCAATGGAGCATCAAGGAAGTGTTGTTCAAGTTTACTTTACTTGTTCTATCTCATGAATGTGTGCAAATTGTCAAGATGTCGTGAAAATAGTCACATTGTTTTGCATCATTTTGATGTTGGATGTTGTACTAGCATTCTTGGCTGGTTTTTTTAATGGAAATGAAGGTAAGGGAGGCTCATTATGTCACTCATCCATGGTCAAGTCATCAAGTGTTGAAGATATCTTGAGGCGAGATGGAGATGAAGCTGATTCATTGATTTTCATGGATGATACATATAAAGAAAGGACAAAGATGGAGGACACATGCAAGCATTGGTTGATTACTCACATTTATTGTTTTTTTGTTGTTATTTTCATGAGAGTTCAAAGTTGGAAGCATAGAGGAATTGTTTCATTTACATTCTATTTGATTCTTAATGTTCTAGTTACATCTTGACATGTAAAATTGATGTAAGAAATAGTGAAGCATCCAATATGGGCACTATTATCTATATCAATTATGAAAGCTATTATAAAACCATAGAAAGGAGGTCTATACTTAGTATGGAGATCATTCTTAAGATGGATCAAAGTTGTATGGCTAAAACTATGCAAAGAGCAAGCATATTAAAGTGGCGTATCATTTTTTGAGAGAACAAGTCATGGCAAAGGAAATGGAGCTACAACATGTCTCATCAAGGGAGTGTGTGGCTGATATCTTCCAAAGCATTGGGAAAGGACTTGTTTCACTACTACAAAAAGCGCACATTCCGACATGTGGTTGCGACGAATTTCGGAAAATTTCATAAAATGTCGGAATCCGACATGTTGATATCCGGCATCCATGTTGATATGTTATGATGTCCCAGTCGAGGGATCATGAGCTCACAATTTTTCACACTATGATCTAAATGAGAACATTGTGAGTCATTGGAAGTCTATTCTCCCCCACTTAGTGACATGCTTGCACTAAGAGACTTACCCGATCTAATGTACATGTCCAACCATGGGTATGGGACGATCTGGGAGACTTCCTATACCATGCCATCCTTACACCAAGTTGTTGGATTTTGGATATGCCTAGCGAGAGGGGGGTCATAGCTCCAACTCTCCTAGGACTCCAATTGACGGGAAAACCAATTGATTGTGACATTGAGGGAACACAAACTTGATCATGGAGATTGAAGGGAACACTCCAAAATTGTGCTCCCTAAAATAATTATATCATCCAAAATATACACGCATCCATTGTGGTGGAAATGTAATTAGATTAAAACCATTTTATATAGTTTTGATATAGTTGAATATTTTGTGTTAAAACCTAAACACTAAGCATCACTCAAATTGAAACTTAAATATGACATCAAAATCGAACATGATATTCAAATTGAAACTTAAACATGACATGAAAATTGAACACTATTTCTAAAACCTAAACATCAAACATCATATCCAATTTGAATCTTATATCAAACATCTTAATCAAACATTATATTATAATTAAAACTGAAACAAGATATTGATAATTGAGCATTAGTTGTAAAAGTTTAACGTCAAACATCATATCAAATGTGAACTTAAATAAGACATCCAAAGGAAACATCATATCTAAATTGAAAGTCAAATAAGACATCCAAATTGAACTCGAATGAGAAGAATGTACTTTTGGTATTTACAACGCACATGGTTTTGCTTGGCTCAAAACTTTTTGTACACATCTTGGTAGAGGACGATTGAAGCTATAGTTGATGAATAGTTCTTCACCACATTTAATAGGTCTGATCGCACAAACCATTACATATGTAGCTTGCACATATCTGGAAAAATAATCTTCTTTTCCATTGATGCATTCTTCAAAGTCACAATTAGTCAATGAAGGGTGACAAATAGAACTATTTATATATGCAACGATGTTTCCATGTATTTCTGGACGCCCATCGATGTACATACGATGTGCTTTTGAAACAATTTTTCCTTGCATGCGCCTCTCTTCCAAAGAACAAGCATTGATATATTTGCATTCTCCACTGGTGGCGACATAGAGCATGCCAATCACCCCAACCATATTGAGGTCCTGCATATGGCATTAATGTGACAACACTATTCAAAGGGACATCAATGCTAGTCAAAGAAAATAGACCTAATCCGGCATTAGAAAATCACTCACTAGGTTTAATTATGTACATATGACCCCAATATGAAAATGATGTCCCACATAATGGTAGTGGTAACATGTCAGGCCAGCATGAATATTTCTTTCTATCAAACAACTTAACTAATGCATGTAGATGAAGGGGAGATTTGGTCAACGAATTTAAAACATTTTTGGACAAGTCGATAGTACGTAAAAAACTTTGTTCTTTTTCAAATTTTGTCAAAATGAGTCCAAGTCGTGTTCTTTTTTTTAATGGCGTAGCTAAGATAGAATAATCTTTACGATTTACGTTGGGTGTCTATTCCAAGCCAGTACAACAATCCTTCATTATGATCACCTTATATGTGGATGATATGTTGCTCTTCAGCAACAATACCAATATGGTCAAGGATGCAAATCAAATGCTGTTTTCAGAGTTCGACATGACTAATCTGGGCAAAGCTCACTTCTGTCTGGGAATTTAGATCCACAGAGACAGAGCAAAGCGACTGATTTACATCACTCAAAAAAGGTATCTTTAAAATGTCCTTAACAAATACAATTTAATGAATTGTAAATTAGCTCACTCACCAATGGATCCAGGCCTGCATTTCTCGAAGGACCACTGTCAGACGTCCATCTGCATCAGTACAGTCCTACAATTTTATTCTGTGATAATCAGAGTGCTATTGCCTTTTCGGCCAATCCTAGATTTCATTCTAGGAGTAAGCACTTTAAAATCAGATACCACTACATCAAGGGCAAGGTTCTGAATAAGGAGGTAAGCTTAACGTACTACATAACGTAGGACATGGTTGCAGACATATTCACAAAAGCACTAAGTGTTAATGCACACAACAAATTTTGTGCATTGGTTAGTCTGAAGATCAAGGCATTCATGGTTCCAGAATAAAGGGGGGGGTGTTGGATTTATTTCCTCTACTCATCTGCCTCCATTCATGCTGCATATTTACTCACGTTGTTGCGCAGTCTGCATATTTACATACAAATTCTCACAGATAAATAAAAGGCGAAAGAATCGTGACACTGTGTTTCTACACATGTTCTAATTACAATGTTCACTTCAGCAAAGGCTGATGTCGCACCCTTTTCACACTCACCCCATGAAACTATGCTAACTGACTGGACAACGATTGCAGCCACCCACGATCTCCTACAGAGAGCACATCCACTCTGTACTTTCTACATCTACACACTTGTAATATTGTGTATATATATTGGATACCATTTGAGTATTCAGTTTGATGAGGGTGACGAAATTAATTGATCAGAGATCATTGATTGAAGATCAATTGTGTAAATTAGCATCAGAAGCTTATCAGAGAGATATAGACAAAATAGATGTTTTGTGTATTGATTCTTTATTGTCAGTATTAAGGTTGCCTGCTATTGTCTTGTGCTCTACTGCATCATTGACATGTATATTTGATATACTTAATCTGATAACAGTTCTTTGTTTTGCATTCAGATCTGTGTCAATATTGCTATGCTTGTCATTATTCATTCTGTCTGACTTTTCTAGTCGCTCAATTTGGTATTCTGTTTTAGCACGACTAACATCTAGACTTGACTTTCACGAATCGTTCGTGACTGATTATTAGTTGAAGCTTCGTCTAGCTCTTTGCGAATCATTCGCGACAGATAATTTGTCTAGCACTTTGCGACAAATTATTTTTCTGATGATTTTATTAAAGTTTGGCTACGTAATCAAGAACGGCTGTGATTTTCATCACTACCATATAGTTCATTTTGATAGACATAGTCATGCTTAGGGAGAGAGTCGTATAGCTCGTTCCACTGCACACGAACATTTTCTGTTCGTGTTTCGTTTCTTGTTTGTGTTTCGTTTCTCGTTTATGTTTTGTTTCTCGTTCATGTTTCGTTTCTCGTTCGTGTTTGTCTTTCCTTCCTTTAGAGCTAATTTTCATTTCTCACACACGACACCCAGATCGGCCATGTATCCGAGGCTCAGACATCGAAAGAAGTCTGGAACATCTTGATGACACTATATAAAGTGCGCGATATAGCTTCCAAGCTACATCTCAAAAAGAGATTTTACTTCCTCAAGATGACGAACGATGATTCTCTCTAGAATCACATTAATCAATTTCAAGAACCTGCTAAGGCAAATGGCCACAGTCGGATCTGTCATAGACTATCAAGACAAAGTGATGCAACTGCTTACAAGCTTGCCAAGCTCATACGACAGCTGGGTGATGATCATCACGACTCATCCAGAATTGACTCTTTCGAGAGTCATTACTATGTTGTTGCAGGAAGACATGCAGAGGAACGAAGCCTCAAGTTTCTCAGCTGACTCTCATGCCTTATACACCAAAAAGAGCATGGTTCGTCCCTCTCTCCCAAAAGGTCTCAGGTAGCGTGTCCACGCTAGGGACCGGTAGACCAACAACCCGTAAGTTAATTGTGAGTATAAGGGAATTGGGGCCCTTATGTGTACATGGTCATAATTAAAGGTTGTAGGCCTAAACACATGGTGGTGGAGTTGGTATGGGTCTATCACTGAGTCATTACAGAACTGGATAATGTGGCCCTGATAGGCTGCAGAGGTGTCCGGTGAGGTGTCACAGTGCCCTACTAGTGGTGCATGGTCCTTGGAGGATATAAGTATACCTGTTGGGCTCTCACTAGTGTATGCTTGATTTTGTGATTAGTAGCTACATGCTGTTGGTGTGACTCCTCTTTCCATGACTATGATTGATCCATAGCTTGGGGGCTAGATCCGTACGATCTAGGTTTGGTTGGGTTGGTTTATCCACCACCTGTTCCTTTGTGTTGTTGCTTTGTATGGGATGCTTAGACTAGAATCTTGTTGTGAGGACGTTATACCTATCTTCCTCACATAACTAACTCATGTAGTTGTATTTTGTGGAATGGTGGCAGGTAATAGCTGGGTGTCCGAAAACTTGCTTTGCTTTATGGTACTCTATACTGTAAGACTTTATAGAACTTTGTTTTACCTGCTATGCTATAAACTAAAGGTTTTGGTCTTGACTTGTCAAGGGAGACTATGTGAAATCTTTGTAGTAGATCTCAATATGTTTAAGGTATATGTGCCATTGATTCCTCTATAGAGGTGCAAGATAAACCAAGGTGCGGACTTTGTGACATCACAAACATTTGAAGATGTCATACATAGACGAGGGATTCAAAAAGACATTAATGTGTTTATTATATTGAGCTTCTCCTTGCAAGATGGTGAGTCCAATATTAATATAGATATGAAATTAGGAATGAATGGAGTCCATTATGGCAATCTCGTAATGAATTATTGGAGTAGGAAATGAGACATTTTCTTGTTTATTAGATAAAAGGTATGGGAAGGTAACCAGTGCACCTCTATGCGTTTTGGAAGTCATACATGTGAAACATTAGAATAATGAGAGTGAGTGGCATAACTATGCTAAGCATGTTTATTCCACCAAACTAGAGATTGGAGAAACGTTTACTGGATGGCATTCAAATATTACATAGATAAGTGGTAAGCTATATTATAATTTTTAGTTTACTGCAGTCCTAGCTGAAGCGTCGAAACAAGAAAGCGGGGTTATATTGATGTTGATTACTTTTTGAATGTACTAGTATGGCAATCGAGTCATTCGACTCATTCAACCTATCCGAAGTGTCCATTAGTGCCCTTTTTGGACTCAAAAAAACTTGATATTCGATATTTGAATTATAAGATGATATCTTTTATTTGAGAACGTGAATAGTCTTAATAATGGTATTTGTGTTTTTTTTAAATAATGTTCAATTTTCATATCTTGATTTAAGTTCCACTTTGTATATATTGTTGTTCAATTTTGATGTCTTGTTTGTTTTCCCATGTTCGAAGGAATACAAATCGTCATCTAGTTCTAGTGATGATCACATACATTATGTATCCACCACAAGATTGGAGACAATGGGCCACATATAGATCAACTATCTCGTCGTGAACGGATGGGATTACGAGCCATGATGAGAATAGATGAACAACAATGTCACAAGACAAATCGGTCTCGACCTAACTCTTCTTCTTCCTCAAAATCAAGTTCAAGTGATGAACATAATTGTTCTATGCAATATGAAGTTGAAATTATAAACAACTTGATAAACGATGTCTATGAGCATCATGACAATATGAAAGAACCCACTGAACACGGTACCGAATCTTTTGTGACTGACGAGAAAACAAAATTGAGAGAAGAATCACATACACCATTATACCCTGGAGCAAAGACATCTCGTTTGTCCGCTGCGTTGCTTCTATCAAATCTCCAAGCAAAATATAAATGGAGTGATACAAGTGTTACATCTTTATTTGGATAAAGAAGATTGAATAATTTTTTATTTAACTAAGTGTGTACTTGTGTAAGTTAAAAGTTTTAGTTGAATAAGCAATTGTGTTTCATGTTATAAAAATTCATTTGGTTATATGCAGGTTATTGTGCAAACTACTCCCAGAAGGAAATAGCATGCTAGAGACGAGAGCCGAGGCATGCAAGATGTTGAATGCAATGGGAATGGACTATACACAACATCATGCTTGTCCAAAAGATTGCATCTTGTATCGTGGTGAGTATCAAAGACTAACAAATTGTCCTATATGTGACACTCCTCGATATTGAGATTATTTGCAAGGGACCGCTATCCCAAGCAAGGTGTTGAGACATTTTCCAATAATTCCACGATTGCAACGATTGTTTTGTTGCAAATCCCTTGCAGAACTGATGAATTGGCATGCTAGCCACCGTTCTTCACATGGGGTTATGAGAGTACCCTCAGATTCTCCTGTATGGAAACACATTGACAAAGAGTATCCATGTTTTGCAAGTGAATCTAGACACATAAGACTTGGGCTTGCAATAGATGGGGTGAATTCCTTTGGCAAGATGTCAAGCACGTGGTCTACTTGGCCAGTGGTGTTGGTCAACTACAACATTCCACCTTGGCTAAGTATAAAAAAAGGACATCTCATGTTAGCACTTTTAATTCCTAGAAAACACAAAGTAAGAAATATGGATGTCTACCTTGCATTGTTAGTTGAAGAATTGGAGCTATTATGGAAGGGTGTCCAAGCGTATGACATCTCACGTTTAATACAAGACAACAACTTTTTGTTGCGCGCAATTCTAATGTGGACAATGCATGACTATCTAGGATTGGGTGATTATTCAGGTGATTATAATATGAGATCATCTGTATTTTCTATATATTTATTTTTTCTATATTCGCTATTTATGTTTAATTTTTTGATCTACAAGTAACACGAATTACATTTGATTTCTTGAGGTTTTACAACTTCCGGATATCACGCGTGTCTTGTTTGTGGACCAAATATTGATGCTCGACACTCAGTCATCTAAGCAAATTTGTATATGAAAATCATCGCAAATACTTGCATGAGGATCATTCGTTTTGGCATACACAAAGAAGAGGATTTGGAGAAAAGACGGAAACAAGGATGCCTCCAAAGAGAATGTCCATGGCAGATTGGCACAGGCTCTAGATTGAATCTGAGACCAAGCCAATCAATGGTGTGAAAAGACAAGAATCAAAGACAAAAAAAGAGTATTGGCCAAAACCCTGTACGGATGGAAATACTCATATCATTCAAAGAGCCCCTTGGATTCTTACCAAGGAAGAGTACAAGTATGTACGGTCAGTCATTTGCCAGATGAAGCCACCAACTGGTTTGGCTCATTCACTACGAACATCATTCACAGTAGTAGGAAAACTTCATGGTCTTAAATCTCATGATTGGTTGAAGATGCTTGAGTACATATTTTCAATGTGTGTTCGTGGTTGTCTAACTGATCAACTTCGTGATACCATTTACAAATTAGCATCCATTGTCACGTACTAAAATTTCTTTCACTCACGTTTTATGCTATTGCATATTAAATTTACCTACAAATTCGATCAAGTCATATGATGATCATATTCTACAAATATGGTGTAGATGGATGTGTGGCAAGGAGATTCGTTAGATAGATGTGGAGAAAAAACATGAAGATATATTGGAGGCTGTATGTATGCTTGAGAGAGATTTTCCAACCTCCATCTTGGACATACAAGTGCATCTGCTTTTGCACTTGGTCCAAGAAATTGGTATTGCCGGTCCTGTGCACTCAAGTTACAAAATACATTATTTTGGTTTTTGTGGCTTCAATATATTTAGCAACATTTTTTTTATGTTATTGAACATTGCTCTTATCATGCAATAGATGTTTATAGGTGGATGTTTTTTTGGAGAGATTCATGAAAGTTTTGAAAGATTTTGTGCATCAAAAGGCAAGACCAGAGGGAAGTATGGTCGAGGGGTGGTTAGCGCAAGAATCTCTTATTTATGTCATGGAATTTTTGCTTCAAATACATCCGTCTCCCCACGGCTATGGAATGATGAGGAGAACAATGAGGTAAAAGGTGAAAAACCCCAAGGTATGGGTGCGCCTAAGAAAATGACACCTTTTCTTAGAGAAAAAATTTCTACTTTCATGCTCTATAATTCTGGAGTGATGGATAAGTGGTTGGAATTATATGAACAAGAGAAGAAAAAAAGAACATTGGCTAGAAATAGACATCGACATAATAGACATAGGGGTCATGCTGCACGTTCACGTGATGTTGAGCCATTGTCCAACCAATGCACCATAGAATGGATGGTTGACACACTCCAACAAGCAAGATCAAATGGACAAGTCATATCTGACATGGAATGGGACTTTGCAACAAGATGTGATTGGAATGTTTGTTTATTGTTTATTGTCTATTTTTTTTTATAAAATACAATGTAGCTTGTATAATGATTTATGTTGTGTTATGACATCTCTTAATCAAGAAAGTCAGAGTAGTGCACGAGACCAAAATCCAATCTCTGGAGAGCTTGAGTATGTAGGAACTATTCAAGATATATATGAAGTGTGTTTTGGTGAAAATGGAAAATACTTTTTGTTTGATGTGACATGGTTCAAAATCAATTATCAAGGGTCAAATGCAGCCGTGAAAAGAGATCGTAGTGGAATTTTTGCTATCGATTCAACCAAGACATTAAGCATGGATTATTCAGACACATTGGTGTTGCCTCGTCATTGTGAACAGGTGTGTCACATGACATTCATTTTTTCTCAATCGTAATCAGTAACATACACTATTTCATTACAATTAACTATTCATGTGGACCTTAGTTTCATGTTGGAACAATTTTTTTAACTTAACATTGTTAAATGTGCAAATAGTTTTTCAACCTGATCGACTAAACAACAAGTGGTGGTATGTTGTTCAAGTAAAGCCACGCGCCAGGCATGTATTTGAAAATGCATACATTGAGAATGAAATGGAGGACTTGAATATTGACAACACAAACATGGTTGATGCGGATATAGAAATATCTCCAAGTTCTCAAAATATTATAGAAAATACTATAAATGAATCGAACGATTCTAACACAAACGACAATATTGAGAGAGGGTCCGATTACTTAAGTGATGATGATAATCATCTAAGCAGAGATGAGTTGCAAGATGTATTGGCTGATGAATTTGAATCTTGTGATGATGAATAAATTATATATATATATATATATATATAATTTATTCTTGCATTTTTAATAAATTATAAAGATATATATTTAATAAATTATATATATCTTTATATTACATTCTTGCATTTTTAAAATTTATCTTGATCTCAATCTACCAATCACTTCTGATTCATTTTAAATCAAATGCTTAATGCAATCTATATCTTATTTAAGATCTAGCAAAAATTGATTGACCAAAGAAAACAATTAGTGAGCATACGTTGATCATTTAAATTCGCTTCAAAAACATTTTTCTTTTGAAACATCCTTACTATATTTAAAATCTATTAAAGCAATATATCTTCATATTTTTACTCTGGTCGAAGCACAATATTGATTTCGTTAGAGCACAATAATTTGACACAATGGTCATTTGATTTTTGATTCACAATCATGATCAGATAATAATCATTTTATTATTAGTCCACACTTATTTAAAACCTAAAAAAAAAATTCATATATTTATATCTTAACCATAGGGTTGTTTGTTTATAAAAATTTTGTTCAAATAGTTTTTAAAAAAAAAATAAAAGAAATATATTTTGCCATACATGGCAATATAAAACCACAATTCTTTGGAACTTTCTCTGGAGATTTGCCACGCCAAAATTACAACAAATATATTTTGCCACACGTGGCAATATAAAACTACAATTCTCTAGAATTTTCTTTAGAGATTTGCCATGCGCGACAAATTTCCAAAGCATGTGAATATCAGATGTCAGATGAGAGGTGGTTAAATAACAGCCTTACGTGGCACTTCCACGCATGGCTATACCAGGCCGAACAATTTTGGCGCTCGTATTTTTGAATTTTGGTTTAAAAGAATTTGCGTGGCACTGCCACGCGTGGCAGTGCCACCAGAAAAAAAAATTTCAATGCTAGACCCACCTCCAGCCTGAATTTGACCGGCAGGGTCCTCGAAAAATTTTTGGCATGGATGTACCACACGTGGCAGAGCCATGCAAAGAAAAATGTGATAATTTTGATTAAGTATCGGATTCGTGTGGTAGCGTCGCGTGGCAAAACGCCCATATGTGTAGTTCTGTGCAGCGCCCAGTTGTAGGCAATTCAATAGCTTTGTTTGAAGCAAGGCTTGAATGCCAATCATCATTAACATATATGAGCCACACAATTAAATTATTCTAGCAAGCATAATGGCATAATGTATACGTGAGCATTGTTATGAAAATGATAGCAATCTTACCAAATGTGTAAGATTTCGCTTGAAGATCTCTCTTTCGCTTGAAGATTTTCTTTCGTAATCGTGACTCTTCCAAATGTGTTCAAGAATCTCCACATAGCAATCTTCAAGCGAGAGAGAGAGAGAGAGTTCCTCCCCTTCCTATCATTTGTGTGTCAAGGCCCTACTGTTTTGCATGTATGTAATTGTTATTTGTAGAAGATGAATGCCTGATTTTTGTTATTGTTTAATCATACTATCACAATCATAAATCATAATTAGTTACCTTCTAGTACTTAATTAGATTAGCTTTTTATGATTTTTTTCTGCCATACTTGGCTTCTCTCCTCTCAAATGTTGATGTTTTTCAATGTTATCATATTGCTTCGAAGGCAAATAAGAATATTTTTGTTTTTGTCATCCTTACTGGTTTCCTGCGAGTCAAGGACTGAACCCCTATTTTATTCACTAACTTGACATTTAGGCCCTCCGACATTAAAAGTCCCAAAGAAAGGCCTAAAGTGTTCATCGAGTTGGAATTACGAGAGTTGAAGTTTTAAGTGATGAACTAGCATGCATTCGTGAAAGCATTTCTCACACACGACACATTCTTCCATCCCTCTCTCCCAACATGGTATCAGAGCTATTTCCATAGCTTGATAAGCTTCTACAGGGCAAGACTCTACTAGGCGGTAGATTAATTGTTTTCTTGTTCTGTATTTCTAGCATCAGATTTTCATACTTATGTCACTGATAGTTTTTTCTATCACTTAGACTATTTCTACCACATGGATTCCCAAGGGAAAGCCGGTCCCACCATGGACAAGCTTGATGGAGCCAATTACCATCTGTGGAAATATAAGATGAAAACTGTACTAATGGCTAAAGAATTGTATGACGTTGTTAAAGGTCCGGAAGGGATAGATCAAGATTTGGTGACTAGTTTTGCATTGGATAGGTGTGTCAATCAATCAATCACTCTTGGAGTTTTAAGTAGGCTCATTTATGGTCCTTTGTACTAAATTTTCAGCATGGTATTCGAGCCAAGTACAAGAGGATAATCATTGATCAAAGGACTATCCATTGTTGCTAGAAAGCTAGTCTTGAGAGGGTGAGTTCAAATCAAGTTTTAGGTTGAAGAATTGGGATTCAAACTTGGTGAGGGTCAGTAGCTGTAGTGCCCACACGAGTAGACAACAATTTTATTTTGTGTCATCTTGATGAGTTTTTTGGTACATGGACATAACATTCTTTCCCCCTTGAACTACGTTTGTCATCAAAAGTGAAAACTAGGCCCAGATCTACTTTATGCTTTCAACTCTGTCTCACGAATCATCATCCTCAATCCGACCCTTCCACCTAATCAAGCACTCAGAGATAGAATGATTTTTCAATTGTTTACCTATGATCTTGAGTACTCTTTCATGTTCCAAAGATACACTAAGTGATAAATCTTTCAAATGGGTAAGATCCTCATCAGATCCAACAATATCACCTTCATGTAAACTTAGTTTATGTCAGCTTACATGAAACACTGAATGAGTATTCGACTTGTCCTCAAATCAAATTCGTAAGCTAAAAACATAATTTTCTTAATAGTCTGAAGTGATCTACAATATCTAGTAGACAAATTATAATGCTTTCCAGTACACATAGTCTTAGAATCCTTTGGAATTCTAAGATATACCAAATGATCAACTTTAAAAATCTTTGGGAGATATCTTAAAATCGGCATAGTTTTTAGCTCTGTCCTGAGCACTTCGCATAATATCACATGCCAATTGCAACAATTCTTACATATCATGTGGAAAATCTACAACTTTCTAGATTTAATAGAGTTCGTCTCCACATTCACTAGAGATCTAGGTTGAAAATCATACATAAGCATAAACGAACTATAACATGTAGTAGAGAATATTTTTTTTACTACTATAAGCAAACTCAATTAAAATAGATGTAGTCCTCCCATTGAGACTGCTTGTGAGACAAATATGTTCTCAACATATCCTCCATACTCTGATTACTTCTCTCAATCTGTCCATCTGATTTAGGATGATCAGTAAAACTAAAACCCTAGAGAACACAAGAGGCCAGATATCACAGTCAGTGTCCAGCATACACGACCAATAGGGCAAGACAATGTGAGTAGTGTGCCTCAGCACGTTCTATAGCCATGGCAGGCCTAACACAGCCTAGGGACCCAGTCAGTAGGATAGGGCCCTACGTTGGGTCGCCGACGTGCAATCAGCCACATGAGTGCCACATGGTTGACACTTGGCAGTATGCATGCTACCAGGCCTCACACTAGGCTAGGAGGGGCTTGCTATATATCAGGGAGTAGACAAGGTTGGGTGGATCAGTTAGTATTTGCCATGCTGTGGTGTTAGGATGTATTACATAGCGGATTACGATTCGGAAGGAATCCGTTCTGGATCATGGACATTCCGGGACCAGAAACTTTGTCCTGGAACTCTTTCTCGTGGATTTGTGAGTGTACCTCAAAACGAATTGGGAATGTTATGGATCAAGCATGTAATATTTGTTTAGCTACAAGAAGAGTTGCAAGTCTGTCGGACTATTTTTTAAAACATAGATGTGGTAGTTTCTAACTTTCTAGAAGAATTTCCTCACTAGTTGTATTGTTTGGAGCTTTGATCTTGAAGATCATTTGATGTTTTTGATGCTTAGAGGTTGGTGCTTGAAGATTTTGAAAGTTTTTGGAGTTTTTAAAGCTTTTGCTTTTGAAAGTTTTTGAAGTCGTGCTATCTTTTTTAAAGATAGTCGCGACCACTTTGAGCCATGGACTTAGGTGGGCGCGCGGGCTCGGGTGGGCTCAGGTGGGTGTGTGGGTTCTTGACAACTTTCTTACATGTCACTAACATCAAAAAAATTAAAAAAACTTAAAACATGTCATACTATTCTTTATTCTTTAATAAGTTCTAAGATAATCTTGTAGCTTACTTAAATTTAATGTCTTATTATTTTAAAAATTGTCTTTTAGAATAAAAACATTAAATGTCTTGTCTCACTTTCACTTGTCTTTAAAAGAATGAGACAAGACATTTAAATGTTTATATTTTGTAAATGAATTCTCACCCTTTTTTTTAATAACTAAAGTAATTATTTTTTTTTGCACACAATTACATTTTGACACCTTGCAGGCCGTGGGCACAAAAAAATTTGCATTTTGTAACCTTGCAGGCCATCAGAGTACGACGACATTACAAAACAATTTTTTTTTTGCCACACGTGTTACTACCACGCATGGCAAAAATTGTCGTGGCAGTGCCACGCGAACTTGAATCCAAAAAATGCTTTAAATAGAGTGTTTTTGAACGCATTTCTTCACTAGTTTTTTGCATAGTGTTATTGCTTTCATTGTGTTAGTGTAATGCTTTCATTGTGTTAGTGATTAAGCTCTCTCTCTCTCTCTCTCTCTCTCTCTCTCTCTCTCTCTCTCTCTCTCTCACACACACACACACACACACACATTTTTAAGCTCTTTCTTTGTCAAGCTCTTTCCATTTGTTAAGCTTTCATATCTCTCTCTCTCTCTCTCTCTCTCTCTCACACACACACACACACACACACACAATTTGAAGTGTTACTTTCTTTAAGCTCCCTCTTTCTCAAGATTTCTCTATTTCTCAAGCTCTTTTTTTATTCTTTACATTTGTTAAGCTTTTATCTTTATCTTTTCTCCCTCTTTACACACACAATGTCTTCTAGTGGTAGTGGTTCTAGGAGAAGACCAAGATCTTCTTCTAGTGCAAGAGGAGGATCCGGTTCTGATCAGATTGCGGACTTTTATGGTTCGCTATCTCTCGATGAAAGACAAAGATTGAAACATCTTTGTCTTTCCTAAGAGGAGCCCGATTTCAATAGAGGTAATCCTTCAATGGATGTCCCATCAGAGAAATCATCCAATTTGTGTTATAATTTAGAAGATGATGGCTCCATCATCAAGGATACCAAAAGCAACATCGTCATCAATAGGATGCACGACCTTGCTCTCAAATATTTTGGCCATAACTTATTTACTCCTTGGGAGCAACAAAACAAAGATGACAAGAATAAAATACTTGCGCATTTGAATAGTGAGTTTTCTCAATCAAATAGATTTGGGGAGGTGTGGGCATTGACGAATATGTGTACGCATAAATCACGGTCGTTCTTGATTACGTAGCCAAACTTTAATAAAATCATTAGAAGAATAATTTATCGTGAAGCGCTAGACATTTTATCTGTCGCGGATGATTCGCGAAGAGCTAGACGGAGCTTCAACTGATAATCAATCGCGAACGATTCGTGAAAGACAAGGCTAAATGTTAGTCTTGCTAAAACAAATTACCAAATTGAGCGACTAGAAAAGTCAGACAGAATGAATAATGACAAGCATAGCAATATTGACACAGATCTGAATGTAGAACAAAGAACTATTATCAGATTAAGTATATCAAATATACATGTCAATGATGCAGTAGAGCAGAAGACAATAGCGGGCAAAACCGTGTGCTCTACGAAGCTTATTTTAATTTATAAAGGAATGAAACCTTAATACTGAAACTAAAGAATCAATGCATGAAGCATCTACTTTGTCTATATCTCTCTGATAAGCTTTTGATGCTAATTTACACACTTGATCTTCAATCAATGATCTTTGATCAATCAATTTCGTCACCCTCGTCAAACTGAATATTCAAATGGTATCCAATATCTATACACAATATTACAGGTGTGTAGATGAAGAAAGATCAAAGTGGATGTGTTGCCTGTAGGAGATCATGGGTGGCTGCAATTGTTGTCTAGTCAGTTAGTGCAGCTGCATGGGGTGAGCGTGAAAAGGGTGCGACGTCAGCCTTTGCTGAAGTGAACATTGTAACTAGAACATGTGTAGAAACACAATGTCCTGATTCTTTTGTCTTTTCTTTGCCTGTGAGAATTTGTATGTAAATATGCAGACTATGCGACAACATGAGTAAATATGCAACATGAATGGAGGCAGATTAAAATGAGATTTAGGAGAGTAGAGAAAGTACATCCAACAAGACCAGTCATGGGCATGACATTCTTCCCCCCTTATTCAAGTTCTGTCTTCAAAACTTAAAATTGGGAAAGTTCCTTCGTAAGCTTCCTTCCTGTTCCCATGAATTGTCATCGTCCGTACATCCCCTCCATCGAACCAGATGCTCGGTAACTATACGATTTCTCAATCATTTAGTTCTTGTATACAATATCTTTTTGGGTTCAAGACGAGATACACCCGATGATTCATCCAACAGGTCCAACTGATCTCCAGATCCAAGATGCTCTCCTTCACGCAGGCTCTCTTTGAGACGAAATACGGGATGCACTTGCAATCCTTCCAGGAGTTCCAATTGGTAAGCTAAGGATCCGATCTTTTTCAAGATTTTAAACGGTCCTCTATATCTAGAAGACTTTTTATACGGCTTGTCGGTACGCATTACACTTGAATCCTTTGGGATTCTCAAATATACCCAGTCTCCCACTTGGAAGTCTCTTAGTAATCTTTTCACATTTGCATATAGTATGTCCCTATCCTGGGCACTCTGGACATTTTCACGTGCAATTTGTAGCATTTCTTCCATATCGTGTAGGAAATCCACTACTTTCTGAAACTTGATCGTCCAAGTCTCAACCAAGATGGGTGACCTAGGCTCAAAACCATACATAAGCATGAACGAGCTATAACTGGTAGCCGAATGCTTACTACGATTATAGGCAAACTCGATCAATGAAAGGAACTTTTCCCAATCAGATTGCCGTCTGGAAACATATGCCCAAAGCATTTGTTCCATCGTTTGATTTGTTCTTTCCGCCTGTCCATTCGTCTTAGGATGATCAGCGGAACTTGGCCAAGCTGAGTGTCATCTCTAGTTTAGCAAATACGGCCGACCAAAAGTGACCGGTGAACTTCGGATTGCGATCGCTCACAATATCACTTGGTAATTTGTAAAGCCTAAACAAACGCTCTACAAATATCTGAGCTACATCAGAAGCCTTCACGGTGGTCTTTACCGGAATAAATGTAGTCAATCTGGTAAGACAGTCAACCGCAACCCAAATTGCATCATGCTGTTTATTCGTCGGCGGTAACTCAACCACGAAATCCATGGATATACTATCCCATCTCTTATCAGGGATATCCAATGGATGCAACAAACCGCCAGCCTTATGGTGTTCAACTTTATTCAACTGGCATTGGTCACACTTGACCACATAAGATTCTACAAAGGGCTTGAGTTTTGGCCAATAAAAATCCCTTCGTACCAAATCCAATGTACGATGTATGTCAGGATGTCCTGCGCATGGTGAGTCATGACATTCATAAAGAATTTTATTTTCAACAACATCCACATCAGGCACACAAACCTTCCCTTTCCAGAACAATAGTCCATTGCAGATAGAGAAGTCACATTAGAGTCACTTAGAGCCTGACGAGGGCCTTTGAAAAAAAATACTTTTTTATTTTTTTTCTTATTTTTGTTGCCATGTGGACCAATTGAAACCTTAGCTTTGGGGTTCTACGCAATGTAGATTTTTCCAAATATGCGTATTCCTATGTCTCATATATCCACTAACTCCTCCAGTCTTGACATTGATCCTGCTTCAATGGATTCTGATCATCTCATTGTGTCATCACACCTAGATTGTATCCAATCCACAACACCTTGTGAAAATCCTATCGCATGCTCTATCCATCTCATGATGTCACCATATACAGATATTGTGCATTTCATCACACCCAACGTAAATCGTACAGATTCTTCTATCTTAGCTATGCCATTAAAAAAAAGAACACGACTTGGACACATTTTGACAAAATTTGAAAAAGAACAAAGCTTTTTACGTTGCTAATTTGGTGCAAAGTCTTGCTATTCAAAAAACATTGCCAAGTATGGAGGACTTGCAAGAGGTCTTGGTGGCTGAAGAGTTTAGACTCCAAGCATATGACATATGACATTTCACATATTACATTTTGTGAGGTGTATTATTCATCATTGATGGCATTTGAAGGTGACCAGAAGGTGATCTACACGGCCAATGATGGTGAGGGTGCAATCAAAGGAGTCGACACAATTCCTATTTCCCTCTTTACTAATAGGAAGATAAATTTGAAGGATGTTTCATTGATTCCATTGTCACTAAAGACCTTCTTAGTCTGAGTCAAATGTTTGACAAGAAATTTAAAGTGGAGTTTGATGGTGATGCTTGTTTGATCAAGAAAAAAGATGAATTGATTGCAAAAGGGAAGAGGCAAGGTAAGTTGTTCAAACTTGATGTTTGTGTTATTTCTAACCAATTTGGATGTATGGCAAAGGAGCAACTCTTAATGCGAGAGGTATGGCACAAGAGATTGGGGCATCTCAACTACAAGTCATTGGAGGTGATGGCAAGGAGGCAAGTTGGTTTTGGTCTTCCCAAATTTTTTTACAAGCTTGAATCATGTTTATGAACAATGTGCTTTATCAAAGTCACATAGGTTAACTTACAAGAGATCTATGTCAAGGTTAAGTCAGCCTTTTCAACTTGTGCATTCGGATATTCATGGTGTTACTACAAAAAGCAATGGAGGTGCTAAGATGTATGTGACTTTTATTGATGATATTAGTAAGTTTTACTAGGTGTATCTACTAAAGAGCAAAGATGAGGTGTTTGATGTCTTTGTCAAGTTCAAGATTGCAAGGGAGGTCCAATTTTCTACAAACATCAAGTGCTTGAGGAGTGACAATGGTGGTGAGTACATTTCTACCAAGTTCAAAGCATTTTGTGAGGGTTAGCTGCAAATCTTCCTAAATTCTTTTGCGATCAAGCTTTGTTGTTTGCTAATTTTCTATGAAATAGATGACTGAGTGTGGTATTGGGTGAACAAACCCCTTTTTCAGGTCTTGTTTTGTAGGAGGCCGAGTGTCAAGTTTTTCAAAACTTTTGGATGCATTTGCAATATCAACATTACTCTTGATGAGAGCATCAAAGTAAAGCCAAGTGGCAAAGATACTTTGGATCTATTTTTGCAGAATATTGACGAGTCAAGTAAGGTCAATGCAGCATCAAGTTTACTTTACTTGTTCTATCTCATGTTTGAGCAATTTCATGTGAATGTGTGCAAATTGTCAAGATGTCGTGAAAATACTCACATTGTCTTGCATCATTTTGATGTTGGAGTTGTACTAGCATTCTTGGCTGATTTTTCTAATGGAAATGAAGGTAAGGGAGGCTCATTATGTCACTCATCCATGGTCAAGTCATCAACTGTTGAAGATATCTTGTGGCGAGATGGAGATGAGGCTGATTCATTGATTTTCATGGATGTTACATATAAAGAAAGGACAAAGATAGAGGACACATGCAAGCATTGGTTGATTACTCACATTTATTGTTTTTTTGTTGTTATTTTCCTGAGAGTTGAAAGTTGGAAGCATGGAGGAATCGTTTCATTTACATTCTATTTAATTCTTCATGTTCTAGTTACGTCTTGACATGTAAAATTGATGTAAGAAATAGTGAAGCATCCAATATGGGCGCTATTATCTATATCAATTGTGAAAGCTATTATAAAACCATAGAGAGGAGGTCTATACTTAGTATGGAGATCATTCTTAAGATGGATCAAAGTTGTGTGGTTAAAACTATGCAAAGAGCAAGCATATTAAAGTGGCGTATCATTTTGTGAGAGAACAAGTCATGGCAAAGGAAATGGAGCTACAACATGTCTCATCAGGGAGTGTGTGGTTGATATCTTCCAAAGCATTGGGGAAGGACTTGTTTCATTACTACAAAAAGCGCACATTCCGACATGTGGTTGCAACGGATTTCGGAAAATTTCATAAAATGTCTTAATCCGACATGTTGATATCCGACATCCATGTCGAACCCCCGTGAAGAAGAACTTTGGCAGCCTGCAGTAGCTGGCGGGAATATAATTTAAAATGAGATGTCAGAATTCGATACTTACAAACTATGATGGATTCGGACATCTAACGTGGGTGTCGTGTGGCAAATTTTCGCTGAGACTAACATTCCGTAAACTTTAAACACAATCCAACTACCCGGGTTCCAAAATCCAATAGCGTTCCGGAATGCATGACCCTTACGTTCTGGAATCCAGCTTTCCGGAACTTGGATCCATTCGAAATGCAAGAATGTGATTGGAACGTAACGTTCCAGAAGGGGGTGCAGCTTAGGTCCATAGTATATACTTGAATACTCAAAGTTGAAACTTGAGGTCATGCCATTAGTGTGCATACAATCTTTGTGATTTGTAATAACATTTGAATTGTGAGTCAATATTATAAGTCAATATTCTCATTAGGACTTTCATATTTTATGAGGTCCTAGTCGAGGGATCATGAGCTCACAATTTTGCACACTATGATCTAAATGAGAACGTTGTGAGTCATTGGAAGTCTATTCTCCCCCACTTAGTGACATGCTTGCACTAAGAGACTTACCCGATCTAATGTACATGTCCAACCATGGGTATGGGGTGATCTTGGGAGACTTCTTATACCATGCCATCCTTACACCAAGTTGCTGGATTTTGGATTTGCCTAGCGAGAGGGGGTTCATAGATCCAACTCTCCTAGGACTCCAATTGACGGGAAAACCAATTGATTGTGACATTGAGGGAACACAAACTTGATCATGGAGATTCAAGGGAACACTCCGAAATTGTGCTCCCTAAAATAATAATATCATCCAAAATATACATGCATCCATTGTGGTGGAAATGATATATACTAGTACCTGTAAAACACTCAAAAATAAGCTGAGTGAAGGAAGGAGGGATGGGTGGCAATAAGTGCCAACGTGTACAGCAAACTTGCTTAAAAGGTTAACATGTGTCATGATGGAGGAAACTTCTCATCTCTGTCGACGGTAAGTATCCTTTAAGATTCAGATAGGGTGGCTGCAGAGTGCACAAGTAATTATAGACTTAAAGTTATGAACAATCATATAAACGGAATTCAAACAAACATAACGTTCGAAGGTTCTGTAAAGATTAGTGCTGGGACATGAGAGCCTAGAGTACGAGACTCTAGTTCTAACTTCTTAACATGAGAAGCATTACTGTGTGCGCGCTTATGAATGCATGTACTGAGAATGAAGGTCAAGTGCAGCAGTTTATTTGGCTTTTTTTTAAGTAACTAAGGAGACTTCTGATCACCACCTTATTTCATGCTACTGACAAATTTCTGATATCAGCTGATTGATATGAACGTGCATTTTTTGAACTTATGTGCAGCTTCGACAATCAATATCAAGAACCAGTGTCCCCAAACCATCACAGCATGCTCGGCAAGCCAGTCTGCTTCCACCGCGTGTTATGTCCTGGGCGGCGGATCTGGCAGTCAGGTTATCGATGTGGGCAGTGACTGGCCTGGGAGTATCGTGTGGGGCTTCCCTGGTAGCAGCGGGAATCCCGTTGATGGCAATAATTCCAAACCCCAAGCAAACCTGGCAGAGTTCACCATCGGCGCTAGCGGGCAGGATTATTACGACATCAGCGTTGTGGTATGAATTGATTCTTTTAACTCATGCTGTGCTTATTGATATCACGAGGTCGTGTATATATGGTCATTAATTTCGTGGGGATAGGGCATGCAATGTGCATCGTCCATCCTTCCGAGACCATACTTATTTTATAGAACAGTTTAAACGTATACCAGGGCGTCATAACACCGAGGGTGTTGGCCCAGCCTAAACGTGAATTTGCCCCGCAGATTCTCATCTTCATCGTCTACGATCTTTTCCTTTTTTCCTTGTGTTCAATTATCAATAGAATAGCTATCAAACCGTTTCATGACACTCTCGTCCCACTGCCAATGTACTGCACATTTGGTACTTCTTGTTTATATACCAGATGTAGATCAGATGGCAGTTGTATGTATTAACATTTTATGGGAGCTTTTGGTTTGCAGAACGCCTACAACCTGCCCATGCAGATCGACGCCATCGGACGAGCGGGTTCTGGCACTAACTGCGGCACCATTCAGTGCTCCATCCCAAACGTCACTAGCTTCTGTCAGCCTCCCAACACTCTTACTAGCGGCCCCGGAAATGGCTGCTACAATCATGATGGGCCCAACACCGGCGCACCTACTAAAGGCACTCAAGCCTTCAAGAACGTGTGCCCTGAGACCATCACCTTCACAACTGACACTACAGGAACCGTGTATGGCTGCTCCACAGGCACCAACTATGAAGTGGTCTTCTGCTACTAAATACTAAATACATAGTACCTAGAAAGCTGTATTTATAATACCACGTATGCATGGTAAGTATTATAAGGTTCCTGATCTATGCGAGTGGGGTTACAGCAATTCCAGGCATAATATTAAGTCAGAAAAATTCCAAATAAATTTGAGGCACTTGTATGACCTAGGAATGTATAGTCTTAAGTCAGGTTCTCTTTTGGAACAGATAAGTAGTAAGTTCGTTAATTACGCGATGTAACGACGATCCAAACGAGCTCCGTTTGAGTTTCAGAAGTTTATTATCAGCTGATTAATCTGTTTTACTTATGGGTCTAAGCCTGTCCTATGCAACAAGGTGAATTTTCAATTGATTGCACTAACGAGACTGCCGACAGTGATTGCTTGGCTTGGTACATTGCAAGCCTGATAAAATCTCCAAACGTACATGCCATATAATGGCGAGGTCTTTGTAAGTACTATCAACAAGTGCTTTATAATGTCAGTTCAAAAAAACCTACACTAAATGCATTGTCATAATATCATGTGAATGGAACACACGACTTCAGTTGATCGGGTATTAATAACTGCATGTGGTCACCTTAATTCTGATTCTCTGCCCTAGCCTACTCGAGAAATTGACAAGACCGCTTATCAACAGAAGTTATCCAATTTTTAAGTGGTTATGAGTTTAAATTTTATAATCAACATTACGTGATGGGTAATACATCTTGCTATAAAAAGCTGAGTAACTTAAAGCAATACACCAACTGACACAATTTCTTCCATATTAACATGTTGCATATTAAATGACGCAATTTCTTCAATATTGACATGCAAAATGAGCAGTTTGACTTTTCCAACCACTCTGACGCGCAGGCTGGAATGGGCAACAAAAGTTTTTTTTGAAAAAAACATATGCCTATTCTGCTTTTTAATTTGTTCTAAAAGTGAGCAGACTCAGGCACAAAGTATCCATTATGTTCATAGAAAGGTGCCCGAAGGTGCTCCATGGAAGCGCTTGAAGTGTTTTAATTATCCCATAGTGAGGTCATGAACTCACTGGTACCAGCCTCCATATGACCTTCAAGTGCATCAGCATCCTCTTTCCCTTGTTACCACCCCTTGAGATCAAAGTTTGCTCAGTGGCTATGAGGCTTGGCTTAGGACATCTTTGGGTGTGGGTGTGGCCAATGTACTAGTTTTCTTGCAAGGCTTTTTTCTAGCCTTGGCCTCGCATCTTTCATACTGCTAGACCTTTCTCAGCACTTTCATAAAAAGGTTTTCCGACAATCCTTTCTCTCCATACTCACATTGTGGTTTGTGCATTGAAATGACAGACTTTAGGATTAGTCTTCGGTATATGATCCTCATTGATGATGGAACCAATTCACATGCATCCACACAACATTAATATAGATTAGGTCCGCCAATAAGTGGTGATCATGACTTAGCTAGGAGTTCATTTCATGAAACGAATTTTGGAAGATCAACTTCAATCCACAACACAAATGAGGACACACAAGAGAAAATACATATCATTCTAAAAGAAAAATAATCAATATCAATATAACCCCACTTTCTTGTTTCGACGCTTCAGCTAGGACTGCAGTAAACTAAAAATAATAATATAGCTTACCACTTATCTATGTAATATTTGAATGTCATCCAGTAAAAGTTTCTCCAATTTCTAGTTTGGTTGAATAAACATGCTCAGCATAGGTATGCCACTCACTCTCATTATTCTAATGTTTCACATGTATGACCTCCAAACTGCATAGAGGTACATAATGGACTCCATTCATTCCTAATTTCATATCTATATGAATATTGGACTCACCATCTTGCAAGGAGAAGCTCAATATAATAAACACATTAGTGTCTTTTTGTATCCCTCGTCTATGTATGACACCTTCAAATCTTTGTGATGTCGCAAATTCCGCACCTTGGTTTATCTTGCACCTCTATAGAGGAATCAATGGCACATACACCTTAAACATATTGAGATCTAGTACAAAGATTTCACATAGTCTCCATTGACAAGTCAAGACCAAACCCTTTGAACCCTTTAATTTATAGCATAGCAGGTAAAAACAAAGTTCTATAAAGTCTTACACTATAGAGTACCATAAAGCGAAGCAAGTTTTAGGACACCCAGCTATTACCTGCCACCACCCCACAAAACACAACTGCATGAGTTACTTATGTGAGGAAGATAGGTATAACGCCCTCACAACATGATTCTAGTCTAAGCATCCCATACAAAGCAACAACACAAGGGAACAGGTGGTGGATAAACCAACCCAACCAAACCTAGATTGTATGGATCTAGCCCCCAAGTGATGGATCAATCATAGTCATGGAAAGAGGAGTCACACCAATTGCATGTAGCTACTAATCACAAAATCAAGCATACACTAGTGAGAACCCAGCAGGTATACTTATATCCTCCCAAGGCCCATGCACCACTAGTAGGGCACTGTGACACCTCACCAGACACCTCTGCAGCATATCAGGGCCACGTCATCCAGTTCCCTACTGACTCTCTGATTGACCCATACCAACTCCACCACCATGTGTTTAGGCCTACAACCTTTAATTATGACCATGTACACATAAGGACCCCAATTCTCTCATAGTCACAATTAACTTACGGGTTGTTGGTCTACCGGTCCCTAGCGTGGACACACTATTCGAGAACCGTGAGGGAGAGAGAGACGAAAGAAGGTGTCGTGTGTGAGAAACGAAAATTAGCTCTAAAGGAAGGAAAGACGAACACGAACGCGAAACGAAACACGAACAAGAAACGAAACACGAACGAGAAACAAAACGCGAACGAAAAATGTTCGTGCGCAGCAGAACGAGCTATACAACTCTCTCCCTAAGCATGACTATGCCTATCAGACGAACAGAACGGTAGTGATGGAAATCACGGTCGTTCTTGATTACGTAGCCAAACTTTAATAAAATCATCAGAAGAATAATTTGTCGCGAAGCAGTAGACAAATTATCTGTCACGGATTATTCACGAAGAGCTAGACGGAGCTTCAACTGATAATTTGTCATGAACGATTCGTGAAAGTCAAGTCTAAATGCTAGTTGTGCTAAAATAGATTACCAAATTGAGCGACTAGAAAAGTCAGACATAATGAATAATGACAAGCATAGCAATATTGACATAGATTTGAACGCAGAACAAAGAACTAATATCAGATTAAGTATATCAAATATACTTTGTATATATTGTTGTTCAATTTTGATGTCTTATTTGTATTCCCATGTTTGAAGGAATACGAATCATCATCTAGTTCTAGTGATGATCACATACATTATGTATCCACCACAATGGGCTACATATAGATCAACTATCTCGTCGTGAACGGATGGGATTACGAGCCATGATGAGCATAGATGAACAACAACGTCTCAAGACAAATCGGTCTCGACCTAACTCTTCTTCTTCCTCAAAATCAAGTTCAAGTGATGAACATGATTGTTCTATGCAAGATGAAGTTGAAATTATGAAGAACTTGATAAATGATGTCTATGAGCATCATGACAATATGAAAGAACCCACTGAACATGGTACCGCATTTTTTGTGACTGACGAGAAAACAAAATTGAGAGAAGAATCACATCCACCATTATACCCTAGAGCAAAGACATCTCGTTTGTCCGCTGCGTTGCTTCTATTGAATCTCCAAGCAAAATATAAATGGAGTGATACAAGTGTTACATCTTTATTTGGCTAAAGAAGATTGAATTATTTTTTATTTAACTAAGTGTGTACTTGTGTAAGTTAAAAGTTTTAGCTGAATAAGCGATTGTATTTCATGTTATGAAAATTCATTTGGTTATATGCAAGGTATTGCGCAAACTACTCCCAGAAGGAAATGGCATGCTAGAGACGAGAGCCGAGGCACGCAAGATGTTGAATGCAATGGGAATGGACTATACACAACATCACGCGTGGCAAATCTCCAAAGCATGTGAATATTAGATGTCAGATGAGAGGTGGTTAAATAATAGCCTTGTGTGGCACTTCCATGCGTGGCTTTACCAGGCCGAACAATTTTGGCGCTCGTTTTTTTGAATTTTGAATTAAAAAAATTTGCGTGGCACTGCCACGCGCAGTGCCACCAGAAAAAAAAAAATTCAATGCCGGACCCACCTCCAGCCTGGATTAGACCGGCAGGGTCCTCGAAAAAATTTTGGCGTGGATGTACCACACGTGGCAGAGCCATGCAAAGGAAAATGTGATAATTTTGATTAAGTATCGGGTTCGCGTGGCAGTGTCGTGGGGCAAAACGCCCATATGTGTAGTTGTGTGCAGTGCCCAGTTGTAGGCACTTCAATAGCTTTGTTTGAAGCAAGGCTTGAATGCCAATCATCATTAACAAATATGAGCCACACAATTAAATTATTCTAGCAAGCATAATGACATAATGTATACGTGAGCATTGTTATGGAAATGATAGCAATCTTACCAAAGATAGTCTAGAAGGTTTCCTTTCGTAATCGTGACTCTTCAAAATGTGTTCAAGAATCTCCACATAGCAATGTCCAAGCGAGGAGAGAGAGAGAGAGAGAGAGAGAGAGAGAGAGAGAGAGAGGGAGAGAGAGAGGGAGAGAGGGTAGGAAGAGTGAAATTAGGGTAGTGTCAACTTCCTTCATATAGAGATCACAGTACATTTTGGTACACTGGGTGCTTGATAATGCCCACCGTTAGATCGTATCCCAATAATGTGCACTGATCGTAGCCATTCAAGGAAACCAAGTTTTCCACCACAAGACTCCAATTTTGAAAAAAACTTTTTTAAGGGGTCATATCTCTAAGTTTAACATGGTAAGGCATTTAGTTGGTTTGGTATCATAAGGGAAAAACCTATCTATAATGTTTCGAAGAGCGAATAAAACATAATAACCATATAGTAGAGTCCATGTGAGAGAGAGAGAGAGAGAGAGAGAGCATTTCCTCCCCTTCCTATCATTTGTGTGGTCAAGGCCCTACTGTTTTGCATGTATGTAACTGTTATTTGTAGAAGATGAATGCTTGATTTTTGTTATTGTTTAATCATACTATCACAATCACAAATCATAATTAGTTACCTTCTAGTACTTAATTAGATTAGGTTTTTATGATTTTCCTATGCCATACTTGGCTTCCCTCCACTCAAATGTTGACGTTCTTCAATGTTATCATATTGCTTTGAAGGCAAATAAGAATATTTTTGTTTTTGTCATCCTTACTGAATTCTTCCGAGTCAAGGACTGAACCCCTATTTTATTCACTAACTTGACATTTAGACCCTGCGACATTAAAAGTCCCAAAGAAAGGCCTTAAGTGATCATCGAGTTGGACTTACGAGAGTTGAAGTTTTAAGTGATGAACTAGCATGCATTCGTGAAAGCATTAAGGACGTGGAGCTTGTCCAAGTTGTTTTTAATGGCTTGTTGGATGATCATGCTAATTTGGTGCAAAGTCTTGCTATTCAAAAAACATTGCCAAGTATGGAGGACTTGCAAGTGGTCTTGGTGGCTGAAGAGTTTAGACTCCAAGCATATGACATATGACATTTCACATATTACATTTTGTGAGGTGTATTATTCATCATTGATGGCATTTGAAGGTGACCAGAAGGTGATCTACATGGCCAATGATGGAGAGTGTGCAATCAAAGGAATCGGCACAAATCCTATTTCCCTCTTTACTAATAGGAATGTGAATTTGAAGGATGTTTCATTGATTCCATTATCACTAAAGACCTTCTTAGTCTGATTCAAATGTTTGACAAGGAATTCAAAGTCGAGTTTGATGGTGATGCTTATTTGATCAAAAAAAAAAGATGAATTGATTGCAAAAGGGAAGAGGCAAGGTAAGTTGTTCACACTTGATGCTTGTGTTTTTTCTGACCAATTTGGATGTATGGCAAAGGAGCAACTCTTAATGCAAGAGGTATGGCACAAGAGATTGGGGCATCTCAACTACAAGTCATTGGAGGTGATGGCAAGGAGGCAAGTTGGTTTTGGTCTTCCCAAATTTTTTAACAAGCTTGAATCATGTTTATGAACAATGTGCTTTATCAAAGTCACATAGGTTAACTTACAAGAGATCTATATCAAGGTTAAGTCAGCCTTTTCAACTTGTGCATTCGGATATTCATGGTGTTACTACAATAAGCAATGGAGGTGCTAAGATGTACGTGACTTTTACTGATGATATTAGTAAGTTTTACTGGGTGTATCTACTAAAGAGCAAAGATGAGGTGTTTGATGTCTTTGTCAAGTTCAAGATTGCAAGGGAGGTCCAATTTTCTACAAACATCAAGTGCTTGAGGAGTGACAATGGTGGTGAATACATTTCTACCAAGTTCAAAGCATTTTGTGATGGTTAGGTGCAAATCTTCCTAAATTCTTTTGCGATCAAGCTTTGTTGTCTGCTAATTTTCTATGCAATAGATGACTGAGTGTGGTATTGGATGAAAAAACCCCTTTTCAGGTCTTGTTTCGTAGGAGGTCGAGTGTCAAGTTTTTCAAAACTTTTGGATGCATTTGCTATATCAACATTACTCTTGATGAGAGCATCAAAGTGAAGCCAAGTGGCAAAGATACTTTGGATCTATTTTTGCAGGATATTGAAGAGTCAAGTAAGGTCAATGGAGCATCAAGGAGGTGTTGTTCAAGTTTACTTTACTTGTTCTATCTCATGTTTGAGCAATTTCATGTGAATGTGTGCAAATTGTCAAGATGTCGTGAAAATAGTCACATTGTTTTGCATCATTTTGATGTTGGAGTTGTACTAGCATTCTTGGTTGGTTTTTCTAATGGAAATGAAGGTAAGAGAGGCTCATTATGTCACTCATCGATGGTCAAGTCATCAAGTGTTGAAGATATCTTGTGGCGAGATGGAGATGAGGCTGATTCATTGATTTTCATGGATGATATATATAAAGAAAGGACAAGGATGGAGGACACATGCAAGCATTGGTTGATTACTCACATTTATTGTTTTTTTGTTGTTATTTTCGTGAGAGTTCAAAGTTGGAAGCATAGAGGAATCGTTTCATTTACATTCTATTTGATTATTCATGTTCTAGTTACATCTTGACATGTAAAATTGATGTAAGAAATAGTGAAGCATCCAATATGGGCACTATTATCTATATCAATTATGAAAGCTATTATAAAACCATAGAAAGGAGGTCTGTACTTAGTATGGAGATCATTCTCAAGATGGATCAAAGTTGTATGGTTAAAACTATGAAAAGAGCAAGCATATTAAAGTGACATATCATTTTGTGAGAGAACAAGTCATGGCAAAGGAAATGCAGCTACAACATGTCTCATCAAGGGAGTGTGTGGCTGATATCTTCCAAAGCATTGGGGAAGGACTTGTTTCATTACTACAAAAAGCGCACATTCCGACATGTGGTTGCGACGGATTTCGGAAAATTTCATAAAATGTCGGAATCCGACATGTTGATATCCGACATCCATGTCGAACCCCCGTAAAGAAGAACTTCGGCAGCCTGCAATAGCTGGCGGGAATATAATTTAAAATGAGATGTCAGAATTCGATACTTACAAACTATGATGGATTCGGACATCTAACGTGGGTGTCGTGTGGCAAATTTTGGCTGAGCCTAACATTCCGTAAACTTTAAACACAATCCAACTACCCGGGTTCCGAAATCCAATAGCGTTCCGGAATGCATGACCCTTACGTTCTGGAATCTAGCTTTTCGGAATTTGGATCCATTCCGAAATGTAAGAATGTGATTGGAACGTAGCATTCCAGAAGGGGGTGCAGCTTAGGTCCATAGTATATACTTGAATACTCAAAGTTGAAACTTGAGGTCATGCCAATAGTGTGCATACAATCTTTGTGATACTGGTGCAAGCAGTCTTTGTAATAACATTTGAATTGTGAGTCAATATTATAAGTCAATATTCTCATTAGGACTTTCATATTTTATGATTTCCCAGTCGAGGGATCATGAGCTCACAATTTTGCACACTATGATCTAAATGAGAATGTTGTGAGTCATTGGAAGTCTATTCTCCCCCACTTAGTGACATGCTTGCACTAAGAGACTTACCTGATCTAATGTACATGTCCAACCATGGGTATGGGATGATCTTGGGAGACTTCCTATACCATGCCATCCTTACACCAAGTTGTTGGATTTTGGATTTGCCTAGCGAGAGGGGGGTCATAGCTCCAACTCTCCTAGGACTCCAATTGACGGGAAAACCAATTGATTGTGACATTGAAGGAACACAAACTTGATCATGGAGATTCAAGGGAACACTCCAAAATTGTGCTCCCTAAAATAATAATATCATCCAAAATATACACGCATCCATTGTGGTGGCAATGATATATACTAGTACGTGTAAAACACTCAAAAATAAGCTGAGTGAAGGAAGGAGGGATGGGTGGCAATAACTGCCAACGTGTAGAGCAAACTGCTTAAAAGGTTAACATGTGTCATGATGGAGGAAACTTGCATAAAGAGTGAACAACTAATACGTACGTGGGCCTTTCTCATTTGCTGCTGCATTCTATTGAAACAAATGGATTGGACGTACTGATGGGAAACGGGTGGTACTGGTAAACTTAGAAGCGGACGTTTGAGATAATTCAGTCTTGGCTACTGTAACGTGTTATAGACTGCTTCATATTGTAAAATTGACTTGGAGTTGTTTCAAGACTAATTAAAGGCAACAAGTTCTTTGGTGTATAGCGTCAAATCCTCATACTTTTGTGCAATTCTTATAATCTTCTTCTTTTTAGACTTAAGAAAAAGGGACCTTCTAGACAGTCAAGTCCTTTAACTTTATCATCTTCTTGACAACGGGCAAGTCCTTTGGTGCAAAAAGGAAAGATTCTTATTGCAATCTTCACCCTTCTACTAGTCAAAGATTATATGATAGCATTTGCTGCATTGCTACGAAGCTTGCCATGCATATAGCTCACACAAATATAAATACATTCAGCCATCTTGCATTAGCGGTATAATTGGCCTCTCCCTCCCGTGTCTCTAGTCAGCTTTAATTTTGAGCTTCCTCTTCAGTCTTCCGTGGAAAAAAACGTTGCCTTCGACTAGACCTGGATTTGCAAGATCGGATTGGAACAACTCAGACCTCTTCTCCCCTAAGTCTTTGCTATTGATCGCTTTGTGCTTTGTAATTTCAGCTACTAAGATGGCGTCGCATACTGGAATTGGAAGCCGGATGATTATGTCCAAGTCGGTAACATTCATGGCCACGTGCTTGCTTGTGCTTCTCATCTTTGTCGATGGTAAGTATCCTTTAGATTTAGATAGGGTGGCTGCAGAGTGCACAAGTAATTATAGACCTAAAGTTATGAGCACTCTCATATTGATTCACCCACATTTTTGAATATATGCATAGGATCAAGCAAGTGATTGATCAAAAGCTTATTCCAATATGGTAGACAATGAAAGATAGATAATCTTTTCACACCATTGATTGGCTTGGTCTCAGATTCAATCCAGAGCCTATGAAAATCTGCCATGGACATTCTCTTTGGAGGCATCCTTGTTTCCGTCTTTCCTCCAAATCCTCTTCTTTGTGTATGCCAAAACGAATGATCCTCATGCAAGTATTTGCGATGATTTTCATATACAAATTTGCTTAGATGACGTGAGTGTCGAGCATCAATATTCGGTCCACAAATGAGACACACGTGATATCCGGAAGTTGTAAAACCTCAAGAAATCAAATGTGATTCGTGTTACTTGTAGATCAAAAAATTAAACATAAATAGCAATTATAGAAAAAATAAATATATAGAAAATACAGATGATCTCATATTCTAATCACCTGAACAATCACCCAATCCTGGATAGTCATGCATTGTCCACATTAGAATTGCACGCAACAAAAAATTGTTGTCTTGTATTAGACGTGAGATGTCATACGCTTGGACACCCTTCCATAATAGCTCCAATTCTTCAACTAACGGTGCAAGGTAGACATCCATATTTCTTACTTTGTGTTTTCCAGGAATTAAAAGTGCTAACATGAGATGTCCTTTTTTTATAGTTAGCCAAGGTGGAATGTTGTAGTTGACCAACACCACTGGCCAAGTAGACCACGGGCTTGACATCTTGCCAAAGGAATTCATCCCATATGTTGCAAGTCCAAGTCTTATGTGTCTAGATTCACTTGCAAAACATGGATACTCTTTGTCAATGTGTTTCCATGCAGGAGCATCTGAGGGTACTCTCATAACCCCATATGAAGAACGTTGGCTAGCATGCCAATTCATCAATTCTGCAAGGGATTTGCAACGAAACAATCGTTGCAATCGTGGAATTATTGGAAAATGTCTCAACACCTTGCTTGGGATAGCGGTCCCTTGAAAATCATCTCGATATCGAGGAGTCTCACATATAGGACAATTTGTTAGTCTTTGATACTCACCACGATACAAGATGCAATCTTTTGGACAAGCATGATGTTGTGTATAGTCCATTCCCATTGCATTCAACATCTTGCATGCCTCGGCTCTCGTCTCTAGCATGCTATTTCCTTCTGGGAGTAGTTTGCGCAATACCTTGCATATAACCAAATGAATTTTCATAACATGAAACTTAATTGCTTATTCAACTAAAACTTTTAACTTACACAAGTACATACTTAGTTAAATAAAAAATTATTCAATCTTCTTTATCCAAATAAAGATGTAACACTTGTATCACTCCATTTATATGTTGCTTGGAGATTTGATAGAAGCAACGCAGCGGACAAACGAGATGTCTTTGCCCCAGGGTATAATGGTGTATGTGATTCTTCTCTCAATTTTGTTTTCTCGTCAGTCACAAAAGATTCGGTACCGTGTTCAGTGGGTTCTTTCATATTGTCATGATGCTCATAGACATCATTTATCAAGTTGTTCATAATTTCAACTCTATCTTGCATAGAACAATCATGTTCATCACTTGAACTTGATTTTGAGGAAGAAGAAGAGTTAGGTCGAGACCGATTTGTCTTTCAACATTGTTGTTCATCTATTCTCATCATGGCTCATAATCCCATCCATTCACGATGAGATAGTTGATCCATATGTGGCCCATTGTCTCCCAATCTTGTGGTGGATACATAATGTATGTGATCATCACTAGAACTAGATGACGATTCGTATTCCTTCAAACATGGGAAATCTAGGGACTGGTAGACCAACAACCCATAAGTTAATTGTGACTATAAGGGAATTGGGGCCCTTATGTGTACATGGTCATAATTAAAGGTTGTAGGCCTAAACACATGGTGGTGGAGTTGGTATGGGTCTATCAGTGAGTCATTAGGGAACTGGATGATGTGGCCCTGATAGGCTGCAGAGGTGTCCGATGAGGTGTCACAGTTCCCTACTAGTTGTGCATGGGCCTTGGAGGATATAAGTATACCTGCTGGGCTCTCACTAGTGTATGCTTAATTTTGTGATTAGTAGCTACATGCTGCTGGTGTGACTCCTCTTTCCATGACTATGATTGATCCATAGCTTGGGGGCTAGATCCATACAATCTAGGTTTGGTTGGGTTGGTTTATCCACCACATGTTCCCTTGTGTTGTAGCTTTGTATGGGATGCTTAGACTAGAATCATGTTGTGAGGACGTTATACCTATCTTCCTCACATAACTAACTCATGCAGTTGTGTTTTGTGGGGTGGCTGCAGGTAATAGCTGAGTGTCCTAAAACTTGCTTCGCTTTATGGTACTCTATACTGTAAGACTTTATAGAACTTTGTTTTTACCTGCTATGCTATAAATTAAAGGGTTCAAAGGGTTTGGTCTTGAATGGTCAAGGGAGACTATGTGAAATCTTTGTACTAGATCTCAATATGTTTAAGGTGTATGTGCCATTGATTCCTCTATAGAGGTGGAAGATAAACCAAGGTGTGGACTTTGCGACATCACAAAGATTTGAAGATGTCATACATAGACGAGGGATACAAAAAGACACTAATGTGTTTATTATATTGAGATTCTCCTTGCAAGATGGTTAGTCCAATATTAATATAGATATGAAATTAGGAATGAATGGAGTCCATTATGGCAATCTCGTAATGAATTATTGGAATAGGAAATGAGACATTTTCTTCTTTATTAGATAAAAGGTTTGGGAAGGTAACCAGTGCACCTCTATGCGGTTTGGAGGTCATACATGTGAAACATTAGAATGATGAGAGTGAGTGGCATACCTATGCTAACCATGTTTATTCAACCAAACTAGAAATTGGAGAAACGTTTACTGGATGACATTCAAATATTACATAGATAAGTGGTAAGCAATATTATTATGTTTAGTTTACTGCAGTCCTAGCTGAAGCGTCGAAACAAGAAAGTGGGGTTATACAGATATTGATTATTTTTCTTTTAGAATGATATGTATTTTCTCTTGTGTGTCCTCATTTGTGTTGTGGATTGAAGTTGATCTTCCAAAATTCGTTTCATGAAATGAACTCCTACCTATGTCATGATCACCACTTATTGGCGGACCTAATCTATATTAATGTTGTGTGGATGCATGTGAATTGGTTCCATCATCAATGAGGATCATATACCGAAGACTAATCCTAAAGTCTGTCATTTCAATGCACAAACCACAATGTGAGTATGGAGAGAAAGGATTGTTGGAAAACCTTTTTATGAAAGAGCTGAGAAAGGTCGAGCAGTATGAAATATGTGAGGCCAAGGCTAGAAAAAAGCCTTGCAAGAAAACTAGCGCATTGGCCACACCCACACCCAAAGATGTCCTAAGCCAAGCCTCATAGCCACTGAGCAACCTTTGATCTCAAGGGGTGGTAACAAGGGAAAGAGGATGCTAATGCACTTGAAGGTCATATGGAGGCTGGTACCAGTGAGTTCATGACCTCACTATGGGATAATTAAAACACTTCAAGCGCTTCCATCGAGCACCTTCGGGCACCTTTCTATGAACGTAATGGATACTTTGTGCCTGAGTCTGCTCACTTTTAGAACAAATTAAAAAGCAGAATAGGCATATGTTTTTTTCAAAAAAAACTTTTGTTGCCCATTCCAGCCTGCGCGTCAGAATGGTTGGAAAAGTCAAACTGCTCATTTTGCATGTCAATATGGAAGAAATTGCGTCATTTAATATGGAACATGTTAATATGGAAGAAATTGTGTCAGTTGGTGTATTGCTTTAAGTTACTCAGCTTTTTATAGCAAGATGTATTACCCATCACGTAATGTTGATTATGAAATTTAAACTCATAACCGCTAAAAAATTGGATAACTTCTGTTGATAAGCGGTCTTGTCAATTTCTCGAGTAGGCTAGGGCAGAGAATCAGAACTAAGGTGAGCACATGCAGTTCTTAATACCCGATCAACTAAAGTCGTGTGTTCCATTCACATGATATTATGACAATGCATTTAGTGTAGGTTTGTTTGAACTGACATTATAAAGCACTTGTTGATAGTACTTACAAAGACCTCGCCATTATATGGAATGTACGTCTCGAGATTTTATCAGGCTTGCAATGTACCAAGCCAAGCAATCATTGTCGGCAGTCTCGTTAGTGCAATCAATTGAAAATTCACCTTGTTGCATAGGACAGGCTTAGACCCATAAGTAAAACAGATTAATCAGCTGATATTTAACTTCTGAAACTCAAACGGAGCTCGTTTGGATCGTCGTTACATCACGTAATTAACGAACTTACTACTTATCTGTTCCAAAAGAGAACCTGACTTAAGACTATACATTCCTAGGTCATACAAGTGCCTCAAATTTATTTGGAATTTTTATGACTTATAATTATGCCTGGAATCGCTGTAACCCCACTCGCATAGATCAGGAACCTTATGATACTTACCATACATACGTGGTATTATAAATATAGCTTTCTAGGTACTATGTATTTAGTATTTAGTAGCAGAAGACCACTTCATAGTTGGTGCCTGTGGAGCAGCCATACACGGTTCCTGTAGTGTCAGTTGTGAAGGTGATGGTCTCAGGGCACACGTTCTTGAAGGTTTGAGTGCCTTGAGTAGGTGCGCGGGAGTTCGGCCCATCATGATTGTAGCAGCCATTTCCGGGGCCGCCAGTAAGAGTGTTGGGAGGCTGACAGAAGCTAGTGACGTTTGGGATGGAGCACTGAATGGTTTGTTTGAACTGACATTATAAAGCACTTGTTGATAGTACTTACAAAGACCTCGCCATTATATGGAATGTACGTCTGGAGATTTTATCAGGCTTGCAATGTACCAAGCCAAGCAATCATTGTCGGCAGTCTCGTTTGTGCAATCAATTGAGAATTCACCTTGTTGCATAGGACAGGCTTAGACCCATAAGTAAAACAGATTAATCAGCTGATATTTAACTTCTGAAACTCAAACGGAGCTCGTTTGGATCGTCGTTACATCACGTAATTAACGAAATTACTACTTATCTGTTCCAAAAGAGAACCTGACTTAAGACTATACATTCCTAGGTCATACAAGTGCCTCAAATTTATTTGGAATTTTTATGACTTATAATTATGCCTGGAATCGCTGTAACCCCACTAGCATAGATCAGGAACCTTATGATACTTACCATACATATGTGGTATTATAAATACAGCTTTCTAGGTACTATGTATTTAGTATTTAGTAGCAGAAGACCACTTCATAGTTGGTGCCTGTGGAGCAGCCATACACGGTTCCTGTAGTGCCAGTTGTGAAGGTGATGGTATCAGGGCACACGTTCTTGAAGGCTTGAGTTCCTTTAGTAGGTGCGCCGTTGTTGGGCCCATCATGATTGTAGCAGCCATTTCCGGGGCCGCCAATAAGAGTGTTGGGAGGCTGACAGAAGCTAGTGACGTTTGGGATGGAGCACTGAATGGTTTGTTTGAACTGACAATATAAAGCACTTGTTGATAGTACTTACAAAGACCTCGCCATTATATGGAATGTACGTCTGGAGATTTTATCAGGCTTGCAATGTACCAAGCCAAGCAATCATTGTCGGCAGTCTCGTTTGTGCAATCAATTGAGAATTCACCTTGTTGCATAGGACAGGCTTAGACCCATAAGTAAAACAGATTAATCAGCTGATATTTAACTTCTGAAACTCAAACGGAGCTCGTTTGGATCGTCGTTACATCACGTAATTAACGAACTTACTACTTATCTGTTCCAAAAGAGAACCTGACTTAAGACTATACATTCCTAGGTCATACAAGTGCCTCAAATTTATTTGGAATTTTTATGACTTATAATTATGCCTGGAATCGCTGTAACCCCACTAGCATAGATCAGGAACCTTATGATACTTACCATACATACGTGGTATTATAAATACAGCTTTCTAGGTACTATGTATTTAGTATTTAGTAGCAGAAGACCACTTCATAGTTGGTGCCTGTGGAGCAGCCATACACGGTTCCTGTAGTGTCAGTTGTGAAGGTGATGGGCATGAGTTAGTTATGTGAGTAGATAGGTATAACGTCCTCACAACAGGATTCTAGTCTAAGCATCCCATACAAAGCAACAACACAAGGGAACAAGTGGTGGATAAACCAACCCAACCAAACCTAGATCGTATGGATCTAGCTCCCAAGTTATGGATCAATCATAGTCATGGAAAGAGGAGTCACACCAGCAGCATGTAGCTACTAATCACAAAATCAAGCATACACTAGTGAGAGCCCAGCAGGTATACTTATATCCTCCAAGGCCCATGCACCACTAGTAGGGCACTGTGACACCTCACCGAACACCTCTGCAGCCTATCAGGGCCACGTCATCCAGTTCCCTAATGACTCATTGGTAGAGCCATACCAACTCCACCACCATGTGTTTAGGCCTACAACCTTTAATTATGACCATGTACACATAAGGGCCCCAATTCCCTTATAGTCACAATTAACTTACGGGTTGTTGGTCTACCAGTCCCTAGAGTGGACACGCTACCCGAGACCTATTGGGAGAGAGGGACGAGAGAAGGTGTCGTGTGTGAGAAACGAAAATTAGCTCTAAAGGAAGGAAAGACGAACACGAACGAGAAACGAAACACGAACAAGAAACGAAACATGAACAAGAAACGAAACACGAACGAGAAACAAAACGCGAACGAAAAATGTTCGTGCGTAACAGAATGAGCTATACGACTCTCTCCCTAAGCATGACTATGCCTATCAGACGAACAGAACGGTAGTGATAGAAATCACGGTCGTTCTTGATTACGTAGCCAAACTTTAATAAAATCATCAAAAGAATAATTTGTCGCGAAGCGCTAGACAAATTATTTGTCGCGGATGATTCGCGAAGAGCTAAACGGAGCTTCAACTAATAATCAGTCACGCACGATTCGCGAATGTCAAATCTAAATATTAGTCATGCTAAAACAGATTACCAAATTGAGTGACTAGAAAAGTCAGACAGAATGAATAATGACAAGCATAGCAATATTGACACAAATTTGAACGCAGAACAAAGAAATATTATCAGATTAAGTATATCAAATATACATGTCAATGATGTAGTAGAGCACAAGACAATAGCAGGCGAAACCGCGTGCTCTACAAAGCTTATTTCAATTTATAAAGGAATGCAACCTTAATACTGACAATAAAGAATCAATACACGAAACATCTACTTTGTCTATATCTCTCTGATAAGCTTCTGATGCTAATTTACACACTTGATCTTCAATCAATGATCTTTGATCATTCAATTTTGTCAGCCTCATCAAACTGAATACTCAAATGGTATCCAGTATATATACACAATATTACAAGTGTGCAGATGAAGAAAGTACAGAGTGGATGTGTTGTCTGTAGGAGATCATGGGTGGCTGCAATTGTTGTCCAGTCAGTTAGCATAGTTGCATGGGGTGAGCGTGAAAAGGGTGCGACATCAGCCTTTGCTAAAGTGAACGTTGTAACTAGAACACGTGTGAAAACACGGTGTCACGATTCTTTCGCCTTTTCTTCGCCTGTGAGAATTTGTATGTAAATATGCAGATTGCGCAACAACGTAAGTAATTATGTAGCATGAATGGAGGCAGATGAGTAGAGGAAATAAATCCAACGCCCCCCCCTTAATCTGGATCCATGAATGCCTTGACCTTCAGACTAAGCAATGCACAAAATTTGTTGTGTGGATTAATACTTAGTGCTTTCGTGAATATGTCTGCAACCACGTCTTGCGTTCTGTAGTACGTTAAGCTTACCTCCTTATTCAGAACCTTGCCCTTGATGTAGTGATATCTGATTTCAATGTGCTTACTCCTAGAATGAAATCTAGGGTTGGCCAAAAAGGCAATAGCACTATGATTATCACAAAATGAAATTGTAGGACTGTACTGATGCAGATTGACGTCTGACAGTAAATTTCTCAACCAAAACGCTTCCTTAATAGATCGAGAAGCAACAATGTATTCTGTTTCTATAGAAGAAAGTGCCATGGAGGTTTGCTTACGACTGTTCCATGAAATGGGACCGCCGAAGAAGAATGTAAATCCAGATGTGGACTGACGATTTTCTACATCTCCTCCCAAGATTGCATCAGAATAACCACTAAGCTGATGAAGATTGTCATTGCTAACATCTCCATAGCAGATGCACTTGTCTATGGTAGTTCGAATATATCTCATGACTTTTATGAGAGCCTTCCAATGTGTAATACCAGGATTGGCCATATATTGGCTAAGTGAGATTACTGCAAAAGAGATATTTGGTCTTGTACATACCATTGCGTAGGGATCCAAGTATCAATCGATACAGATACTCTCTCATCTCCTCCTCTTCCTGCTTGGTCTGGGGACATTGGTCCTTCGAAAAATGCAGGCCTGGATCCATTGGTGAGTGAGCTGATTTACAATTCATTAAATTGTATCTGTTAAGGACATTGTAAAGATACCTTTGTTCAGTGATGTAAATCAGTCGCTTTGTTCTGTCTCTGTGGATTTGAGTTCCCAGACAGAAGTGAGCTTCGCCCAAATCAGTCATGTCGAACTCTGAAAACAACATCTGCTTTGAATCCTTGACCATATTGGTATTGTTGCTGAAGAGCAACATATCATCCACATATAAGGTGATGATAATAAAGGATTGTTGTATTGACTTGGAATAGACGTTGCAATCAGCAGTGCTTGGTTTCAATCCTTGTTCAATGAGAAATGTGTTGATCCTCTGAAAACAAGCTCTGGCAGACTGTTTCAAGCCGTATAGTGCTTTGTGGAGTTTACAGACATGATTCTTCTTACCTTCTAGAACCTATATTTTGGGCTGGATCATGTAGATATCTTCTTGTATAACTCCATTCAGATAGGCTATTTGTACTTCAAGTTGATGCACTTCAAGGTCGGCAGCTGCAGCATAAGCCAGGATTGTATTTGATCTTAAAGATCCATTTGCAATCAATGATGTTGCAGCCAAGAGGAGCTTCGACTAATGACCATGTCTGATTCTTGAGTAGAGAGGAATACTCTCTGTCCATAGCTTCTCTCCAGAGATCAGAGTTGAAAAAACAAAACGTTTCTAATTACAAAGCCTTGCTAGCCTTCAGCCCTCAGCCCGATGAAGACATTCACGAACTCGAAGATCTGAAGAAACGAAGACGAACGGTTCGTGAACACAAAAGTCAAAGGAGACGAAGACGAACGATTCGTGAACACAAAAGATCCACAAACGAGATTCCTTTGCGGTCCAGTATGAGAGAAAGACATACGAGCAAAACAATGAGTACCAGCTAAGGCCACGCAAATACCTAGAAGTACACAGATCTGATCTGCTGGCATGTCGTCAGCAGATACTTCCTAGGTCGTGGCCACTGCATGGGTATGCACGTAGTGCTCAAAGAATCAAAGCAAAAAAATCAATAGATGATATTGTAGCCTTCGTGCACATATCAATTTGTGTTGTGTCTGATCTCGAATGCAAATGTTTATGCTGTTAATCGCGTGTCTGAGTTTCTTCTTGTTCATTTTGAATTTCTCAGTTTGGTTGAAACTATATTGAATGTTGTATTACTTTTATGAACATAGATCAGTAGTGATGGACTACACTCTGGAGGACTGTAGGAGTGATTCAGCTGGCAGTGTCCAGTGATCGCATCTTAACTCCATCCGAGACGAAGAGAGTCGTGCTTGATTCCCTTCGTGAAAGTTTCGCGAATCTGATGAATTCATCAGTCATCACAACCAACAAGAGTCTGGTTGGCTGAGTGCCTCTTCGACTATCATCGGTTCATGTATCAAGAGACATGCAGACTCAAGAGTATACCTTGTGGGTTGTGTGCACACTCGGCTTGATCTTCTGAGAGGATTTGACTGATGAACCGCTCCTGGGACTTGTTGTTGGGCTGAAGCAACATCTTTGTCTGATTCATTGTCTCGAAGTGGGTCAACAATAGACATGCCTAAGCCAAAAGCTCGGATTGTCATGTCAACAGCAGGTGATGAAGGTTCTTCTTGAACAATATCCTTGCCTTTGAGGTCGGTGAACTGATCCTTGATAAAGACTTTATCCTGGCTATACAAGATTTGCTGGGTATCAGGACCATACAGCTTAGAAGTATTATGAGATGAAGTATATCCGATTAGGATGGCTTGAGACCTTTGAAGTCTTATTTCTTTCTCGTGTTTTTCGGGATCTGCGCGTAGGCAATACACCCAAACACTCTTAGGTTCTTCAAAGAGCCTGTCCACACCTCATGGAGTGTCTTGCCTAAGAGGGCCTTGGTCGAACATCTGTTCTGGATGTAACCTGTAGTGGAGACAGCTTCAGCCCAGAATCTCTTGGGCAATGACGCATGCACTAGCATACATTTGGCAGATTCAACCAGGGTATGGTTTTTGCTCTCTACTAAGCCATGAGATTGAGGACTATAAGGAGTGATGAATTGCTGCTGAATGCCTTGGCCTTGGCAGTACTCCTTAAACTCAATAGAGATATATTCTCCACCATTGTCTGACCTGAGGGACTTGATTGTCCTTCTAGTCTCCTTCTCTGCATGCTCCTTGAAGATTCTGAAGCTTGTGATTTCTTCTTTATAAAATACACCATAGTCCTTCTTGAAAAATTCATCAATAAAGGTTATAAAATACTTGGCATCCTTCAGCGAAGGATTTTCATCGGGCCACAAATATCGGAATGTACAACGTCTAGCAATCCTCTAGCAATATGCTAATGGCTTGATTTAAATGGTTTCCTAGTCTATTTACCAACTAGACAGTCTTGACAGACAGGTAACTCGACTTTTTCACAAGGATAGTCGAGATCAAGAACAATAGATTGTCTAGACATTTGTTGTATATCAGCATGATTTATATGACCAAGTTTGTAATGCCAAAGTAAACCTTTATTTGCATGAATAGAAGTACTGAGAGCCTGACTAAAGGCAGAAAAGCAATGACTTAATTTATAGAAGTATCCATGCCTCTGTCCGAGTGCTAGGATCTTGCCTATCCTATCAACTACTTTGCACTAATCACATTCGAATTCTACTCTATGTCCTAGATCTGTGCTTCTGATGACAAAGAGTAGATTTGTAGATAAATTTGGTACATACAGTACTTTTGAGAGTAGCTTAGACTGATCATTTGCAAAGCTTAATCTTATAGTGCCTTCACCTTTAATAGCTTGTGTGCTATTGTCACCAAGGTAGACATATTTCTGGGTACTGTAAGGTGTATAGGACTTGAGACAGCCAATGAGGCTAGTCATATGTTGAGTGGCTCTGGAATCCAAGAACCAAGAACTGTTGCCAGATGCTCTTTGATGGCTGGTCATGAAGGCACCATGATCCGCTCTTGAATAGGCTGTGGAGCTTCTGCATCTGCATTTGCCACTTGATTCGACTACCCCTTGCTGCTGTTCTTCGCTTGAAGTATCCGGCAGTCTTGAATTTCGTGGTTGTTTCGCTATCCCTTGGGAATCCATGTGGTAGAAATAGTCTAAGTGATAGGAGAAACTATCAGTGATTTAAGTATGAAAATCTGATGCTGGAACTACAGAACAAGAAAACAATTACTCTATCGGCTAGTAGAGTCTTGTCCCATAGAAGCTTATCAAGCTATGGAAATAGCTCTAATACCATGTTGGGAGAGAGGGACGAAAGAAGGTGTCGTGTGTGAGAAACGAAAATTAGCTCTAAAGGAAGGAAAGACGAACACGAACGAGAAACGAAACACGAACGAGAAACAAAACGTGAATGGAAAATGCTCGTGCACAGCAAAACGAGCTATACGACTCTCTCCCGAAGCATGACTATGCCTATCAAAACAAACAGAACGGTAGTGATGGAAATCATGGTCGTTCTTGATTACGTAGCCAAACTTTAATAAAATCATTAGAAGAATAATTTGTCGCGAAGCGCTAGACATTTATCTATCGTAGATGATTCGCGAAGAGCTAGACGGAGCTTCAACTGATAATCAATCGCGAATGATTCGTGAAAGACAAGGCTAAATGTTAGTCATGCTAAAACAGATTACCAAATTGAGCGAGTAGAAAAGTCAGACTGACTGAATAATGACAGGCATAGCAATATTGACACAGATCTGAATGTAGAACAAAGAACTAATATCAGATTAAGTATATCAAATATACATGTCAATGATGCAGTAGAGCACAAGACAATAGCGGGCAAAACCGTGTGCTCTACGAAGCTTATTTTAATTTATAAAGAAATGAAACCTTCATACTGAAAATAAAGAATCAATGCATGAAGCATCTACTTTGTCTATATCTCTCTGATAAGCTTTTGATGCTAATTTACACACTTTATGTTGAATCAATGATCTCTGATCAATCAATTTTGTCACCCTCGTCAAACTGAATACTCAAATGGTATCCAGTATATATACACAATATTACAGGTGTGCAGATGAAGAAAGTACAAAGTGGATGTGTTGTCTGTAGGAGATCGTGGGTGGCTGCAATCGTTGTCTAATCAGTTAGCACAGTTGCATGGGGTGAGCGTGAAAAGAGTGAGACGTCAGCCTTTGCTAAAGTGAAAGTTGTAACTAGAACACGTGTAGAAACACAGTGTTGTGATTCTTTCGCCTTTTCTTTGCCTGTGAGAATTTGTATGTAAATATACAAACTACGCAACAACATGAGTAAATATGCAGCATGAATGGAGGCAGATCAAAATGGGATTTAGGAGAGTAGAGGAAATAAATCCAACAAGACCAGTCATGGACATGACATTCTTCCCCCCTTATTAAAGTTTTGTCCTCATAACTTAAAACTGAGAAAGTTCCTTCGTAAGCTTCCTTCCTGTTCCCATGAATTGTCATCGTCCGTACATCCCCTCCATCGAACCAGATGCTCGGTAGCTATACGATTTCTCAATCGTTTAGTTCTTGTATCCAAGATCTTTTCGGGTTCAAGACGAGATACACCCAATGATTCATCCAACAGGTCCAACTAATCTCCAGATCCAAGATGCTCTCCTTCATGCAGACTCTCTTTGAGATGAAATACGGGATGCACTTGTGATCCTTCCAAGAGTTCCAATTGGTAAGCTAAGGATCCGATCTTTTTCAAGATTTTAAACGGTCCTCTATATCTAGAAGACTTTTTATAAGGCTTGTCGGTACACATTACACTTGAATCCTTCAAGATTCTCAAATATACCCAGTCTCCCACTTGGAAGTCTCTCAGTAATCTTTTCAGATTTGCATAATGTGTGTCCCTATCCTGGGCACTCTGGACATTTTCACGTGCAATTTGTAGCATTTTCTGCATATCGTGTAGGAAATGCGCTACTTTCTGAAACTTGATCAACCAAGTCTCAACCGCGATGGGTGACCTAGGCTCAAAACTGTACATAAGCATGAACGGGCTATAACTGGTAGCCGAATGCTTACTACTATTATAGGCAAACTCGATCATTGGAAGGTACTTTTAACAATCAGATTGTCGTCTAGAAACATATGCCCGAAGCATTTGTTCCATCGTCTGATTTGTTCTTTCCGTCTGTCCATCCATCTCAGGATGATCAGAAGAACTTGGCCAAGCTCAGTGTCATCTCTAGTTTAGGGAATACGGCTGACCACAAGTGACCGGTGAACTTCGGATCGCGATCGCTCACAATATCACTTGGTAATGTGTAAAGCCTAAACAAACGCTCTACAAATATTTGAGCTACATCAGAAGCCTTCACGGTGGTCTTTACCGGAATAAACATAGTCAATCTGGTAAGACGGTCAATCGTAACCCAAATTGCATCATGTTGTTTATTCGTCGGCGGTAACTCAACCACGAAATCCATGGAAATATTATCCCATCTCTTATCAGGGATATCCAATGGATGCAACAAACCGCCAGCCTTATGGTGTTCAGCTTTATTCAACTAGCATTGGTCACACTTGACCACATAAGATTCTACAAAGGGCTTGAGTTTTGGCCAATAAAAATCCCTTCGCACCAAATCCAATGTACGATGTATGTCAGGATGTCCTGCGCATGGTGAGTCATGACATTCATAAAGAATTTTATTTTTAACAACATCCACATCAGGCACACAAACGTTCCCTTTTATGAACAATAGTCCATTGCAGATAGAGAAGTCACATTAGAGTCACTTAGAGCCCGACGAGGGCCTTTGAAAAAAATGCTTTTTTATTTTTTTTCTTATTTTTGTTGCCATGTGGACCAATTGAAACCTTAGCTTCGGGGTTCTACGTAACGTAGATTTTTCCAAATATGCTTATTTCTATGTCTCATATATCCACTCATTCCTCCAGTCTTGACATTGATCCTGCTTCAATGGATTCTGATCATCTCATAGTGTTCTCACACCTAGATTGTATCCAATCCACAACACCTTGTGAAAATCCTATCCCAAGCTCTATCCATCTCATGATGTCACCACATACAGATATTGTGCATCCCATCACACTCGACGTAAATAGTACAGATTCTTCTATCTTAGCTATGCCATTAAAAAAAAAGAACACGACTTGGACGCATTTTGACAAAATTTGAAAAAGAACAAAGTTTTTTACGTACTATCGACTTGTCCAAAAATGTTTTAAATTCGTTCACCGAATCTCCCTTTCCTCCTCATCTACATGCATTAGTTAATCCGTTTGATAGAAAGAAATATTCTCGTTGGCCTGATACGTTACCACTACCATTATGTGGGACATCATTTTCATATTGGGGTCATATGTACATAATTAAACCTAGTGATCAATTTTCTAATGCCGGATTAGATTCATTCTCTTTGACTAGCATTGATGTCCCTTTGAATAGTGTTGTCACATTAATGCCATATGCAGGACCTCAATATGATTGGGGTGATTGGCATGCTCTATGTTGCCACCAATGGAGAATGCAAATATGTGGTTGAAACTCCAATGCTTCTTCTTTGGAAGAGAGGCGCATGCAAGAAAAAATTGTTTCAAAAGCACATCGTATGTACATCGATGGGCGTCCAAAAATACATGGAAACATCGCTGCATATATAAATAGTTCTACTTGTCATCCTTCATTGACTAATTGTGACTTTGAAGAATGCATCAATGGAAAAGAAGATTATTTTTCTAGACATGTTCAAGCTACATATGTAATGGTTTGTGAGATCAGACCTATTAAATGTGGTGAAGAACTATTCATCAACTATAGCTTCAGTTGTCCTCTACCAAGATGTGTACAAAAAGTTTTGAGCCAAGCACAACCATGTGCGTTGTAAATACCAAAAGTACATTCTTTTCATTTGAGTTCAATTTGGATGTCTTATTTGACTTTCAATTTAGATATGATGTTTCCTTTGGATGTCTTATTTAAGTTCACATTTGATATGAGGTTTGATGTTAAGCTTTTACAAATAATGCTCAATTATCAATGTCTTGTTTCAATTTTAATTATAATATAATGTTTGATTAAGATGTCTGATATAAGATTCAAATTGGATATGATGTTTGATGTTTAGGTTTTAAAAATAGTGTTCAATTTTCATGTCTTGTTTAAGTTTCAATTTGAATATCATGTTTGATTCTGATGTCATATTTAAGTGTCAATTTGAATGATGCTTAGTGTTTAGGTTTTAACACAAAATATTCAACTATATCAAAACTATATACAATAGTTTTAATCTAATTAGTTATACATTCTTGATATTCAATATTTGAATTATAAGATGATATCTTTTATTTGAGAACGTGAATAGCCTTAATAGTGGTATTTGTGTTTTTTTTAAATAATGTTCAATTTTCATATCTTGATTTAAGTTCCACTTTGTATAAATTGTTGTTCAATTTTGATGTCTTATTTGTTTTCCCATGTTTGAAGGAATACAAATCATCATCTAGTTCTAGTGATGATCACATACATTATGTATCCACCACAAGACTGGGAGACAATGGGCCACATATAGATCAACTATCTCGTCGTGAACGAATGGGATTACGAGCCATGATGAGAATAGATGAACAACAATGTCGCAAGACAAATCGGTCTCAACCTAACTCTTCTTCTTCCTCAAAATCAAGTTCAAGTGATGAACATGATTGTTCTATGCAAGATGAAGTTGAAATTATGAACAACTTGATAAATGATGTCTATGAGCATCATGACAATATGAAAGAACCCACTAAACACGGTACCGAATCTTTTGCGACTAACGAGAAAACAAAATTGAGAGAAGAATCACATACACCATTATACCCTGGACCGAAGACATCTCTTTTGTCCACTGCGTTGCTTCCATTGAATCTCCAAGCAAAATATAAATGGAGTGATACAAGTATTACATCTTTATTTGGATAAAGAAGATTGAATAATTTTTTATTTAACTAAGTGTGTACTTGTGTTATGAAAATTCATTTGGTTATATGCAAGGTATTGCGCAAACTACTCCCAGAAGGAAATAGCATGCTAGAGACGAGAGCCGAGGCACGCAAGATGTTGAATGCAATGGGAATGGACTATACACAACATCATGCTTGTCCAAAAGATTGCATCTTGTATTGTGGTGAGTATCAAAGACTAACAAATTGTCCTACATGTCAGACTCCTCGATATCGAGATGATTTGCAAGGGACCGCTATCCCAAGCAAGGTGTTGAGACATTTTCCAATAATTCCACGATTGCAACGATTGTTTCGTTGCAAATCCCTTGCAAAACTGATGAATTGGCATGCTAGCCACCGTTCTTCATATGGGGTAATGAGAGTACCCTCAGATTCTCCTACATGCAAACACATTGACAAAGAGTATCCATGTTTTGCAAGTGAATCTAGACACATAAGACTTGGACTTGGAAGAAATGGGGTGAATTCCTTTGGCAAGATGTCAAGCACGTGGTCTACTTGGCCAGTGGTGTTGGTCAACTACAACATTCCACCTTGGCTAACTATAAAAAAAGGACATCTCATGTTAGCACTTTTAATTCCTAGAAAACACAAAGTAAGAAATATGGATGTCTACCTTGCACCGTTAGTTGAAGAATTGGAGCTATTATGGAAGGGTGTCCAAGTGTATGACATCTCACGTCTAATGCAAGACAACAACTTTTTGTTGCGCGCAATTCTAATGTGGACAATGCATGACTATCCAGGATTGGGTGATTGTTCAGGTGATTAGAATATGAGATCATCTGTATTTTCTATATATTTATTTTTTCTATATTCGCTATTTATGTTTAATTTTTTGATCTACAAGTAACACGAATTACATTTGATTTCTTGAGGTTTTACAACTTCCGGATATCACGCGTGTCTCGTTTGTGGACCGAATACTGATGCTCGACACTCACGTCATCTAAGAAAATTTGTATATGAAAATCATCGCAAATACTTGCATGAGGATCATTCGTTTCGGCATACACAAAGAAGAGGATTTGGAGGAAAGACAATAACAAGGATGCCTCCAAAGAGAATATCCATGGCAGATTGGCACAGGCTCTGGATTGAATCTGAGACCAAGCCAATCAATGGTGTGAAAAGACTATCTATCTTTCATTGTCTACCATACTGGAATAAACTTTTGATCAATCACTTGCTTGATCCTATGCATATATTCAAAAATGTGGGTGAATCAATATGAAAACACTTGGTGGGCAAAAAAGATAGTATTAATGCAAGACGAGACCTACAAGAATCAAAGACAAAAAAAGAGTACTGGCCAAAACCCCGTACGGATGGAAATACTCATATCATTCAAAGAGCCCCTTGGATTCTTACCAAGGAAGAGTACAAGTATGTACGATCAGTCATTTGCAAGATGAGATCACCAACTGGTTTTGCTCATTCACTACGAACATCATTCACAGCAGTAGGAAAACTTCATGGTCTTAAATCTCATGATTGGTTGAAGATGCTTGAGTACATATTTTCAATGTGTGTTCGTGGTTGTGTAACTGATCAACTTCGCGATACCATTTACATATTAGCATCCATTGTCAGGTACTTACATTTCTTTCACTCACGTTTTATGCTATTGCATATTAATTTTACCTACGAATTCGATCAAGTCATATGATGATCATATACTACAAATATGGTGTAGATGGATGTGTGACAAGGAGATTCTTGAGATAGATGTGGAGAAAAAACATGAAGATATAGTGGAGGCTGCATGTATGCTTGAGAGAGATTTTCCAACCTCCATCTTGGACATACAAGTGCATCTGCTTGTGCACTTGGTCCAAGAAATTGGTATTGCCGGTCCTGTGCACTCAAGGTACAAAATATATTATTTTGGCTTTTGTGGCTTCAATATATTTAGAGTCATTCTTTTTATGTCATTGAACATTGCTCTTATCATGCAATAGATGTTTCTAGGTGAATGTTTTTTTTGGAGAGATTCATGAAAGTTTTGAAAGATTTTGTGCATCAAAAGGCAAGACCAGAGGGAAGTATGGTCAAGGGGTGGTTAGAGCAAGAATCTCTTATTTATGTCACGGAATTTTTGCTTCAAATACATCCGTCTCTCCATGGCTATGGAATGATGAGGAGAACAATGAGGTAAACGGTGAAAAACCCCAAGGTATGGGTGCGCCTAAGAAAATGACACCTTTTCTTAGAGAAAAAATTTCTACTTTCATGCTCTATAATTCTGGAGTGATGGATAAGTGGTTGGAATTATATGAACAAGAGAAGAAAAAAAGAACGCTGGCTAGAAATAGACACCGACATAATAGACATAGGGGTCATGCAGCACCTTCACGTTATGTTGAGCCATTGTCCAACCAATGCACCATAGAATGGATGGTTGACACACTCCAACAAGCAAGATCAAATGGACAAGTCATATCTGACATGGAATGGGACTTTGCAAGAGGATGTGATTGGAAGGTTTGTTTATTGTTTATTGTCTATTTTTTTTTATAAAATACAATGTAGCTTGTATAATGATTAATTTTGTCTTAATTACAATTAATATGGGCATATGGTCAAAAGTATAGTGCAATGTGGGCATATGGTCGTCATCATCGCGTTGAAGGAGTTGATATAAAATGACGAACTTATGATTGTGGTGTTATGGCATCTTTTAATCAAGAAAGTCAGTGTAGTGCACGAGACCAAAATCCAAATCTCTGGAGAGCTTGAGTATGTAGGAACTATTCAAGATATTTATGAAGTGTGTTTTGGTGAAAATGGAAAATACTTTTTGTTTGATGTGAAATGGTTCAAAATCAATTATCAAGGCTCAAATGCAACAGTGAAAGAGATATAGTGGATTTTTTGCTATCGATTCAACCAAGACGTTTAGCATGGATTATTCAGACACATTGGTGTTGCCTCGTCATTGTGAACAGGTGTGTCACATGACATTCATTTTTTCCCAATCATAATCAGTAACATACACTATTTCATTACAATTAAATATTCATGTGGACCTTAGTTTCCTGTTGGAACAATTTTCTTAACTTAACATTGTTAAATGTACTGATATTTTTTCAACCGGATCGACTAAAGAACAAGTGGTGGTATGTTGTTCAAGTAAAGCCACGCGCCAGACATGTATTTGGAAATGCATACATTGAGAATGAAATGGAGGACTTGAATATTGACAACACAAACATGGTTAATGCGGATATAGAAATATCTCCAAGTTCTCAAAATATTATAGAAAATACTATAAATGAATCGAACGATTCTGACACAAACGACAATATTGAGAGAGGGTCCGATTACTATACTGATGATGAAAATCATCTAAGCGGAGATGAGTTGCAAGATGTATTGGCTGATGAATTTGAATCTTGTGATGATGAATAAATTATATATATATATATATATATATTACAATCATTTTTGTGATAAAATGATAGTTTATGTAACTATTGCATCTTTATAATACATTCTTGCATTTTTCAAATTTATCTTGATCTCAATCTACCAATCACTTCTGATTCATTTTAAATCAAATGCTTTCAATGCAATCTATATCTTATTTAAGATCTAGCAAAAATTGATTGACCAAAGAAAACAATTAGTGAGCATATGTTGATCATTTATATTCGCTTCAAAAACATTTTTCTTCTGAAACATCCTTACTATACTTAAAATCTATTAAAGCAATATATCTTCATATCTTTACTCTGGTCGAAGCACAATATTGATTTCGTCAGAGCACAATAATTTGACATAATGATCATTTGATTTTTAATTCACAATCATGATCACATAATAATCATTTTATTATTAGTCCACACTTATTTAAAGCTTAAAAAAAAAAAATATTTTGCCATGCATGGCATTATAAAACGACAATTCCCTGGAATTTTCTTTGGAGATTTACCACGCATGGCAGATCTCCAAAATTACAACAAATATATTTTGACATGCGTGGCAATATAAAACTACAATTCTCTAGAATTTTCTTTAGAGATTCGCCACGCGTGGGAAATCTCCAAAGCATGTGAATATCATATGTCAGATGAGAGGTGGTTAAGTAACAGCCTTACGTGGCACTTCCATGTGTGGCTTCACCAGGCCGAACAATTTTGGCGCTCATTTTTTTGAATTTTGGTTTGAAAAAATTTGCGTGGCACTAGCACGTGTGGCAGTGCCTCCAGAAAAAAAAAATTCAATGCCAGACCCACTTCCAGCCTAATTTGACCAGCAGGGTCCTCGAAAATCTTTTGGCGTGGATGTACCACACGTGGCAGAGCCATGCAAAGAAAAATGTGATAATTTTGATTCACATGGTAGCGTCGCGTGGCAAAACGCCCATATGTGTAGTTGTGTGCAGTGCCCAGTTGTAGGCACTTCAATAGCTTTGTTTGAAGCAAGGCTTGAATGCCAATCATCATTAACATATATGAGCCACCCAATTAAATTATTCTAGCAAGCATAATGGCATAATGTAGACGTGAGCATTGTTATGGAAATGATAGCAATCTTACCAAAGATAGTCTAGAAGGTTTCCTTTCGTAATCGTGAGTCTTCCGAATGTGTTCAAGAATCTCCACATAGCAGTCTCCAAGAGAGAGAGAGAGAGAGAGAGAGAGAGAGAGAGAGAGAGAGAGAGGGAGAGAGGGAGAGAGGGTAGGAAGAGTGAAATTAGGGTAGTGTCAACTTCTTTCATATAGAGATCACAGTACATTTTGGTGCACTGGGTGCTTGATAATGCCCATCGTTAGATCGTATCCCAATAATGTGCACTGATCGTAGCCATTCAAGGAAACCAAGTTTTCCACCACAAGACTCCAATTTTGAAAAAAGCTTTTTTAAGGGGTCATATCTCTAAGTTTAACATGGTAAGGCATTTAGTTGGTTTGGTATCATAAGGGAAAAACCTATCTAGAATGTTTCGAAGAGCGAATAAAACATAATAACCATATAGTAGAGTCCATGTGAGAGAGAGAGAGAGAGAGAGAGAGAGAGAGAGAGAGAGAGAGAGAGAGAGAGAGAGAGAGAGAGAGAGAGAGAGAGAGAGAGAGAGAGAGAGAGAGAGAGAGAGAGAGAGAGAAAGCATTTCCTCCCCTTCCTATCATTTGTGTGGTCAAGGCCCTACTATTTTGCATGTATGTAATTGTTATTTGTAGAAGATGAATGCTTGATTTTTGTTATTGTTTAATCATACTATCACAATCACAAATCATAATTAGTTACCTTCTAGTACTTGATTAGATTAGCTTTTTATGATTTTTCTCTGCCATACTTGGCTTCCCTCCTCTCAAATGTTGATGTTCTTCAATGTTATCATATTGCTTCGAAGGCAAATAAGTTCATTTTACATCTTGACATGTAAAATTGATGTAAGAAATAGTGAAGCATCCAATATGGGCACTATTATCTATATCAATTATGAAAGTTGTTATAAAACCATAGAAAGGAGGTCTATACTTAGTATGGAGATCATTCTTAAGATGGATCAAAGTTGTATGGTTAAAACTCTGCAAAGAGCAAGCATATTAAAGTGGCGTATCATTTTGTGAGAGAACAAGTCATGGCAAAGGAAACGGAGCTACAACATGTCTCATCAGGGGAGTGTGTGGCTGATATCTTCCAAAGCATTGGGAAAGGACTTGTTTCACTACTACAAAAAGCGCACATTCCGACATGTGGTTGCGACGGATTTCGGAAAATTTCATAAAATGTCGGAATCCGACATGTTGATATCCAACATCCATGTCGAACCTCCGTAAAGAAGAACTTCGGCAGCCTCCAGTAGCTGGCGGGAATGTAATTTAAAATGAGATGTCAGAATTCGATACTTACAAACTATGATGGATTCAGACATCTAACGTGGGTGTCATCTGGCAAATTTTCGCTGAGACTAACATTCCGTAAACTTTGAACACAATCCAACTACCCGGGTTCCGAAATCCAATAGCGTTCCAGAACGCATGACCCTTACATTTTGGAATCCAGCTTTCCGGAACCCGGATCCGTTCCGAAATGCAAGAATGTGATTGGAACACAGCTAGGTCCATAGTATATACTTGAATACTCAAAGTTGAAACTTGAGGTCATGCCAATAGTGTGCATACCATCTTCGTGATACTGGTGCAAGCATCTTTTGTAAAAGGGAAGAGGCAACGTAAGTTGTTCAAACTTGATGCTTGTGTTGTTTCTAACCAGTTTGGATGTATGGCAAAGGAGCAACTCTTAATGCAAGAGGTATGGCACAAGAGATTGGGGCATCTCAACTACAAGTCATTGGAGGTGATGGCAAGGAGGCAAGTTGGTTTTGGTCTTCCCAAATTTCTTAACAAGGTTGAATCATGTTTATGAACAATGTGTTTTATCAAAGTCACATAGGTTAACTTACAAGAGATCTATATCAAGTTTAAGTCAACCTTTTCAACTCGGATATTCATGGTGTTACTACAATTAGCAATGGAGGCTCTAAGATGTATGTGACTTTTATTGATGATATTAGTAAGTTTTATTGGGTGTATCTACGAAAGAGCAAAGATGAGGTGTTTGATGTCTTTGTCAAGTTCAATATTGCAAGGGAGGTCCAATTTTCTACAAACATCAAGTGCTTGAGGAGCGACAATGGTGGTGAGTACATTTCTACCAAGTTCAAAGCATTTTGTGATGGTTAGGTGCAAATCTTTATAAATTCTTTTGCGATCAAGCTTTGTTGTGTGCTGATTTTCTCTGCAATAGATGGCTGAGTGTGATATTGGATGAAAAAACCCCTTTCAGGTCTTGTTTCGTAGGAGGCCGAGTGTGAAGTTTTTCAAAACTTTTGGATGCATTTGCTATATCAACATTACTCTCGATGAGAGCATCAAAGTGAAGCCAAGTGGCAAAGATACTTTGGATCTATTTTTGCAGGATATTGAAGAGTCAAGTAAGGTCAATGGAGCATCAAGGAAGTGCTGTTCAAGTTTACTTTACTTGTTCTATCTCATGTTTGAGCAATTTCATGTGAAATGTGCAAATTGTCAAGATGTCGTGAAAATAGTCACATTGTTTTGCATCATTTTGATGTTGGAGTTGTACTAGCATTCTTGGCAAAGGAAATGGAGCTACAACATGTCTCATCAAGGGAGTGTGTGGCTGATATCTTCCAAAGCATTGGGAAAAGACTTGTTTCACTACTACAAAAAGTGCACATTCCGACATGTGGTTGCAACGGATTTCGGAAAATTTCATAAAATGTCGGAATCCGACATGTTGATATCCATGTTGAACCCCCGTAAAGAATATAATTTAAAATGAGATGTCAGCATTCGATACTTACAAACTATGTCGTGTGGCAAATTTTCACTGAGACTAACATCCCGTAAACTTTGAACACAATCCAACTACCCAGGTTCCGAAATCCAATAGCATTCCGGAACGCATGACCCTTAAGTTCTGGAATCCAGCTTTCCGGAATCCGGATCCAATTCTGAAATGCAAGAACATGATTGGAATGCAGCGTTCCAGAAGGGGGCGCAGCTTAGGTCCATAGTATATACTTGAATACTCAAAGTTGAAACTTGAGGTCATGCCAATAGTGTGCATACAATCTTTGTGATATTGGTGCAAGCAGTCTTTGTAATAAGATTTAAATTGTGACTCAATATTATAAGTCAATATTCTCATTAGGACTTTCATATTTTATGATGTCCCAGTCAAGGGATCATGAGCTTCCAAGTTTGCAGAATATGATCTAAATGAGAACGTTGTGAGTCATTGGAAGTCTATTCTCCCCCACTTAGTGACATGCTTGCACTAAGAGACTTACCCGATCTAATGTACATGTCCAACCATGGGTATGGGACGATGTGGGAGACTTCCTATACCATGCCATCCTTACACCAAGTTGTTGGATTTTGGATTTGCCTAGCCAGAGGGGGGTCATAGCTCCAATTCTTCTAGGACTCCACTTGACGGGAAAACCAATTGATTGTGACATTGAGGGAACACAAACTTGATCATGGAGATTCAAGGGAACGCTCCAAAATTGTGCTCCCTAAAACAATAATATCATCCAAAATATACACGCATCCATTGTGGTGGAAATCATATATACTAATACGTGTGAAACACTCAAAAATAAGCTGAGTGAAGGAAGGAGGGATGGGTGGCAATAAGTGCCAACGTGTAGAGCAAACTGCTTAAAAGGTTAACATGTGTCATGATGGAGGAAACTTGCATAAAGAGTGAACAACTAATACGTACGTGGGCCTCTCTCATTTGCTGTTGCATTCAATTGAAACAAATGGATTGGACGTACTGATGGGAAACGGGTGGTAGTGGTAAACTTAGAAGCGGACGTTTGAGATAATTCAGTCTTGGTTACTGTAACGTGTTATAGACTGCTTCATACTGTAAAATTGACTTGGAGTTGTTTCAAGACTAATTAAAGGCAACAAGTCCTTTGGTGTATAGCGTCAAATCCTCATACTTTTGTGCAATTCTTATAATCTTCTTCTTTTTTAACTTAAGAAAAAGGGACCTTCTAGACAGTCAAGTCCTTTAACTTTATCATCTTCTTGACAACGGGCAAGTCCTTTGGTGCAAAAATAAAAGATCTTTCTCCTTATTGCAATCTTCACCCTTCTACTAGTCAAAGATTAGATGATAGCATTTGCTGCATTGCTACGAAGCTTGCCATGCATATAGCTCACACAAATATAAATACATTCAGCCATCTTGCATTACCGGTATAATTGGCCTCTCCCTCCCATGTCTCTAGTCAGCTTTAATTTTGAGCTTCCTCTTCAGTCTTCCGTGGAAAAAAACATTGCCTTCGGCCAGACCTGGATTTGCAAGATCGGATTGGAACAACTCAGACCTCTTCTCCCCTAAGTCTTTGCTATTGATCGCTTTGTGCTTTGTAATTTCAGCTACTACGATGGCGTCGCATACTGGAATTGGAAGCCGGATGATTATGTCCAAGTCGGTAACATTCATGGCCACGTGCTTGCTTGTGCTTCTCATCTCTGTCGACGGTAAGTATCCTTTAAGATTCAGATAGGGTGGCTGCAGAGTGCACAAGTAATTATAGACTTAAAGTTATGAACAATCATATAAACGGAATTCAAACAAACATAACGTTCGAAGGTTCTGTAAAGATTAGTGCTGGGACATGAGAGCCTAGAGTACGAGACTCTAGTGCTAACTTCTTAACATGAGAAGCATTACTGTGTGCGCGCTTATGAATGCATGTACTGAGAATGAAGGTCAAGTGCAGCAGTCTATTTGGCTTTTTGTTAAGTAACTAAGGAGACTTCTGATCACCACCTTATTTCATGTTACTGACAAATTTCTTATATCAACTGATTGATATGAACGTGCTTTTTTTGAACTTATGTGCAGCTTCGACAATCAATATCAAGAACCAGTGTCCCCAAACCATCACAGCATGCTCGGCAAGCCAGTCTGCTTCCACCGCGTGTTATGTCCTGGGCGGCGGATCTGGCAGTCAGCTTATCGATGTGGGCAGTAACTGGCCTGGGGGTATCGTGTGGGGCTTCCCTGGTAGCAGCGGGAATCCCGTTGATGGCAATAATGCCAAACCCCAAGCAAACCTGGCAGAGTTCACCATCGGCGCTAGTGGGCAGGATTATTACGACATCAGCGTTGTGGTATGAATTGATTCTTTCAACTCATGCTGTGCTTATTGATAGTCACGAGGTCGTGTATATATGGTCATTAATTTCGTGGGGATAGGGCATGCAATGTGCATCGTCCATCCTTCCGAGACCATACTTATTTTATAGAGCAGTTTAAACGTATACCAGGGCGTCATAACACCGAGGGTGTTGGCCCAGGCTAAACGTGAATTGGCCCCGCTGATTCTCATCTTCATCGTCTACGAACTTTTCCTTTTTTCCTTGTGTTCAATTATCAATAGAATAGCTATCAAACCGTTTCATGACACTCTAGTCCCACTGCCAATGTACTCTGCACATTTGGTACTTCTTGTTTATATAATAGATGTAGATCAGATGGCAGTTGTATGTATTAACATTTTATGGGAGCTTTTGGTTTGCAGAACGCCTACAACCTGCCCATGCAGATCGACGCCATCGGACGAGCGGGTTCTGGCACTAACTGCGGCACCATTCAGTGCTCCATCCCAAACGTCACTAGCTTCTGTCAGCCTCCCAACACTCTTACTGGCGGCCCCGGAAATGGCTGCTACAATCATGATGGGCCCAACACCGGCGCACCTACTCAAGGCACTCAAGCCTTCAAGAACGTGTGCCCTGAGACCATCACCTTCACAACTGACACTACAGGAACCGTGTATGGCTGCTCCACAGGCACCAACTATGAAGTGGTCTTCTGCTACTAAATACTAAATACATAGTACCTAGAAAGCTGTATTTATAATACCACGTATGTATGGTAAGTATCATAAGGTTCCTGATCTATGCGAGTGGGGTTACAGCGATTCCAGGCATAATTATAAGTCATAAAGATTCCAAATAAATTTGAGGGCACTTGTATGACCTAGGAATGTATAGTCTTAAGTCAGGTTCTCTTTTGGAACAGATAAGTAGTAAGTTCGTTAACTACGTGATGTTACGACGATCCAAACGAGCTCCGTTTGAGTTTCAGAAGTCAAATATCAGCTGATTAATCTGTTTTACTTATGGGTCTAAGCCTGTCCTATGCAACAAGGTGAATTTTCAATTGATTGCACTAACGAGACTGCCGACAATGATTGCTTGGCTTGGTACATTGCAAGCCTGATAAAATCTCCAGACGTACATGCCATATAATGGCGAGGTCTTTGTAAGTACTATCAACAAGTGCTTTATAATGTCAGTTCAAACAAACCTACACTAAATGCATTGTCATAATATCATGTGAATGGAACACACGACTTCAGTTGATCGGGTATTAATAACTGCATGTGCTCACCTTAGTTCTGATTCTCTGCCCTAGCCTACTCGAGAAATTGACAAGACCGCTTATCAACAGAAGTTATCCAATTTTTTAGCGGTTATGAGTTTAAATTTCATAATCAACATTACGTGATGGGTAATACATCTTGCTATAAAAAGCTCAGTAACTTAAAGCAATACACCAACTGACACAATTTCTTCCATATTAACATGTTCCATATTAAATGACGCAATTTCTTCCATATTGACATGCAAAATGAGCAGTTTGACTTTTCCAACCACTCTGACGCGCAGGCTGGAATGGGCAACAAAAGTTTTTTTTGAAAAAAACATATGCCTATTCTGCTTTTTAATTTGTTCTAAAAGTGAGCAGACTCAGGCACAAAGTATCCATTACGTTCATAGAAAGGTGCCGGAGGGTGCTCCATGGAAGTGCTTGAAGTGTTTTCATTATCCCATAGTGAGGTCATGAACTCACTGGTACCAGCCTCCATATGACCTTCAAGTGCATCAGCATCCTCTTTCCCTTGTTACCACCCCTTGAGATCAAAGGTTGCTCAGTGGCTATGCGGCTTGGCTTTGGACATGTTTGGGTGTGGGTGTGGCCAATGTGCTAGTTTTCTGGCAAGGTTTTTTCTAGCCTTCGCCTCACATATTTCATAGTGCTCGACCTTTCTCAGCTCTTTCATAAAAAGGTTTTCCAACAATCCTTTCTCTCCATACTCACATTGTGGTTTGTGCATTGAAATGACAGACTTTAGGATTAGTCTTCGGTACATGATCCTCATTGATGATGGAACCAATTCACATGCATCCACACAACATTAATATATATTACGTCCGCCAATAAGTGGTGATCATGACATAGCTAGGAGTTCATTTCATGAAATGAATTTTGGAAGATCAACTTCAATCCACAACACAAATGAGGACACACAAGAGAAAATACATATCATTCTAAAAGAAAAATAATCAATATCAATATAACCCCGCTTTCTTATTTCGACGCTTCAGCTAGGACTGCAGTAAACTAAAACTAATAATATAGCTTACCACTTATCTATGTAATATTTGAATGCCATCCAATAAACGTTTCTCCAATTTCTAGTTTGGTTGAATAAACATGCTTAGCATAGGTTTGCCACTCACTCTCATTATTCTAATGTTTCACATGTATGACCTCCAAACCGCATAGAGGTGCACTGGTTACCTTCCAGTGAGTGTCGACTGTCGTCGGTTCCTGTATCAAGAGACAGTCAGACTCAAGAGTATACCTTGTGGGCTATGTGCACACTCGGCTTGATCTTCTGGGAGGATTCGACTGATGAACCGCCCCTGGGACTTGTTGCTGGGCTATAGCAACATCTTCGTCTGATTCGTTGTCTCGAAGTGGGTCAACAATAGACACGCCTAAGCCAGAAGCTCGGATTGTCGTGTCAACGGCAGGTGATGAAGGTTCTTCTTGAACAATATCCTTGCCTTTGAGGTCGGCGAACTGATCCTCGATAAAGACTGTATCCTGGCTATACAAGATTTGCTGGGTATCAGGATCATACAGCTTATAAGTATTATGAGATGAAGTATATCCGATCAAGATGGTCTTGAGACCTTGGAAGTCCAATTTCTTCCTCGTGTCTTTTGGGATCTGCGCATAGGCAATACACCCAAACACTCTTAGGTTCTTCAAAGAAGGCTTAGAGCCTGTCCACACCTCGTGGGGTGTCTTGCCTGAGAGGGCCTTGGTCGAACATCTATTCTAGATGTAACCTGCAGTGGAGACCGCTTCAGCCCATAATCTCTTGGGCAATGACGCATGCACTAGCATACATTTGACAGATTCAACCAGGGTATGGTTCTTCCTATCTGTTAAGCCATTAGACTGAGGACTATAAGGAGTGATGAATTGCTGCTCAATGTCTTGGCCTTGGCAGTACTCCTTAAACTCAATAGAGATATATTCTCCACCACTGTCTGACCTGAAGAACTTGATTGTCCTTCCAGTCTCCTTCTCTGCATACTCCTTGAAGATTCTGAAGTAGTTGAAGGCTTGTGATTTCTTCTTTATAAAATACACCATAGTCCTTCTGGAAAATACATCAATAAAGGTTATAAAATACTTGGCATCCTTCAGCGAAGGCTTTTTCATCGGGCCACAAATATCGGAATGTACAACATATAGCAATCCTCTAGCAATATGCTGATGGCTTGATTTAAATGGTTTCCTAGTCTGTTTACCACCTAGACAGTCTTGACAGACAGGTAACTCGACTTTTTCGCGAGAATAGTTGAGATCAAGAACAATAGATTGTCTAGACGTTTGTTGTACATCAGCATGATTTAAATGACCAAGTCTATAATGCCAAAGTAAACCTTTATTTGCATGAATAGAAGTACTGAGTTCCTGACTAAAGGCAGAAAAGCAATGACTTAATTTATAGAAGTATCCATGCCTCTTTCCGAGTGCGAGGATCTTGCCAGTCCTATCAACTACTTTGCACTGATCACATTCGAATTCTACTCTATGTCCTAGATCTGTGCTTCTGCTGACAAAGAGTACATTCATAGATAAATTTGGTACATACAGTACTTTTGAGAGTAGCTTAGACTGATCATTTGCAAGGCTTAATCTTATAGTGCCTTCACCTTTAATAGCTTGTGTGCTATTGTCACCAAGGTAGACATATTTCTGGGTACTGTAAGGTGTATAGGACTTGAAACAGCCAATGAGGGTAGTCATATGTTGAGGCTCCGAAATCCAAGAACCAAGAACTATTGCCAGATGCTCTTTGATGGCTGATCATGAAGGCATCATGATCCGCTCTTGAATAGGCTGTGAAGGTTTTGCATTTGCATTTGCCACTTGATTCGACTACCCCTTGCTGTTGTTCTTCACTTGAAGTATCCGGCAGTCTTGAATTTCGTGGTTGTTTCGCTTGTAGTATCTGCAAAACAGCTTCTTCTTTGTTTGCGGATTCAACAGTTCTTTGTGCTGGGCTAGTTTCTGGTCTAGCTTTGATTGCTTCGGGCCTTTCTTCTTCTTCTACTTTGTCATGCTCTTTTTGGTGTACAAGGCATGAGAGTCAGCTGAGAAACTTGAGGCTTCGTTCCTCTATGTGTCTTCCTGCAACAACATAGTAATGACTCTCGAAAGAGTCAATTCTGGATGAGTCGTGATGATCATCACCCAGCTGTCGTATGAGCTTGGCAAGCTTGTAAGCAGTTGCATCACTGCATCTTGATAGTCTATGACAGATCTGATAGTGGCCATTTGCCTTAGCAGGTTCTTGAATTGATTAATGTGATTATGGAGAGAATCATCGTTCGTCTTCTTGAGGGAGTAAAATTTCTTCCTGAGATGTAGCTTGGAAGCTATATCTCGCACTTTGTATAGTGTGCTCAAGATGTCCCTAGACTTCTTTCGATGTCTGAGCCTCAGATACATGGCCGATATGGGTATCCGTGATATTGAGGATGATCAGCGCGAAAGCTTTTCCATCCCTCAGCTTCCATCTGGCGATTGCTGCATCGTCTGCTTTGGGTTTCCCTTCCGCACCTTTAACAACATCATACAATTCTTTAGCCATTAGTACAGTTTTCATCTTAAATTTTCACATATGGTAATTGGCTCCATCAAGCTTGTCCATGGTGGACCGGCTTTCCCTTGGGAATCCATGTGGTAGAAATAGTCTAAGTGATAGGAGAAACTATCAGTGATTTAAGTATGAAAATCTGATGCTGGAACTACAGAACAAGAAAACAATTACTCTATCGGCTAGTAGAGTCTTGTCCCATAGAAGCTTATCAAGCTATGGAAATAGCTCTAATACCATGTTGGGAGAGAGGGACGAAAGAATGTGTCGTGTGTGAGAAACGAAAATTAGCTCTAAAGGAAGGAAAGACGAACACGAACGAGAAACGAAACACGAACGAGAAACAAAACGCGAATGGAAAATGCTCGTGCACAGCAAAACGAGCTATACGACTCTCTCCCGAAGCATGACTATGCCTATCAAAACAAACAGAACGGTAGTGATGGAAATCATGGTCGTTCTTGATTACGTAGCCAAACTTTAATAAAATCATTAGAAGAATAATTTGTCGCGAAGCGCTAGACATTTATCTATCGTAGATGATTCGCGAAGAGCTAGACGGAGCTTCAACTGATAATCAATCGCGAATGATTCGTGAAAGACAAGGCTAAATGTTAGTCATGCTAAAACAGATTACCAAATTGAGCGAGTAGAAAAGTCAGACAGACTGAATAATGACAAGCATAGAATGTAGAACAAAGAACTAATATCAGATTAAGTATATCAAATATACATGTCAATGATGCAGTAGAGCACAAGACAATAGCGGGCAAAACCGTGTGCTCTACGAAGCTTATTTTAATTTATAAAGAAATGAAACCTTAATACTGAAAATAAAGAATCAATGCATGAAGCATCTACTTTGTCTATATCTCTCTGATAAGCTTTTGATGCTAATTTACACACTTGATCTTCAATCAATGATCTCTGATCAATCAATAGTCTAAGTGATAGGAGAAACTATCAGTGACTTAAGTATAAAAATCTTATGCTGGAACTACAGAACAAGAAAACAATTACTCTATCAACTAGTAGAGTCTTGTCCTATAGAAGCTTATCAAGCTATGGAAATAGCTCTGATACCATGTTGGGAGAGAGGGACGAAAGAAGGCGTCATGTGTGAGAAACAAAAATTAGCTCTAAAGGAAGGAAAGACGAACACGAACGAGAAACGAAACACAAACGAGAAACAAAACGTCAATGGAATTGCTCGAGGGCAGTGGAACGAGCTATACGACTCTCTCCCTAAGCATGACTATGCATATCAAAACAAACAGAATGGTAGTGATGGAAATCACGGTTGTTCTTGATTACATAGCCAAACTTTAATAAAATCATTAGAATAATAATTTGTCACGAACCGCTAGACATTTTATCTGTCGCAGATGATTCGCAAAGAGCTAGACGGAGCTTCAACTGATAATCAATGGCGAACGATTCGTGAAAGACAAGGCTAAATGTTAGACTGCTCAAACAGATTACCAAATTGAGCGACTAGAAAAGTCAGACAGAATGAAATGACAAGCATAGCAATATTGACACAGATATGAATGTAGAACAAAGAACTATTATCAGATTAAGCATATCAAATATACATGTCAATGATGCAGTAGAGCACAAGACAATAGCGGGCAAAACCGTGTGCTCTACAAAGCTTATTTTAATTTATAAAGGAATGAAACCTTAATACTGACAATAAAGAATCAATGCATGAAGCATCTACTTTGTCTATATCTCTCTAATAAGCTTTTCATGCTAATTTACACACTTGATCTTCAATCAATGATCTCTGATCAATCAATTTCGCCACCCTCATCAAACTGAATACTCAGATGGTATCCAGTATATATACACAATATTACAGGTGTGCAGATGAAGAAAGGACAAAGTGGATGTGTTGTCTGTAGGTGATCATGGTTGGCTACAATCGTTGTCTAGTCAGTTTGTGTAGTTGGATGGGGTGACCGTGAAAAGGGTGCGACGTCAGCCTTTGCTGAAGTGAACGTTATAACTAAAACACGTGTAGAGTGGGAGTTGTACGAACAAACGACATTAGATGATGTAAATCATCTAAGCGGAGATGAGTTGCAAGATGTATTGGCTGATGAATTTGAATCTTGTGATGATGAATACATTTTATATGTATATATATATATATATGACAATCATTTTTGTGATAAAATGATAGTTTATGTAATTATTGCATCTTTATAGTACATTCTTGCATTTTTCAAATTTATCTTGATCTCAATCTACCAATCACTTCTGATTCATTTTAAATCAAATGCTTTCAATGCAATCTATATCTTATTTAAGATCTAGCAAAAATTGATTGGCCAAAGAAAACAATTAGTGAGCATACGTTGATCATTTATATTCGCTTCAAAAACATTTTTCTTTTGAAACATCCTTACTATACTTAAAATCTATTAAAGCAATATATCTTTATATCTTTACTCTGGTCGAAGCACAATATTGATTTCGTCACAGCACAATAATTTGGCACAATGATCATTTCATTTTTAATTCACAATCATGATCACATAATAATCATTTTATTATTAGTCCACACTTATTTAAAGCCTAAAAAAAATTCATATATTTTTTAATCAATCATAGGGTTGTCTGTTTATCAAAATATTGTTCAAATAGTTTTTTAAAAAAAATTATAAGAAATATATTTTGCCATACATGGCAATATAAAACTTCAATTCTCTGGAATTTTCTCTGGAGATTTGCCACGCGTGGCAGTGCCACGCGTGGCAAATCTCCAAAATTACAACAAATATATTTTGCCACACGTGGCAATATAAAACTACAATTCTGTAGAATTTTCGTTAGAGATTTGCCATGCTTGGCAAATCTCCAAAGCATGTGAATATCAGATGTCAGATGAGAGATGGTTAAATAAAAGCCTTACGTGGCACTTCCACGCATGGCTTTACCAGGCCGAACAATTTTGGTGCTCGTTTTTTTGAATTTTGGTTAAAAAAAATTGGCCTGGCACTGCCACCAAAAAGAAAAATTCAATGTCGAACACTTCCAGCCTGGATTAGACCAGCAGGGTCCTCGAAATTTTTTTGGCATGGATGTACCACACGTGGCAGAGCCATGCATAGAAAAATGTGATAATTTTGATTAAGTATCGGGTTCGTGTGGCAGCGTCGCGTGGCAAAACGCCCATATGTGTAGTTGTGTGCAGTGCCCAGTTGTAGGCACTTCAATAGCTTTGTTTGAAGCAAGGCTTGAATGCCAATCATCATTAAAATATATGAGCCACACAGTTAAATTATTCTAGCAAGCATAATGGCATAATGTATACGTGGCATTGTTATGGAAATGATAGCAATCTTACCAAAGATAGTCTAGAAGGTTTCCTTTCGTAATCGTGACTCTTCCAAATGTGTTCAAGAATCTCCACATAGCAATCTCCAAGCGAGAGAGAGAGAGAGAGAGAGAGAGAGAGAGAGAGAGAGAGAGAGAGAGAGAGAGAGAGAGAGGGTAGGAAGAGTGAAATTAGGGTAGTGTCAACTTCCTTCATATAGAGATCACAGTACATTTTGGTGCACTGGGTGCTTGATAATGCCCATCGTTAGATCGTATCCCAATAATGTGCACTGATCGTAGCCAATCAAGGAAACCAAGTTTTCCACCACAAGACTCCAATTTTGAAAAAAACTTTTTTAAGGGGTCATATCTCTAAGTTTAACATGGTAAGGCATTTAGTTGGTTTGGTATCATAAGGGAAAAACCTATCTATAATGTTTCAAAGAGCAAATAAAACATAATAACCATATAGTAGAGTCCATGAGAGAGAGAGAGAGAGAGAGAGAGAGCATCTCCTCCCCTTCCTATCATTTGTGTGGTCAAGGCCCTACTATTCTGCATGTATGTAATTGTTATTTGTAGAAGATGAATGCTTAATTTTTTGTTATTGTTTAATCATACTATCACAATCGCAAATCATAATTAGTTACCTTCTAGTACTTAATTAGATTAGCTTTTTATGATTTTTCTCTGCCATACTTGGCTTCCCTCCTCTCAAATGTTGATGTTCTTCAATGTTATCATATTGCTTTGAAGGCAAATAAGAATATTTTTGTTTTTGTCATCCTTACTGAATTCTTGCGAGTCAAGGCATGAACCCCTATTTTATTCACTAACTTGACATTTAGGCCCTGCGACATTAAAAGTCCCAAAGAAAGGCCTAAAGTGATCATCGAGTTGGACTTACGAGAGTTGAAGTTTTAAGTGATGAACTAGCATGCATTCGTGAAAGCATTAAGGACGTGGAGCTTGTTCAAGTTGTTTTTAATGGCTTGTTGGATGATCATGCTAATTTGGTGCAAAGTCTTGCTATTCAAAAAACATTGTCAAGTATGGAGGACATGCAAGAGGTCTTGGTGGCTGAAGAGTTTAGACTCCAAGCATATGACATATGACATTCTGTGAGGAGTATTATTCATCATTGATGGCATTTGAAGGTGACCAGAAGGTGATCTACACGGCAATGATGGTGAGTGTGCAATCAAAAGGAATCGGCACAATTCCTATTTCCCTCTTTACTAATAGGAAGGTAAATTTGATGGATGTTTCATTAATTCCATTATCACTATAGACCTCCTTAGTCTGAGTCAAATGTTTGACAAGGAATTCAAAGTGGAGTTTGATGGTGATGCTTGTTTGATCAAGAAGAAAGATGAATTGATTGCAAAAGGGAAGAGGCAAGGTAAGTTGTTCAACTTGATGCTTGTGTTGTTTCTAACCAATTTGGATGTATGGCAAAGGAGTGACTCTTAATGCAAGAGGTATGGCACAAGAGATTGGGGCATCTCAACTACAAGTCATTGGAGGTGATGGCAAGGAGGCAAGTTGGTTTTGGTCTTCCCTAACTCTTTAACAAGCTTGAATCATGTTTAAACACAATCCAACCACCCGGGTTCCGAAATCCAATAGCGTTCCGGAATGCATGACCCTTACGTTCTAGAATCCAGCTTTCCGGAACCCGGATAAGTTCCGAAATGCAAGAACGTGATTGGAACACAGCATTCCAGAAGGGGGCGCAGCTTAGGTCCATAGTATATACTTGAGTACTCAAAGTTGAAACTTGAGGTCATGCCAATAGTGTGCATACAATCTTTGTGATACTGGTGCAAGCAGTCTTTGTAATAACATTTGAATTGTGAGTTAATATTCTCATTTGGACTTTCATATTTTATGATGTCCCAGTTGAGGGATCATGAGCTCACAATTTTGCACACTATGATCTAAATGAGAACGTTGTGAGTCATTGGAAGTCTATTCTCCCCCACCTAGTGACATGCTTGCACTAAGAGACTTATCCGATCTAATGTACATGTCCAACCATGGGTATGGGACGATTTGGGAGACTTCCTATACCATGCCATCCTTACACCAAGTTGTTGGATTTTGGATTCGCCTAGCGAGAGGTGGGTCATAGCTCCAACTCTTCTAGGACTCCAATTGACGGGAAAACCAATTGATTGTGACATTGAGGGAACACAGACTTGATCATGGAGATTCAAGGGAACACTCCAAAATTGTGCTCCCTAAAATAATAATATCATCCAAAATATACACGCATCCATTGTGGTGGAAATGTAATTAGATTAAAACCATTGTATATAGTTTTGATATAGTTGAATATTTTGTGTTAAAACCTAAACACTAAGCATCATTCAAATTGAAACTTAAATATGACATCAAAATCAAACATGATATTCAAATGACATGAAACTTAAAAATGACATGAAAATTGAACACTATTTTTAAAACCTAAACATCAGACATCATATCCAATTTGAATCTTATATCAAACATCGTAATCAAACATTATAATATAATTAAAATTGAAACAAGACATTGATAATTGAGCATTATTTGTAAAAGCTTAACATCAAACATCATATCAAATGTGAACTTAAATAAGACATCCAAAGGAAACATCATATCTAAATTGAAAGTCAAATAAGACATCCAAATTGAACTCGAATGAAAAGAATGTACTTTTGGTATTTACAACGCACATGGTTGTGCTTGGCTCAAAACTTTTTGTACACATCTTGGTAGAGGACGATTGAAGCTATAGTTGATGAATAGTTCTTCACCACATTTAATAGGTCTGATCGCACAAACCATTACATATGTAGCTTGCACATATCATGAAAAATAATATTCTTTTCCATTGATGCATTCTTCAAAGTCACAATTAGTCAATGAAGGGTGACAAATAGAACTATTTATATATGCAGCGATGTTTCCATGTATTTCTGGACGCCCATCGATGTACATACGATGTGCTTTTAAAACAATTTTTCCTTGCATGCGCCTCTCTTCCAAAAAACAAGCATTGGTATATTTGCATTCTCCATTGGTGGCGACATAGAGCATGCCAATCACCCCAATCATATTGAGGTCCTGCATATGGCATTAATGTGACAACACTATTCAAAGGGACATCAATGCTAGTCAAAGAATATAAACCTAATCCGACATTAGAAAACCGCTCACTAGGTATAAATATGTACATTTCATTCGCATTTCGTTTCTCATTTATGTTTTGTTTCTCGTTCTTGTTTCGTTTCTTGTTCGTGTTTGTCTTTCCATCCTTTAGAGCTAATTTTTGTTTCTCACACACGACACCCAGATTGGCCATGTATCCGAGGCTCAGACATCGGACATCGAAAGAAGTTTGGGACATCTTGAGGACACTATATAACGTGCGAGATATAGCTTCCAAGCCACATCTCAAGAAGAAATTTTACTCCCTCAAGATGACGAATGGTGATTCTCTCTAGAATCACATTAATCAATTCAAGAACCTGCTAAGGCAAATGGCCACTGTCGGATCTGTCATAGACTATCAAGATGCAGTGACGCAACTGCTTACAAGCTTGCCAAGCTCATACGACAGCTGGGTGATGATCATCACGACTCATCCAGAATGGACTCTTTCGAGAGCCATTACTATGTTGTTGCAGGAAGACATGCAGAGGAATGAAGCCTCGAGCTTCTCAGCTGACTCTCACGCCTTGTACACCAAAAAGAGCATGGTTCGTCCCTCTCTCCCAACAGGTCTCGGGTAGCATGTCCATGCTAGGGACCAGTAGACCAACAACCCGTAAGCTAATTGTGACTATAAGGGAATTCGGGCCCTTATGTGTACATGGTCATAATTAAAGGTTGTAGGCCTAAACACATGGTGGTGGAGTTGGTATGGGTCTATCAGTGAGTCATTAGGGAACTGGATGACGTGGCCCTGATAGGCTGCAGAGGTGTCCGGTGAGGTGTCACAGTGCCCTACTAGTGGTGCATGGGCCTTGCAAGATATAAGTATACCTGCTGGGCTCTCACTAGTGTATGCTTGATTTTGTGATTAGTAGCTACATGCTGTTGGTGTAACTCCTCTTTCCATGACTATGATTGATCCATAGCTTGGGGGCTAGATCCGTACGATCTAGATTTGGTTGGGTTGGTTTATCCACCACCTGTTCCCTTGTGTTGTTGCTTTGTATGGGATGCTTAGACTAGAATCCTCTTGTGAGGACGTTATACCTATCTTCCTCACATAACTAACTCATGCAGTTGTGTTTTGTGGGATGGTGGCAGGTAATAGCTGGGTGTCCTAAAACTTGCTTCGCTTTATGGTACTCTATACTGTAAGACTTTATAAAACTTTGTTTTTACCTGCTATGCTATAAATTAAAGGGTTCAAAGAGTTTGGTCTTGACTTGTCAAGGGAGACTATGTGAAATCTTTGTACTAGATCTCAATATGTTTAAGGTGTATGTGCCATTGATTCCTCTATAGAGGTGCGGACTTTGCGACATCACAAAGATTTGAAGATGTCATACATAGACGAGGGATACAAAAAGACACTAATGTGTTTATTATATTGAGCTTCTCCTTGCAAGATGGTGAGTCCAATATTAATATAGATATGAAATTAGGAATGAATGGAGTCCATTATGGCAATCTCGTAATGAATTAGTGGAGTAGGAAATGAGAAATTTTCTTGTTTATTAGATAAAAGGTTTGGGAAGGTAACCAGTGCACCTCTATGCGGTTTGGAGGTTATACATGTGAAACATTAGAATAATGAGAGTGAGTGGCATAACTATGCTAAGCATGTTTATTCCACCAAACTAGAAATTGGAGAAACGTTTACTGGATGACATTCAAATATTACATAGATAAGTGGTAAGCTATCTTATAATTTTTAGTTTGCTGCAGTCCTAGCTGAAGCGTCAAAACAAGAAAGCGGGGTTATATTGATATTGATTATTTTTTGAACGTACTAGTATGGCAATCGAGTCATTCGACTCATTCAACCTATCCAAAGTGTCCATTAGGGCCCTTTTTGGACTCAACAAAACTTGATATTCGATATTTGAATTATAAGATGATATCTTTTATTTGAGAACGTGAATAGTCTTAATAGTGGTATTTGTGTTTTTTTTACATAATGTGCAATTTTCATATCTTGATTTAAGTTCCACTTTGTATATATTAATGTTCAATTTTGATGTCTTATTTGTTTTCCCATGTTTGAAGGAATACAAATCGTCATCTAGTTCTAGTGATGATCACATACATTATGTATCCACCACAAGATTGGGAGACAATGGGCCACATATAGATCAACTATCTCGTCGTGAACGGATGGGATTACGAGCCATGATGAGAATAGATGAACAACAATGTCGCAAGACAAATCGGTCTCGACCTAACTCTTCTTCTTCCTCAAAATCAAGTTCAAGTGATGAACATAATTGTTCTATGCAAGATGAAGTTGAAATTATGAACAACTTGATAAATGATGTCTATGAGCATCATGACAATATGAAAGAACCCACTGAACACGGTACCGAATCTTTTGTGACTGACGAGAAAACAAAATTGAGAGAAGAATCACATACACCATTATACCCTGGAGCAAAGACATCTCGTTTGTCCGCTGTGTTGCTTCTATTGAATCTCCAAGCAAAATATAAATGGAGTGATACAAGTGTTACTGTGAAAATTGTCAACATTTCCTAGCTAGTTTGAGGCCTAAATTGGCTAAAATTGTAAATAGTTTTGGTTCTGGAGTTTCACACGTGTGAACCAGGCCACAATGTTTTTATTTACTGTATTTTTTCAGTATGATGAAGTGTCAAACTTCATACCCTTCAAAATGAGACCATTTTGATGTATTTTGGTCATATAAGCCATTTTTAGCTATTTTTCCTATATAGGGAATATCTAGGGTCAAGTACCTTCTAGAGAGAGGAGAGAGAGTCATCTTCCTCATCCATAAATAGTAGGGAAGTCGTGGAGAACAGGTTGGAGAAACCTTTTGTATGCTTCATTGAGATCAATAGATCATTGTCATTGTTTCTTCCTCCATTGAGAGCATTGTTGTGTGTATTGTCTTCAAGCTATTGTGTATGATCTTAGGTGCTTTCCAAAAGTGATAGGCTGATGTATTATGGACTGTATAATGCTATTTTGGGCCGCACTTGATGTTTATGGAAGTTTCCATTTGTGATAAATGCTTTTTGATCAAGTTCTTTGCATTCTAGGTAGCATAGAATGTGTTGCCAATTCCTAGCTTATGTAGTTTGGAGTGCAAGCATTCAAGCCAATGATCTTGGAGTTTAGATCCACTTAGGATCTGTATTTTTCACATGGTATCAGAGCTGGTTGGCTTCTATTTACAGTAAGTATTCCATTTTTGGTGATATTTGGATGTTTGATCAAGTTCTAGCATGATTTTGCATTGCTTTGTTGATCAAATCTTACTAACCTTTGTTTTGTGAGTTGAACTTGTGGATCAAAAGCATATTTCAGGTCTATTGAAGATCAGAGGCTGAAAAAAAACTATTTTGGATCAGATCATAACACCTAATCATTTGTGATTGTGAGGCTTGTGCATATTCAATACTAACAATGTTCTTTTCAATCCTATTGTTGACAATCTCCATTCTTGGATGAACACTCTCCTTAAGTGGATGAAACTTCTCCTTAAGTGGATGACAAATGCTCTTTTGAGTGAGTTGTAATTCTCCTAAAGGCTGAGCAAAGCTCCCATTTGGATGAAAGATCCCCTTTTTTGGGTGAACATATTGTAAGCTCCATTGTGAAGAGCACATTGTAAAGATTGTCATCAATTTTGGCATAAATTTTGGTGTACTTTGTTGAGCATGTAAGTAACTCTCCTTATGTAATTTGATTGGAGCATTTGCTGGAAGGTGTTAACCATTATGCAAGTGTGTTTTCAGGTTCTTAACAGGTTGAGGAACATTCTCATGTGAAGTGATCTTAGATCTACATCTAAACACCAAGATTTGACAAGATAGTGAAGCTAGTCTTGTGATTCACTAAGTGTGCTCATTCATTCACCTCTAAATCTTGTATTTATCACTTGCTGGAGTTTATAAACTTTTAGAAGTGTGGTTTACATGTGGTTTTACAGGTTGAATCAATATCTTAGTGTGTTGATCATATGTTGATCAAGTTTGTTCATTACTAGGTAATCTTGGCATCCTAGTTTTGGGTATTTTCTAAGAATGCAAGTAACTCTTCACACCATAACTTGATTTGGTCACTTGCTGGAAAGTTTGAGAGCTTAAGCAAGAGTGTGTTCAGGTTGGTTTGATTTTGTAATCCATTCTTAGTGTGTGCAAAGTGTTGCATGTGTTTCAATCTTCCTTTCTATGCTTGGAAACCATCTAGGTTCAAGATAGAAGTGTTTTAGGGTCCTAAATCTTCATAGATCTCTTTATCTATCATTTGTTGAGAGAAAAGTGAGTGCTAAGTGCTTTAGGACAGAACCTAAAAGTTGAAGAAACATTAGAATCATGGCTTCCAATGGTGGGATCATGCTAGAGTCTAGTGAAAGGTTGAGTTCATCAAACTACTCTACTTGGAAAGTGAGGATGGAGTCCTTACTTGAGTTGAATGAACTCATGGACATAGTTGCAGAAATTGAAGAGAGACCTCTCACACTTCAAGAGCAACAAAGGTTTGATAAGAAGGCCAAAAGGGCTCTTCATATCATTAAAATGAATGTCACAAATGAACTTCTCAAGGAAGTTGGAAAGTGTCAAAGTGCAAGTGAGGCATGGAATGCCTTAAAGAAGCTCTTTGAATCAAAGTCCACATCTAGGGTATTGACCCTAAGGAGACAAATATTTTCTAGTAGGCAAAGAGAGGGTGAAAGTGCTCATGCATTTATCTTGAGAGTTAAGTCCCTAAGTGATGATTTAGCATGCATTGATGAGAACATAAAAGATGGTGAAATAGTCCAAGTTATGTTGAATGGTTTGCTAAATGAACATGCTAACCTTGTGCAAAGTTTTGCCATTCAAAGAGTCTTGCCAAGTGTGGTTGACTTGCAAGAAATCTTATTGGCTGAAGAACATAGGTTGCAATCAAAGCTTGATGGTGCATCCTTGCAAGGTGGAGGTGAAGAGGCTTTCTTCACAAAAGGCAAATTCAAGGGCAAAGGTAAAGGCAAAGGGAAATGGTCCAAAGGTGGTAACTTTGATCATGATGATCACTCTTCCTCTTCCTCTTCTACTAAGAACAATAAGTCAAAGTTCAAGTGCTTTTATTGTGGGATAAAAGGTCATTTTGCAAATGAATGTTATAAGAAGAAAAGAGAGCAAGGAGAGAGGCAAGGAAATCTTACAATAGATGAGGAAGAACATAACACATGTGAATCACTTGTTATGACTTCAAGTTTGTTAGCCAACATAGATGATAATGATCCTTGGTGGATTGATAGTGGAGCCTCATCTCACATGACAAGACATAAGGAATACTTTACATCCTTATTGTCTTATGAGGGAGAAGGTAACATCATCTACACTGCAAATGATGGTCAATGTGACATCAAAGGCATAGGCACTATTCCTATTTCCCTTTCAACAAATAGGAAAGCAAATCTTGAAAATGTTTTGTACATTCCTTCAATCACTAAGAATTTGCTTAGTGTAAGTCAAATGATTGACAAAGGACTTGATGTGGAGTTCATTGGAGATGCATGTTTGATAAGTAAATGTGGATCCTTGATTGCTCAAGGTAGGAGGCATGGTAAACTTTTCAAGCTTGATGCATGTGTGATCTCTAATCATGAAGGATGTATGGCTAGGGAGCAATTGACAAACCAAGAAGTTTGGCACAAGAGGTTGGGCCATCCCAACTTCAAATCTTTGGAGGTAATGGCAAAGAAAGAGCTTGTTCTTGGTCTCCCTAAAAGTCTTGTTGCAAACAATAGTGTTTGTGAACATTGTGCCTTGTCCAAATCTCATAGACTTGCTTATTCTAGATCTACTTCTAGATCTAAAGAAGCTTTTCAACTTGTGCATTCTGATATTCATTCTTCTAGTACAACTAGCAATGGTGGGGCAAAGATGTATGCAACTTTCATTGATGACTTTAGTAGGTATACTTGGATCTATCTTCTTAAAAGTAAGGATGAAGTGTTTGCTGCATTTGTCAAGTTCAAGAATGAAATGGAAAACCAATTCAATACAAAGATCAAATGCTTAAGATCTGATAATGGAGGGGAATACACCTCAAATAGGTTCAAAGACTTTTGTATAGCACATGGGATTAAGAGGGAGATGTCTATTCCTAGGACTCCACAACAGAATGGAGTGGCCGAGAGGAAGAATAGAACCCTTTGTGAATGTGCCAAGGCAATGAGACTACATGCTAATCTTGCTAAGTCTTTTTGGGGGGAAGCTTTAGCATGTGCTAACTATCAATGTAATAGATGGACAAGTGCTTCCTTGGATGGTAAAACTCCTCATGAGGTTCTTTATGGTAGAAGGCCGAGTGTCAAGCATTGTAGGATCTTTGGATGTACATGTTTTGTCAATATCACACTTGATGATAGAACTAAAGAAGATCCTTCATCAAAGAAGGGTGTGTTTGTTGGCTATAGCTTTGTAAGCAAGGCTTACAAAGTGTACATTCCTTCTACAAAGAAAGTTGTCATAAGTAGGGATGTCATCTTTCATGAAGAGAATGTTTCCAATGTTGTTGATGTTGATGTTGATGTGCCTACTAATCATCATGATGTGCAAGATGTCTTGGATGAAGATGGAGATGCCACTCCAAAGCAAACTTCAAGGAAGACTCAAAGGCAAAGGGCTAAGCCATCAAGGCTAACCTATGATGAAAAAGGAAAGCAAGTGGTGGACAACTCTAACTTTGCTTTTCTTACCTCTTTTGATGAACCAACTTGTGTAGGTGAAGCAATTCAAAAGAAGGAATGGATCCAAGCCATGGATCATGAGCATCAAGCACTCATCAAAAGCAACACATGGAGGTTGGTAAAGCTTCCAAAGGACAAGAAGGCAATTGGTTGTAAGTGGATCTTCAAGATCAAGACAAATCAAGATGGATCAATCAACAAGTACAAGGCAAGGTTGGTGGCAAAGGGGTATGCTCAAGAATATGGTATTGACTATGATGAGACCTTTGCACCCGTGGCAAAGATGGTAACTATTCGAATCCTAATCTCTCTTGCAACTCTTTATGATTGGGATATGTGGCAAATGGATGTTACTAATGCCTTCTTGAATGGTGATCTTGAAGAAGATATTTACATGGAGCAACCCGAGGGCTATGTTTCACATGATGAGCCTAATCATGTGTGCTATCTCCAAAAGAGTTTGTATGGGCTAAAGCAAGCACCAAGGAGTTGGTATGCTAAGCTCAATTCCTTCTTACTTTCTCAAAACTTTGTTATGAGTGAGTATGATCATTCTCTCTACTTTAGATTGAATGAAAATGATATCACTTTACTTTTGATCTATGTTGATGACATTATCTTAAGTGGTGGTAACAATCTAGATATAGATGAAATCAAGATGGCACTCAAAAGAGAGTTTGAAATTCAAGATCTTGGTAAACTTCATTATATCTTAGGAATAGAGATTATTAGAACTTCTAAATCTACATTCATATGTCAAGAAAAGTATGTTAACTCTATTCTAAAAAGGTTTCATATGGAAGATTGTAAAGTTGTTTCTACTCCTATGGAATCAAATGTAAAGCTAACTACAAGAAGTAATGAAAGATCCTTCAAGGACATTACTCTCTATAGAAAGCTAATAGGATCTCTTATATGGTTAACCATCACAAGACCTGATCTAAGCTTTGTGGTTGGTAAACTAAGTCAATTTATGCAAGATCCTAGTGAGGCTCATTGGAAGCTAGGAAAGAGAGTACTTAGATACATCTCGGGATCTAGAGATTTTGGCATCTTGTATGGAGGTACTACACCTAACCTTTGTGGATTTTCAGATTCAGATTTTGCAGGTGATCAAATGGATAGGAAGTCAACAAGTGCCTTTGCAATCTATCTTGGAGATGGAGTGGTCTCATGGCTATCAAAGAAGCAACCAACTATCTCTCTATCTTCCACCGAAGCCGAGTACAAGGCATTAACAACATGCACCAAGGAGATTCTTTGGATCAAGAGGATGTTATTGGATCTTCACTTGCTGGAGCCAGAGAAGACTCCAATCATACTTTGTGATAACCTTTCAGCCCAAAGCTTGGCAAGCAATCCTGTTTTTCATGCAAGGAGCAAGCACATTGAGATTGCTCACCATTTTGTGAGAGATCAAGTCATTGCCAAAGAGGTGGAGCTTCAACATGTCTCTTCAAAGGAGTGTGTGGCTGATATCTTCACCAAACCATTGGGAAAGGACCTATATTTAATGCATAGATCTAATCTTGGAATGTGCTCAAAGACTATGTTGAAACTAGCATCCAATGTTGAAGAGGGAGTGTGAAAATTGTCAACATTTCCTAGCTAGTTTGAGGCCTAAATTGGCTAAAATTGTAAATAGTTTTGGTTCTGGAGTTTCACACGTGTGAACCAGGCCACAATGTTTTTATTTACTGTATTTTTTCAGTATGATGAATTGTCAAACTTCATACCCTTCAAAATGAGACCATTTTGATGTATTTTGGTCATATAAGCCATTTTTAGCTATTTTTCCTATATAGGGAATATCTAGGGTCAAGTACCTTCTAGAGAGAGGAGAGAGAGTCATTTTCCTCATCCATAAATAGTAGGGAAGTCGTGGAGAACAGGTTGGAGAAACCTTTTGTATGCTTCATTGAGATCAATAGATCATTGTCATTGTTTCTTCCTCCATTGAGAGCATTGTTGTGTGTATTGTCTTCAAGCTATTGTGTATGATCTTAGGTGCTTTCCAAAAGTGATAGGCTGATGTATTATGGACTGTATAATGCTATTTTGGGCCGCACTTGATGTTTATGGAAGTTTCCATTTGTGATAAATGCTTTTTGATCAAGTTCTTTGCATTCTAGGTAGCATAGAATGTGTTGCCAATTCCTAGCTTATGTAGTTTGGAGTGCAAGCATTCAAGCCAATGATCTTGGAGTTTAGATCCACTTAGGATCTGTATTTTTCACAGTTACATCTTTATTTGGATAAAGAAGATTGAATAATTTTTTATTTAACTAAGTGTGTACTTGTGTAAGTTAAAAGTTTTAGTTGAATAAGCAATTGTGTTTCATGTTATAAAAATTCATTTGGTTATATGCAAGGTATTGCGCAAACTACTCCCAAAAGGAAATAGCATGCTAGAGACGAGAGCCGAGGCAAACAAGATGTTGAATGCAATGGGAATGGACTATACACAACATCATGCTTGTCCAAAAGATTGCATCTTGTATCGTGGTGAGTATCAAAGACTAACAAATTGTCCTATATGTGCACTCCTCAATATCGAGATGATTTGCAAGGGACCGCTATCCCAAGCAAGGTGTTGAGACATTTTCCAATAATTCCACGATTGCAACGATTGTTTTGTTGCAAATCCCTTGCAGAACTGATGAATTGGCATGCTAGCCACTGTTCTTCACATGGGGTTATGAGAGTACCCTCAGATTCTCCTGCATGGAAACACATTGACAAAGAGTATCCATGTTTTGCAAGTGAATCTAGACACATAAGACTTGGGCTTGCAACAGATGGGGTGAATTCCTTTGGCAAGATGTCAAGCACGTGGTCTACTTGGCCAGTGGTGTTGGTCAACTACAACATTCCACCTTGGCTAAGTATAGAAAAAGGACATCTCATGTTAGCACTTTTAATTCCTAGAAAACACAAAGTAAGAAATATGGATGTCTACCTTGCACCATTAGTTGAAGAATTGGAGCTATTATGGAAGGGTGCCCAAGCGTATGACATCTCACGTCTAATACAAGACAACAACTTTTTGTTGCGCGCAATTCTATTGTGGACAATGCATGACTATCCAGGATTGGGTGATTGTTCAGGTGATTAGAATATGAGATCATCTGTATTTTCTATATATTTATTTTTTCTGCATTCGCTATTTATGTTTAATTTTTTGATGTACAAGTAACACAAATTGCATTTGATTTCTTGAGGTTTTACAACTTCCGGATATCACGCGTGACTCGTTTGTGGACCCAATATTGATGCTCAACACTCACGTCATCTAAGCAAATTTGTATATGAAAATCATCGCAAATACTTGCATGAGGATCATTCGTTTCGGCATACACAAAGAAGAGGATTTGGAGGAAAGACGGAAACAAGGATGCCTCCAAAGAGAATGTCCATGGCAGATTGGCACAGGCTTTGGATTGAATCTGAGACCAAGCCAATCAATTGTGTGAAAAGACTATCTATCTTTCATTGTCTACCATATTGGAATAAACTTTTGATCAATCACTTGCTTGATCCTATGCATATATTCAAAAATGCGGGTGACTCAATATGAAAACACTTGGTGGGCAAAAAAGACAGTATTAATGCAAGACAAGACCTACAAGAATCAAAGACAAAAAAAGAGTATTGGCCAAAACCCCGTACGGATGCAAATACTCATATCATTCAAAGAGCCCCTTGGATTCTTACCAAGGAAGAGTACAAGTATGTACGGTCAGTCATTTGCGAGATGAAGTCATCAACTGGTTTTGCTCATTCACTACGAACATCATTCACAGTAGTAGGAAAACTTCATGGTCTTAAATCTCATGATTGGTTGAAGATGCTTGAGTACATATTTTCAATGTGTGTTCGTGGTTGTCTAACTGATCAACTTCGTGATACCATTTACAAATTAGCATCCATTGTCAGGTACTTACATTTCTTTCACTCATGTTTTATGCTATTGCAAATTAATTTTACCTACGACTTCGATCAAGTCATATGATGATCATATACTACAAATATGGTGTACATGGATGTGTGGCAAGGAGATTCGTGAGATAGATGTGGAGAAAAAACATGAAGATATAGTGGAGGCTGTATGTAGGCTTGAGAGAGATTTTCCAACCTCCATCTTGGACATACAAGTGCCTCTGCTTTTGCACTTGGTCCAAGAAATTGGTATTGCCGGTCTTGTGCACTCAAGGTACAAAATACATTATTTTGGTTTTTGTGGCTTCAATATATTTAGCATCATTTTTTTTATGTTATTGAACATTGCTCTTATCATGCAATAGATGTTTATAGGTGGATGTTTTTTTGGAGAGATTCATGAAAGTTTTGAAAGATTTTGTGCATCAAAAGGCAAGACCAGAGGGAAGTATGGTTGAGGGGTGTTTAGCGCAAGAATCTCTTATTTATGTCATGGAATTTTTGCTTCAAATACCTCCGTCTCTCCACGACTATGGAATGATGAGGAGAACAATGAGGTAAAAGGTGAAAAACCCCAAAATATGGGTGCGCCTAAGAAAATGACACCTTTTCTTAGAGAAAAAATCTCTACTTTCATGCTCTATAATTCTGGAGTGATGGATAAGTGGTTGGAACAAGAGAAGAAAAAAAGAACGTTGACTAGAAATAGACACCGACATAATGGACATAGGGGTCATGCTGCACGTTCATGTGATGTTGAGCCATTGTCCAACCAATGCACCATAGAATGGATGGTTGACACACTCCAACAAGCAAGATCAAATGGACAAGTCATATCTGACATGGAATGAGACTTTGCAAGAGGATGTGATTGGAAGGTTTGTTTATTGTTTATTGTCTATTTTTTTTTATAAAATACAATGTAGCTTGTATAATGATTAATTTTGTCTTAATTACAATTAATATGTGGTAGTATCAAAAGTATAGTGCAATGTGGGCATATGGTCGTCATCATCGCGTTGAACGAGTTGATATAAAACGACGAACTTATGATTGTGGTGTTATGGCATCTTTTAATCAAGAAAGTCAGTGTAGTGCACGAGACCAAAATCCAAATCTCTTGAGAGCTTGAGTATGTAGGAACTAATCAAGATATATATGAAGTGTGTTTTGGTGAAAATGGAAAATACTTTTTGTTTGATGTGAAATGGTTCAAAATCAATTATCAAGGGTCAAATGCAACAGTGAAAGAGATCATAGTGGATTTTTTGCTATCAATTCAACCAAGACATTAAGCATGGATTATTCAGACACATTGGTGTTTCCTCGTCATTGTGAACAGGTGTCTCACATGACATTCATTTTTTCTCAATCATAATCAGTAACATACACTATTTCATTACAATTAACTATTCATGTGGACCTTAGTTTTATGTTGGAACAATTTTTTTAACTTAACATTGTTAAATGTGCAAATACTTTTTCAACCGGATCGACTAAACAACAAGTGGTGGTATGTTGTTCAAGTAAAGCCACGCGCCAGACATGTATTTGAAAATGCATACATTGAGAATGAAATGGAGGACTTGAATATTGACAACACAAACATGGTTGATGCGGATATAGAAATATCTCCAAGTTCTCAAAATATTATAGAAAATACTATAAATGAATCGAACGATTCTGACACAAACAACAATATTGAGAGAGGGTCCGATTACTAAAGTGACGATGAAAATCATCTAAGCGGAGATGAGTTGCAAGATGTATTGGCTGATGAATTTGAATCTTGTGATGATGAATAAATTATATATATATATATATATATATATATATATTACAATCATTTTTGTGATAAAATGATAGTTTATGTAATTATTGCATCTTTATAGTACATTCTTGCATTTTTCAAATTTATCTTGATCTCAATCTACCAATCACTTCTGATTCATTTTAAATCAAATGCTTAATGCAATCTATATCTTATTTAAGATCTAGCAAAAATTGATTGACCAAAGAAAACAATTAGTGAGCATACGTTGATCGTTTATATTCGCTTCAAAAACATCTTTCTTTTGAAACAACCTTACTATACTTAAAATCTATTAAAGCAGTATATCTTCATATTTTTACTCTGGTCGAAGCACAATATTGATTTCGTCAGAGCACAATAATTTGACACAATGATCATTTGATTTTCAATTCACAATCATGATCACATAATAATCATTTTATAATCAGTCCACACTTATTTAAAGCCTAAAAAAAATTCATATATTTTTAAATTAACCATAGGGTTGTTTGTTTATCAAAATTTTGTTCAAATAGTTTTTAAAAAACAATTATAAGAAATATATCTTGCCATACATGGCAATATAAAACTACAATCCTTTGGAATTTTCTCTGGAGATTTGCCACGCGTGGCAAATCTCCAAAATTACAACAAATATATTTTGCCACACGTGGCAATATAAAACTACAATTCTGTAGAATTTTCGTTAGAGATTTGCCATGCTTGGCAAATCTCCAAAGCATGTGAATATCAGATGTCAGATGAGAGGTGGTTAAATAACAGCCTTACGTGACACTTCCACGCATGGCTTTACAAGGCCGAACAATTTTGGTGCTCGTTTTTTTGAATTTTGGTTTAAAAAAATTTGCGTGGTAGTGCCACCAGAGAAAAAAAATTCAATGTCGGACCCACCTCCAGCACGGATTTGACCGGCAGGGTCCTCGAAAAAATTTTGGCATGGATGTACCACACGTGGCAGAGCCATGCAAAGAAAAATGTGATAATTCTGATTATCAGGTTCGCGTGGCAGCGTCGCGTGGCAAAACGCCCATATGTGTAGTTGTGTGCAGTGCCCAGTTGTAGGCACTTCAATAGCTTTGTTTGAAGCAAGGCTTGAATGCCAATCATCATTAACATATATGAGCCACACAATTAAATTATTCTAGCAAGCATAATGGCATAATGTATACGTGAGCTTTGTTATGGAAATGATAGCAATCTTACAAAAGATAGTCTAGAAGGTTTCCTTTCGTAATCATGACTCTTCCAAATGTGTTCAAGAATCTCCACATAGCAATCTCCAAGTGTGAGAGAGAGAGAGAGAGAGAGAGAGAGAGAGAGAGAGAGAGAGAGAGAGAGAGAGAGAGAGAGAGAGAGAGAGAGAGAGGGAAGAGTGAAATTGGGGTAGTGTCAACTTCCTTCATATAGAGATCACAGTACATTTTGGTGCACTGGGTGCTTGATAATGCCCACCGTTAGATTGTATCCCAAGAATGTGCACTGATCGTAGCCATTCAAGGAAACCAAGTTTTCCACCACAAGACTCCAATTTTGAAAAAAACTTTTTTAAGGGGTCATATCTCTAAGTTTAACATGGTAAGGCATTTAGTTGGTTTGGTATCATAAAGGAAAAACCTATCTATAATGTTTCGAAGAGCGAATAAAACATAATAACCATATAGTAGAGTCCATGAGAGAGAGAGAGAGAGAGAGAGAGAGAGAGAGAGAGCATTTCCTCCCCTTCCTATCATTTGTGTGGTCAAGGCCCTACTGTTTTGCATGTATGTAATTGTTATTTGTAGAAGATGAATGCCTGATTTTTGTTATTGTTTAATCATACTATCACAATCACAAATCATAATTAGTTACCTTCTAGTACTTAATTAGATTAGCTTTTTATGATTTTTCTCTGCCATACTTGGCTTCTCTCCTCTCAAATGTTGATGTTTTTCAATGTTATCATATTGCTTCGAAGGCAAATAAGAATATTTTTGTTTTTGTCATCCTTACTGAATTCCTGTGAGTCAAAGACTCAACCCCTATTTTATTCACTAACTTGACATTTAGGCCCTGTGACATTAAAAGTCCCAAAGTAAGGCCTAAAGTGATCATCGAGTTGGACTTACGAGAGTTGAAGTTTTAAGTGATGAACTAGCATGCATTCGTGAAAGCATTTCTCACACACGACAGCTTCTTTCATCCCTCCCTCCCAACATGGTATCAGAGCTATTTCCATAGCTTGATAAGCTTCTACAGGACAAGACTCTACTAGCCGATAGAGTAATTGTTTTCTTGTTCTGTATTTCTAGCATCAGATTTTCATACTTATGTCACTGATAGTTTCTTCTATCACTTAGACTATTTCTACCACATGAATTCCCAAGGGAAAGCTGGTCCCAGCATGGACAAGCTTGATGGAGCCAATTAGCATCTGTGGAAATTTAAGATGAAGACTGTACTAATGGCTAAAGAATTGTATGACATGAAAGAGTACTCAAGATCATAGGTAAACAATTGAAAAATCATTCTATCTCTGAGTGCTTGATTAGGTGAAAGGGTCGGATTGCGGATGATGATTCGTGGGACATAGTTGAAAGCATAAAGTAGATCTGGGCCTAGTTTTCACTTTTGACGACAAATGTAGTTCAAGGGGGGAAGAATGTTATGTCCATGTACCAAAAAACTCATCAAGCTGACACAAAATAAAAAATTGTTGTCTACTCGTGTGGGCACTACAGCTACTGACCCTCACCAAGTTTGAATCCCAAATCTTCAACCTAAAACTTGATTTGAACTCACCCTCTCAAGACTAGCTTTCTAGCAACAATGGATAGTCCTTTGATCAATCATTATCCTCTTGTACTTGGCTCTAATACCATGCTGAAAATTTAGTACAAAGGACCATAAATGAGCCTACTTAAAACTCCAAGAGTGATTGATTTATTGACACACCTATCCAATGCAAAACTAGTCACCATATCTTGATCTAGATTAGCAAACTAGGATCTTAAAACCAAGAGCAATACTTTTTAATTGAGTTTTCTTAAAGTAGTAGAAAATATTCTCTACTACATGTTATAGTTCGTTTATGCTTATGTATGATTTTCAACCTAGATCTCTAGTGAATGTGGAGACAAAGTCTATTAAATCTAGAAAGTTGTAGATTTCTCACATGATATGTAAGAATTGTTGCAATTGGCATGTGATATTATGCGTAGTGCTCAGGACAGAGCTAAGCACTATGCCAATTTTAAGAGATCTCCCAAAGATTTTTAAAGTTGATGATTATATATATCTCAGAATTCCAAAAGATTCTAGGACTATGCGTGTTGGAAAGCATTATTATTTGTCTACTAGATATTGTAGATCACTTCAGACTATTAAAGAAATTATTTCTTTAGCTTACGAATTTGAAACGGTTTGCAAACACGAAAGTCAAAGGAGACGAAGACGAACGATTCGCGAACACAAAAGATCCACGAACGAGATTTCTTTGCGGTCCAGTACGAGAGAAAGGCATACGAGCAAAACGATACTCATTTTGCCCTCACGCTCCAAAGAGTACCAGCTAAGACCATGCAAATACCTAGAAGTACAGAGATCTGATCTAGACACATGACGTCAGCAGATACTTCCTAGGTCGTGGCTACTGCGTGGATATGCACATAGTGCTCAAAGAATCAGAGAAAAAAAATCAATAGATGATATTGTAGACTTCGTGCACATATCAATTCATGTTGTGTCTAATCTCGAATGCAAATATTTCTGTTGTTAATCGCGTGTCTGAGTTTTTTCTTGTTCATTTGGAAGTCCTCACTTTGGTTGAAACTATGTTGAATGCTGTATTAATTTTATGAACGTAGATCAGTAGTGATTGGCTACACTCTTGAGGACTGTAGGAGTGATTCAATTGGCAGTGTCCAGTAATCACATTTGAACTCCATCCGAGATGAAGAGAGTCATGCTTGATTCCCTTTGCGAACGCGAATCAGATGAATTCATCAATCATCACAACCAACAAGAGTCTGGTTGGCTGTGTGCCTCTTCGACTGTTGTCGGTTCTTGTATCAAGAGACAGACAGACTCAGGAGTATACCTTGTGGGCTATGTGCACACTCGGCTTGATCTTCTGGGAGGATTCGACTGATGAATTGCTCATGGGACATGTTGCTGGGCTGTAGCAACATCTTCGTCTGATTCGTTGTCTCGAAGTGGGTCAACATGGACACGCCTGAGCCAGAAGCTCGGATTGTCATGTCAACGGCAGGTGATGAAGGTTCTTCTTGAACAATATCCTTGCCTTTGAGGTCGGCAAACTGATCCTCGATAAAGACTGTATCCTGGCTATACAAGATTTGCTGGGTATCAGGAATCATACAGCTTATAAGTATTATGAGATGAAGTATATCCAATCAGGATGGCCTTGAGACCTTGGAAGTCCAATTTCTTCCTCGTGTCTTTTGGGATCTACGTGTAGGCAATACACCCCAACACTCTTAGGTTCTTCAAAGAAGGCTTAGAGCCTGTCCACACCTCGTGGGGTGTCTTGCCTGAGAGGGCCTTGGTCAAACATCTGTTCTACATGTAAGCTGCAGTGGAGACAGCTTCAGCATGACGCATCTCTTGGGCAATGACGCATGCGCTAGCATACATTTGGCAGATTCAACCAGAGTATGGTTCTTCCTCTCTGCTAAGCCATTAGACTGAGGACTATAAGGAGTGATAAATTGCTACTCAATGTCTTGGCCTTGGCAGTACTCAAACTCAAATATAGATATATATTCTCCACCGTTGTCTGACCTGAGGGCCTTGATTGTCCTTCCAGTCTCCTTCTTTGCATGCTCCTTCAAGATTCTGAAGCAGTTGAAGGCTTCTAATTTCTTCTTTATAAAATACACCATAGTCCTTCTGGAAAATTCATCAATAAAGGTTATAAAATACTTGGCATCCTTCAGCGAAGGATTTTTCATCAGGCCACAAATATCTGAATGTACAACGTCTAGAAATCCTCTAGAAATATGCTGATGGCTTGATTTAAATGGTTTCCTAGTTTGTTTACCAACTAGACAGTCTTGACAGACAGGTAACTCGACTTTTTCGCGAGGATAGTCAAGATCAAGAACAATAGATTGTCTAGACATTTGTTGTGCATCAGCGTGATTTAAATGACCAAGTCTATAATGCCAAAGTAAACATTTAATTGTATGAATAGAAGTACTGAGAGCCTGACTAGAGGTAGAAAAGCAATGACTTAATTTATACAAGTATCCATGCCTCTTTACGAGTGCTAGGATCTTGCCTCTCCTATCAACTACTTTGCACTGATCACATTCGAATTCTACTCTATATCCTAGATTAGTGATTCAGTTGAGAAAGAGTAGATTTGTAGATAAATTTGGTACATACAGGACTTTTGAGAGTAGCTTAGACTTGCAAAGCTTAATCTTATAGTCACCTTTAATAGCTTGTGTGCTATTGTCACCAAGGTAGACATATTTCTGGGTACTGTCTATCTATTTCGAGATGTCTATCTTCACTTCAGCAATCAGTTGCTCACTCCTGCAAAGTATCAAAGTGTCGTTCACGTACACAACCACAATGATGATCTGCCCATCTGTAACTCTGACATATACATTGGAATCAGCCAACAGAGGCTTGAATCCACTCAAATGGACTATGAAGCAAGGAACTTATAGAAAAAATTCCTAGGGACCTATTTGTATAGGTCAATTTTCGATGTAATTAGGCTGGCTGTGTGAATACTCATTCGGCCCCTCGTTGTTGTTCTTCGCTTGAAGTATCCGGCAGTCTTGAATTGCGTGGTTGTTTCGCTTGCAGTATCTGCAAAACAGCTTCTTCTTTGTCTGCGGATTCGCTTGTTCTTTGTGCTGGGCTGGTTTCTAGTCTGGCTTTGATTGCTTCGGGCCTTTCTTCTACTTCTTCTTTGTCATGCTCTTGTTGATGTACAAGGCATGAGAGTTAGCTCAAGAACTTGAGGCTTCGTTCCTCTGCATGTCTTCCTGCAACTACATAGTAATGACTCTCGAAAGAGTCAATTTTGGATGAGTCGTGATGATCATCACCCAGCTGTCGTATGATCTTGGCAAGCTTGTAAGCAGTTTCATCATTGCGTCTTGATCGTCTATGATAGATCCGACAGTGGCCATTTGCCTTAGCCGGTTCTTGAATTGATTAATGTGATTCTGGAGAGAATCACCATTCGTCATCCTGAGGGAGTAAAATACTTCATGAGATGTAGCTTGGAAGCTCTATGTCACACTTCGTATAGTGTGCTCAAGATGTCCTAGAATTCTTTCGATGTTTGAGCCTCAGATACATGGCCAATCTAGGTATCCGTGATATTGAGGATGATCAGCACAAAGATACACTAAGTGATTATCTTTCAAATGGGTAAGATCCTCATCAGATCCAACAATATCACCTTCATGTAAACTTAGTTTATGTCAGCTTACATGAAACATTGAATGAGTAGTCGACTTGTCCTCAAATCAAATTCGTAAGCTAAAGAAATAATTTTCTTAATAGTCTGAAGTGATCTACAATATTTAGTAGACAAATTATAATGCTTTCCAGTACGCATAGTCTTAGAATCCGTTGGAATTCTAAGATATACCCAAGCATCAACTTTAAAAATCTTTGGGAGATATCTTAAAATCGGCATAGGTTTTAGCTCTGTCCTAAGCACTTCGCATAATATCACATGCCAATTGCAACAATTCTTACATATCATGTGGAAAATCTACAACTTTCTAGATTTAATAGAGTTCGTCTCCACATTCACTAGAGATCTAGGTTGAAAATCATACATAAGCATAAACGAACTATAACATTTAGTAGAGAATATTTTTTTTACTACTATAAGCAAACTCAATTAAAATAGATGTAGTCCTCCCAATGAGACTGCTTGTGAGACAAATATGTTCTCAACATATCCTCCATACTCTGATTACTTCTCTCAATCTGTCCATCTGATTTAGGATGATCAGTAAAACTAAAACCCTAGAGAACACAAGAGGCCAGATATCACAGTCAGTGTCCAGCATACACGACCAATAGGGCAAGACAATGTGAGTATTGTGCCTCAGCACGTTCTATAGCCATGGCAGGCCTAACACAGCCTAGGGACCCTGTCAGTAGGATAGGGCCCTACGTTGGGTCGCCGACGTGCAATCGGCCACATGAGTGCCACATGGCTGACACTTGGCAGTATGCATGCTACCAGGCCTCACACTGGGCTAGGAGGGGCTTGCTATATATCAGGGAGTAGGCAAGGTTGGGTGGATCAGTTAGTGTTTGCCATATTGTGGTGTTAGGATCTATTACATAGTGGATTACGATTCGGAAGGAATCCGTTCTGGATCATGGACATTTCCGGACCAGAAACTTTGTCCCGGAACTCTTTCTCGTGGATTTGTGAGTGTACCTCAAAACGAATTGGGAATGTTATGGATCAGGCATGCAATAGTTGTTTAGCTACAAGAAGAGTTGCAAGTCTGTCGGACTATTTTTTAAAACATAGATGTGGTAGTTTCTGACTTTCTAGAAGAATTTCCTCACTAGTTGTATTGTTTGGAGATTTGATCTTGAAGATCATTTGATGTTTTTGATGCTTAGAGGTTGGTGCTTGAAGATTTTGAAAGTTTTTGGAGTTTTTAAAGTTTTTGGTTTTGAAAGTTTTTGAAGTCGTGCTATTATTTTTAAAGATAGTCGCGACCACTTTGAGCCATGGACTTAGGTGGGCGCGCGGGCTCGGGTGGGCTCGGGTGGGTGTGTGGGTTCTTGACAATTTTCTTACATGTCACTAACATCAAAAAAATTAAAAAAACTTAAAACATGTCATACTATTCTTTATTCTTTTATAAGTTCTAAGATAATCTTGTAAATTACTTAAATTTAATGTCTTATTATTTTAAAAATTGTCTTTTAGAATAAAAACATTAAATGTCTTGTCTCACTTTCACTTGTCCTTAAAAGAATGAGACAAGACCTTTAAATGTTTATATTTTGTAAATGAATTCTCACCCTTTTTTTTAATAACTAAAGTAATGATTTTTTTTTGCACACAATTACATTTTGACACCTTGTAGGCCGTGGGCACAAAAAAATTTGCATTTTGTAACCTTGCAGGCCATCAGAGAATGACGACATTGAAAAATAATTTTTTTTTGCCACGTGGTATTGCCACACATGGCAAAAATTGTCATGGCAGTGCCACGTGAACTTGAATCCAAAAAATGCTTTAAATAGAGTGTTTTTGAACGCATTTCTTCATTAGTTTTTTGCATAGTGTTATTGCTTTCATTCTGTTAGTGTAATTCTTTCATTGTGTTAGTGATTAAGCTCTCTCTCTCTCTCTCTCTCTCTCTCTCTCTCTCTCTCTCTCTCTCTCTCTCTCTCTCTCTCTCTCACACACACACACACACACACACACACACGCACACACACACACAATTTGAAGTTTTACTTTATTTAAGCTCTCTCTTTCTCAAGATTTCTCTTTTTCTCAAGCTCTTTTTTTTTTTCTTTACATTTGTTAAGCTTTTATCTTTCTCTTTTCTCCCTCTACACACACAATGTCTTCTAGTGGTACTGGTTCTAGGAGAAGACCAAGATCTTCTTCTAGTGCAAGAGGAGGATCCGGTTCCGATCAGATTGCGGACTTTTATGGTTCGCTATCTCTCGATGAAAGACAAAGATTGAAACATCTTTGTCTTTCCTAAGAGGAGCCCGATTCCAATAGAGGTAATCCTTCGATGAATGTCCCATCGGAGATGATTCGCGAAGAGCTAGACGGAGCTTCAACTGATAATCAATCGCGGACGATTCGTGAAAGACAAGGCTAAATGTTAGTCTTGCTAAAACAGATTACTAAATTGAGTGACTAGAAAAGTCAGACAGAATGAATAATGACAAGCATAGCAATATTGACATAGATCTGAATGTAGAACAAAAAAGAAACTATAATCAGATTAAGTATATCAAATATACATGTCAATGATGCAGTAGAGCACAAGACAATAGCAGGCAAAACCGTGTGCTCTACGAAGTTTATTTTAATTTATAAAGGAATGAAACCTTAATACTGAAAATAAAGAATCAATGCATGAGGCATCTACTTTGTCTATATCTCTCTAATAAGCTTTTGATGCTAATTTACACACTTGATCTTCAATCAATGATCTCTGATCAATCAATTTCGTCACCCTCGTCAAACTGAATACTCAAATGGTGTCCAATATCTATACTATTACAGGTGTGCAGGTGAAGAAAGTTCAAAGTGGATGTGTTGTCTGTAGGAGATCGTGGGTGGCTGCAATTGTTGTCTGGTCAGTTAGTGCAGCTGCATGGGGTGAGCGTGAAAAGGGTGCGACGTCAGCCTTTGCTGAAGTGAACATTGTAACTAGAACATGTGTAGAAACACAATGTCGCGATTCTTTCGTCTTTTCTTTGCCTGTGGGAATTTGTATGTAAATATGCAGACTACGCGACAATCTGAGTAAATATGCAGCATGAATGGAGGCAGATTAAAATGGGATTAGGATAGTAGAGGAAATAAATCCAACAAGACCAGTCATGGGCATGACATTCTTCCCCACTTATTCAAGTTCTGTCCTCAAAACTTAAAACTGAGAAAGTTCCTTCATAAGCTTCCTTCCTGTTCCCAGGAATTGTCATCGTTCGTACATCCCCTCCATCGAACCAGATGCTCGGTAACTATATGATTTCTCAATCATTTAGTTCTTGTATCCAAGATCTTTTCGGGTTCAAGATGAGATACACCCGATGATTCATCCAACAGGTACTGATCTCCAGATCCAAGATGCTCTCCTTCACGCAGACTCTCTTTGAGACGAAATATGAGATGCACTTGATCCTTCCAGGAGTTCCAATTGGTAAGCTAAGGATTCGATCTTTTTCAAGATTTTAAACGGTCCTCTATATCTAGAATACTTTTTATAAGGCTTGTCCGTACGCATTACACTTGAATCCTTCAGGATTCTCAAATATACCCAGTCTCCCACTTGGAAGTCTCTCAGTAATCTTTTCAGATTTGCATATAGTATGACCCTATCCTGGGCACTCTGGACATTTTCATGTGCAATTTGTAGCATTTCTTGCATATCGTGTAGGAAATCCACTACTTTCTGAAACTTGATTGTCCAAGTCTCAACCGAGATGGTTGACCTAGGCTCAAAACCATACATAAGCATGTACGGGCTATAACTGGTAGCCGAATGCTTACTACGATTATAGCAAACTCGATCATTGGAAGGTACTTTTCCCAATCAGATTGCCGTCTGGAAACATATGCCCGAAGCATTTGTTCCATCGTCTGATTTGTTCTTTCCGCCTGTCCATCCGTCTGAGGATGATCAGAAGAACTTGGCCAAGCTCAGTGTCATCTCTAGTTTAGCAAATACGGCCGACCAAAAGTGACCGGTGAGCTTCGGATCATGATCGCTCACAATATCACTTGGTAAATTGTAGAGCCTAAACAAACGCTCTACAAATATCTGAGCTACATCAGAAGCCTTCACGATGGTCTTTACCGGAATAAACATAGTAAATCTGGTAAGACGGTCAACCGCAACCCAAATTGCATCATGCTGGTTATTCGTCGGCGGTAACTCAACCACGAAATCCATGGATATACTATCCCATCTCTTATCAGGGATATCCAATGGATGCAACAAACCGCCAGCCTTATGGTATTCAGCTTTATTCAACTGGCATTGGTCACACTTGACCACATAAGATTCTACAAATGGCTTGAGTTTTGGCCAATAGAAATCCCTTCATACCAAATCCAATGTACAATGTATGTCGGGATGTCCTGCGCATGGTGAGTCATGACATTCATAAAGAATTTTATTTTTAACAACATCCACATCAGGCACACAAACCTTCCCTTTCCCGAACAATAGTTCATTACAGATAGAGAAGTCACATTAGAGTCACTTAGAGCCCGACGAGGGCCTTTGGAAAAAAATACTTTTTTATTCTTTTTCTTATTTTTGTTGCCATGTGGACCAATTGAAACCTTAGCTTTGGGGTTCTACGCAACGTAGATTTTTCCAAATATGCGTATTCCTATGTCTCATATATCCACTCACTCCTCCAGTCTTGACATTGATCCTGCTTCAATGGATTATGATCATCTCATTGTGTCATCACACCTAGATTGTATCCAATCCACAACACCTTGTGAAAATCCTATCCCATGCTCTATCCATCTCATGATGTCACCATATACAGATATTGTGCATCCCATCACACCCAACGTAAATCGTACAGATTCTTCTATCTTATCTACGCCATTAAAAAAAAGAACACGACTTGGACGCATTTTGACAAAATTTGAAAAAGAACAAAGTTTTTTACGTACTATCGACTTGTCCAAAAATGTTTTAAATTCGTTGACCGAATCTCCCCTTCCTCCTCATCTACATGTATTAGTTAAGTCGTTTGATAGAAAAAAATATTCATGTTGGCCTGATACGTTACCATTACCATTATGTGGGACATCATTTTCATATTGGGGTCATATGTACATAATTAAACCTAGTGAGCAGTTTTCTAATGCCGGATTAGGTTTATTTTCTTTGACTAGCATTGATGTCCCTTTGAATAGTGTTGTCACATTAATGCCATATGCAGGACCTCAATATGATTGGAGTGATTGGCATGCTCTATGTTGGTCTTGTTCTTTGGAAGAGAGGCGCATGCAAGGAAACATTGTTTCAAAAGCACATCGTATGTACATCGATGGGTGTCCAGAAATAAATGGAAACATCACTGCATATAAAAATAGTTCTATTTGTCACCCTTCATTGACTAATTGTGACTTTGAAGGATGCATCAATGGAAAAGAAGATTATTTTTCTAGGTATGTGCAAGCTACATATGTAATGGTTTGTGCGATCAGACCTATTAAATGTGGTGAAGAACTATTCATCAACTATAGCTTCAATCGTCCTCTACCAAGATGTGTACAAAAAGCTTTGAGCCAAGCACAACCATGTGCGTTGTAAATACCAAAAGTACATTCTTTTCATTCGAGTTCAATTTGGATGTCTTATTTGACTTTCAATTTAGATATGATGTTTCCTTTGGATGTCTTATTAAAGTTCACATTTGATATGATGTTTGATGTTAAGCTTTTACAAATAATGCTCAATTATCAATGTCTTGTTTCAATTTTAATTATAATATAATGTTTGATTAAGATGTCTGAGATAAGATTCAAATTGGATATGATGTTTGATGTTTAGGTTTTAGAAATAGTGTTCAATTTTCATGTCTTGTTTAAGTTTCAATTTGAATATCATGTTCGATTTTGATGTCATATTTAAGTTTCAATTTGAATGATGCTTAGTCTTTAGGTTTTAACACAAAATATTCAACTATATCAAAACTATATACAATGGTTTTAATCTAACTAGTAATACATTCTTGATATTTGATATTGGAATTATAAGATGATATCTTTTATTTGAGAACGTGAATAGTCTTAATAGTGGTATTTGTGTTTTTTTTAAATAATGTTCAATTTTCATATCTTGATTTAAGTTCCACTTTGTATGAATTGTTGTTCAATTTTGATGTCTTATTTGTTTTCCCATGTTTGAAGGAATACGAATCGTCATCTAGTTCTAGTGATGATCGCATACATTATGTATCCACATGTATACATTATGTATACACTTCCACACGTGGTAGTGCCACCAGAAAAAAACAATTCAATGCCGGACCCACCTCCAGCCTGGATTTAACCAGCAGGGTCCTCGAAATTTGTTTGGTGTGGAGCCATGCAAAGCAAAATGTGATAATTTTGATTAAGTATCGGGTTCACGTGGTAGCGTCGCGTGGCAAAATGCCCATATGTGTAGTTGTGTGCAGTGCCCAGTTGTAGGCACTTCAATAGCTTTGTTCGAAGCAAGGCCTGAATGCCAATCATCATTAACATATATGAGCCACACAATTGAATTATTCTAGCAAGCATAATGGCATAATGTATACATGAGCATTGTTATGGAAATGATAGCAATCTTATCAAAGATAGTCTGGAAGGTTTCCTTTTGTAATCATGACTCTTCCAAATGTGTTCAAGAATCTCCACATAGCAATCTCCAAGCGAGAGAGAGAGAGAGAGAGATAGAGAGAGAGAGAGAGAGAGAGAGAGCGAGAGAGAGAGAGAGAGAGAGAGAGAGAGAGAGAGAGAGGGAGAGAGGGTAGGAAGAGTGAAATTATGGTAGTGTCAACTTCCTTCATATAGAGATCACAGTACATTTTGGTGCACTGGTGCTTGATAATGCCCACCGTTAGATTGTATCCGATTAATGTGCACTGATCGTAGCCATTCAAGGAAACCAGGTTTTCCACCACAAGACTCCAATTTTGAAAAAAAAAAAATTTAAGGGGTCATATCTCTAAGTTTAACTTGGTAAGGCATTGGTATCATAAGGGAAAAACCTATCTATAATGTTTCGAAGAGTGAATAAAACATAATAACCATATAGTAGAGTCCATGGGGAGAGAGAGAGAGAGAGAGAGAGGAGAGAGAGAGAGAGAGAGAGAGAGAGAGAGAGAGAGAGAGAGAGAGAGAGAGAGAGAGAGAGAGAGAGAGCATTTCCTCCCCTTCCTATAATTTGTGTGGTCAAGCCCTATTGTTTTGCATGTATGTAATTGTTATTTTAGAAGATGAATGCTTGATTTTTGTTATTGTTTAATGATACTATCACAATCGCAAATCATAATTAGTTACATTCTAGTACTTAATTAGATTGGCTTTTTATGATTTTTCTCTGCCATACTTGGCTTCCCTCCTCTCAAATGTTGATTTTCTTCAATGTTATCATATTGCTTTGAAGGCACATAAGAAAATTTTTTGTTTTTGTCATCCTTACTGAATTCTTGCGAGTCAAGGACTGAACCCCTATTTTATTCACTAACTTGACATTTAGGCCCTGCGACATTAAAAGTCCCAAAGAAAGGCCTAAAGTGATCATCGAGTTGGACTTCGAGAGTTGAAGTTTTAAGTGATGACTAGCACGCATTCGTGAAAGCATTAAGAGCTTGAGCTTTCAGTTGTAATGGCTTGTTGGATGATCATGCTAATTTGGTGCAAAGTCTTGCTATTCAAAAAACATTGCCAAGTATGGAGGACTTTCAAGAGGTCTTCGTGGCTGAAGAGTTTAGACTCCACGTATATGACATATGACATTTCACATATTACATTTTGTGAGGTGTATTATTCATTGTTGATGGCATTTGAAGGTGACCAGAAGGTGATCTACACGGCCAATGATGGTGAGGGTGCAATCAAGGAGTCGGGACAATTCCTATTTCCCTCTTTACTAATAGGAAGGTAAATTTGAAGGATGTTTCATTGATTCCGTTATCACTAAAGACCTTCTTAGTCTGAGTCAAATGTTTGACAAGGAATTCAAAGTGGAGTTTGATGGTGATGCCTGTTTGATCAAGAAAAAAGATGAATTGATTGCAAAAGAGAAGAGGCAAGGTAAGTTGTTCAAACTTGATGTTTGTGTTATTTCTAACCAATTTGGATGTATGGCAAAGGAGCAACTCTTAATGCGAGAGGTATGGCACAAGAGATTGGGGCATCTCAACTACAAGTCATTGGAGGTGATGGCAAGGAGGCAAGTTGGTTTTGGTCTTCCCAAATTTTTTACAAGCTTGAATCATGTTTATGAACAATGTGCTTTATCAAAGTCATATAGGTTTAACTTACAAGAGATCTAAATCAAGGTTAAGTCAGCCTTTTCAACTTGTGCATTCGGATATTCATGGTGTTACTACAATAAGCAATGGAGGTGCTAAGATGTATGTGACTTTTATTGATGATATTAGTAAGTTTTACTAGGTGTATCTACTAAAGAGCAAATATGAGGTGTTTGATGTCTTTGTCAAGTTCAAGATTGCAAGGGAGGTCCAATTTTCTACAAACATCAAGTGCTTGAGGAGTGACAATGGCGGTGAGTACATTTCTACCAAGTTCAAAGCATTTTTGTGAGGGTTAGCTGCAAATCTTCCTAAATTCTTTTGTGATCAAGCTTTGTTGTTTGCTAATTTTTTATGCAATTGATGACTGAGTGTGGTATTGGGTGAACAAATCCCTTTTCAGGTCTTGTTTCGTAGGAGGCTGAGTGTCAAGTTTTTCAAAACTTTTGGATGCATTTGCAATATCAACATTACTCTTGATGAGAGCATCAAAGTGAAGCCAAGTGGCAAAGATACTTTGGATCTATTTTTGCAAGATATTGACAAGTCAAGTAAGGTCAATGGAGCATCAAGAGAGTGTTGTTCAAGTTTACTTTACTTTGTTCTATCTCATGTTTGAGCAATTTCATGTGAATGTGTGCAAATTGACAAGATGTTCGTGAAAATAGTCACATTGTTTTGCATCATTTTGATGTTGGAGTTGTGTAGCTTCAATCGTCCTCTACCAAGATGTGTACAAAAAGTTTTTGAGCCAAGCACAACCATGTGCGTTGTAAATACCAAAAGTACATTCTTTTCTTTCGAGTTCAATTGGATGTCTTATTTGACTTTCAATTTAGATATGATGTTCCCTTTGGATGTCTTATTTAAGTTCACATTTGATATGATGTTTGATGTTAAGCTTTTACAAATAATGCTCAATTATCAATGTCTTGTTTCAATTTTAATTATAATATAATGTCTGATTAAGATATCTGATATAAGATTCAAAATTGGATATGATGTTTGACGTTTAGGTTTTAATAATAGTGTTCAATTTTCATGTCTTGTTTAAGTTTCAATTTGAATATCATGTTCGATTTTGATGTCATATTTAAGTTTCAATTTGAATGATGCTTAGTCGTTAGGTTTTAACACAAAATATTCAACTATATCAAAACTATATACAATGGTTTTAATCTAAATAGTAATACATTCTTGATATTTGATATAGGAATTATAAGATGATATCTTTTATTTGAGAACGTGAATAGTCTTAATAGTGGTATTTGTGTTTTTTTAAAATAATGTTCAATTTTCATATCTTGATTGAAGTTCCACTTTGTATATATTGTTGTTCAATTTTGATGTCTTATTTGTATTCCCATGTTTGAAGGAATACGAATCGTCATCTAGTTCTAGTGATGATCACATACATTATGTATCCACCACAAGATTGGGAGACAATGGGCTACATATAGATCAACTATCTCATCGTGAACGGATGGGATTACGAGCCATGATGAGCATAGATGAACAACAACGTCTCAAGACAAATCGGTCTCGACCTAAACTCTTCTTCTTCCTCAAAATCAAGTTCAAGTGATGAACATGATTGTTCTATGCAAGTTGAAGTTGAAATTATGAACAACTTGATAAATGATGTCTATGAGCATCATGACAATATGAAAGAACCCACTGAACATGGTACCGAATTTTTTGTGACTGACGAGGAAAACCAAAATTGAGAGAAGAATCACATCCCACCATTATACCCTAGAGCAAAGACATCTCGTTTGTCCGCTGCGTTGCTTCTATTGAATCTCCAAGCAAAATATAATTGGAGTGATACAAGTGTTACATCTTTATTTGGATAAAGAAGATTGAAATTATTTTTTATTTAACTAAGTGTTGTACTTGTGTAAGTTAAAAGTTTTAGCTGAATAAGCGATTGTGTTTCCATGTTATGAAAATTCATTCGGTTATATGCAAGGTATTGCGCAAACTACTCCCAGAAGGAAATAGCATGCTAGAGACGAGAGCCGAGGCACGCAAGATGTTGAATGCAATGGAATGGACTATACACAACATCACGCATGGCAAATCTCCAAAGCATGTGAATATCAGATGTCAGATGAGAGGTGGTTAAATAATAGCCTTGTGTGGCACTTCCACGCGTGGCTTTACCAGGCCGAACAATTTGGCGCTCGTTTTTTTTGAATTTTGAATTAAAAAAATTTGCGTGGCACTGTTATGCGTATTGCCACCAGAAAAAAAAAATTCAATGCCGGACCCACCTCCAGCCTGGATTAAGACCGGCAGGGTCCTCGAAATTTTTTTGGCGTGGATGTACCACACGTGGCAGAGCCATGCAAATGAAAATGTGATAATTTTGATTAAGTATCAGGTTCGCATGGCAAGCGTCGCATGGCAAAATGCCTATATGTGTAGTTGTGTGCAGTGCCCAATGTAGGCACTTTAATAGCTATGTTTGAAGCAAGCCCTTGAATGCCAATCATCATTAACATATATGAGCCACAAAATTAAATTATTCTAGCAAGCCCCATAATGGCATAATGTATACAGGAGCATTGGTATGGAAATGATAGCAATCTTACCAAAGATAGTCTAGAAGGTTTCCTTTCATAATCGTGAATTTTCCAAATGTGTTTCAAGAATCTCCACATAGCAATGTCCAAGCGGAGAGAGAGAGAGAGAGAGAGAGAGAGAGAGGGAGAGAGAGGGGAGAGAGGGTAGGAGAGTGAAATTAGGGTAGTGTCAACTTCCTTCATATAGAGATCACAGTACATTTTGGTACACTGGGTGCTTGATAAGCCCACCGTTAGATCGTATCCAATAATGTGCACTGATCCGTAGCATTCAAGGAAACCAGTTTCCACCACAAGACTCCAATTTTGAAAAAAACTTTTTTAAGGGGTCATATCGTCTAAGTTTAACATGGGTAAGGGCATTTAGTTGGTTTGGTATCATAGGGAAAAACCTATCTATATATGTTTCGAAGAGAGAGAGAGAGAGAGGAGAATTAAATTAGTCTAGCAAGCATAATGGCATAATGTAGACATGTGCATGGTATGGAAATGAAGCAATCTGAGCCAAAGATAGTCTAAGAGGTGTTTCTTGCCCATACTCGGACCCTCCAAATGTGTCATGAATCTCCACATAGCAATGTCCAAGCGAGAGAGTGAGAGAGAGAGAGGAGAGAGAGAGAGGGAGAGAGAGGGGAGAGAGGGAGGAAGAGTGAAATTGGGTAAGTGTCAACTTCTTCATATAGGATTCACAGTAACATTTTGGTACACTGGGTAGCTGATATTAGCCCACGTTAGATCGTATCAATAGATGTGCACTGATCGTAAGCCATCAAGGAAACCAAAGTTTGCCACCACAAGTCGCCAATTTTGAAAAAACCTGTTTTAAGGGTCAACCTAAGTTTAACTTGGGAAGCATTTTAGTTGTGTTTGGATCAGAAGGGAAAAACCATCTATAATGTTTCGAGAGCGGAATAAAACATAATAACCATAGAGTAGAGTCCATGTTGGGTGTGTGTTGGGGGGGGGGGTTGGTTTGGGGTGTGTGGTGGAGAGAGAGAGAGAGAGAAGAGGAGAGAGAGAGAGAGAGAGAGAGAGAGGGAAGAGGAGAGAGAGAGAGAGGAGAGAAGAGAGAGAGAAGGAGAGCCATTCCTCCCCTGTCCTTATCAATGTGTGGCTAGGCCCTACGTTGGGCATGAAGGTATTTGGTATTTGTAGAAGATGAATGCGTGATTTCTTGTATTGTTTAATCTTCGAGCACAATAAGAAAGCATAAATGTAGTTTACCATCTGAGTACTTAATTAGGTTAGCTTTGTAGATTTCCTATGCATACGTGGCTTCCCCTCCACTCAAATGGTGACGGTGTCTTTCAAGTTATCCGAGTGCTTAAAAGGCAAATAAGAATATTGGTTTTGGCCATCCGTAACGAATTCTTCTGAGTCAAGGACTGAAACCCCGATTTTATCACCAACTTGACATTTAGGACCACTGCAACATAAAAGTCCCAATGAAAGGCCTGAAGGGATCATCGGAGTTAGACGTACGAGAGTTAGTGGTTAAGTGAAGATCTAGCATGCATTCGTGAAAGCCTTAGGACGTGGAGCTTGTCCAAGTTGTTTGTATTGGCTTGTTGGATGAGCATGCTAATTTTGGGGCAAAGCGTGCGATTCAAAAAACAGTGCCAAGGTGGGAGGGACGTGGCTAGAGGTCTTGGGGGCTGAAGAGTTTTAGACTCCAAGCTTATGACATATGACATTTCACATAGTACATTTGTGAGGTGTATTAGCATCATTGATGGCATTTGGAAGGGACCAAAAGGAGATTCTACTGGCCAAGAGGTGAGTGTGCAATCAAAGGAATTGGCACAAATCCTATTTCCCTCTTTACTATTAGGAATGTGTTTTTGAAGGAGGGTCAGTGTGGCCATGCACTACAGGCCTTCTTAGGCTGAGGCAAAGGTTGACAAGGAATTCAAAGTGGAGTTTGATGTGTTGTTTGATCAAGAAAAAAGATGAATTGATTGCAAAAGGGAAGAGGCAAGGTAAGTTGTTCACACTTGATGCTTGTGTTGTTTCTAACCAATTTGGATGTATGGCAAAGGAGCAACTCTTAATGCAAGAGGTATGGCACAAGAGATTGGGGCATCTCAACTACAAGTCATTGGAGGTGATGGCAAGGGCAAGTTGGTTTTGGTCTTCCCAAATTTTTTAACAAGCTTGAATCATGTTTATGAGAACAATGTGCTTTATCAAAG